>CP139509.1:206034986-206074335 GCA_021014915.2 Artemisia tridentata subsp. tridentata | reverse complement strand
GAAGATCATTGAAAACCCATCATATTCCTCATATATGATTCATCTCAAGTGGGGGGATGAGTTATTTGTATACATTAGTTGAAAAAAAAGAGTAGTATTATTCAATTGTTGTATATTAGTTAGTGCATGAATCATTAGCACTAGTATTGGAGTTTATTGGACTAGAATCGAGGATCCTACCTCGATCACATTTGAAGATTGATGTTTTATCTACATCAACTAGTGGTTGAAGACTAAGTTAGTGTGCACCTCGCCATATGACATCTACATTGACACACTAACTTACTACATCATGATCCGGTTTCCGCGTTTTGAAGCTTGAACTTTGGATGGACGGTGGGCGGTGACGACTTGGTTGTAGGCTAAGACTATTTGCTTGTTATTTTCTTTTATTTTTCACCATTTATGTGCATCCCATGTCTTATCCTACCCTTTAGTCATGAAATCATGCTTAGGTGAGGGATTCGAGCAATCATTGGTGTCTTGGCCATGGATTTGGTCATGTATCGATGGTCTTTGTCACCTTCGCCGTAGTATGTTAGTAACGACACTACAACCTAGCCTTATAATTTGTTCACCCAATATTGCCTTCGAAGATTGTTTTGACCTTAGCTATAGTGGTAGAGATATGTGTAACCGCCAAGCCTATGATAGAATACATGCTATGACTGTGTATTGAGTGATCACCCCGAAATTGACACTTAGATTAGGGAGAGTATGAGTGTTTGTTTCTCATTTCGTGAGGTGTTCGGCTTTGAAAATTCTAGCATAGGAAATTTTTAATCTCATATTTCCCAAGTAACTTAGGGGATATCTTTTTAGAAATGATTCTAATAAGGTCTACTTGAGGGCAAGTAGAGTTTAAGTGGGGATATTTGATGACATCAAATAATCCTGATATTTTAGTGTCAATTTCCTCCTACTATGCTCATTATTTGTATCGTTTTATATGGATATATGTTTTGATTTCTTTATATTCATTTCCAGGTTATAAATGAGCATAGGAGCAAAAGAGACACGGAATTGGAAAGTACTTACGATGATATACATTTTAGTATGCTGAAGAAGTTACGGCGTAGTTCCACTCTCCACTTACGCCGTAGCTAAGGATTTATACACAAAGACCAAGTCAACGCAAATCAGTGATTACGACGTAACCCACTCATGAGGTTACGCCGTAGTGAAGATTACGGCGTAACTTGGCTATTAGTTACGCCGTAGTGAAGGTTACGGCGTAAATTGGCTATTAGTTACGCCGTAGTAATGGATACACATGTGGATAACTACATGCTGACGAAGACTATGGCGTAACTTGGTGATAAGTTACGCCGCAAATAATAACTTGGGCGCGAAGGAGTTGAAGTCCAGAGTCTGAAAGTGACAAGTTGATTTGAAGTTTTATTAAGTCCAAGGATGATGAAGCGAAAAGTGTACCGCTTTTAGGGGGTCATTTAAGCCCTAAATCGTATTTATTTGATCAAATATTGCCCTAAATCGTTCCTTTTGTCATTTTAGGTACTTTGGAGAAGAAATCTGGAAAAGGAAGCATTTTGGACGTTTTTGGAGCATAAAAGTGAAGAAAACGACAAAGTCTCAAAAATCTGCTGGAAAAGTACCTGTGACGGCGTCAAGCCCTAGTGTGACGCCGTCAACCCTTGATAAGCCATAGAGGATTTTGGAAGATTAAAGGGGGACGGCGTCAAGAAGGTCGTCAACCCTTGACGCGCCAGAGAGGATTTTGGAGGATTAAAAGGGGACGGCGTCAAGAAGGCCATCAAGAAACCCTAACCGCGGCGAGGTGACGGCGTCAGCTCTATAACGTGACGCCGTCAGATCTGATTTTCTATATATATTCTCATAATTTTTAGTCATTAGTGTGCAACTTTGTGAGGAGAAACCCTAAGACGATTTTTCTGCCATTTTTAAGGGTTTTATACCCTTGGATCTCCCATGTTCAATTGAAGATAAGTAATCAATTAATCATTCAATATGTCTATGTGTTGTTTGATTATATCTTGTTCTTGTCTTTTATTTAACATGCTAGGCTAGATTTATCTTGTGTTTGCTTAGATCTAATGAAACCTAACTATTGATTATTGGTTGTTGGTGTGTTATTAATTGTATTGGATGATTGTTTATCGATGTTAGGCTTAAGAAAACTGGCTAACCTCCTATACGGTAACTTGCTTGAACGTCTTAAGAAACATGAACCAATGCGTACTAAGGTTTTTATGGTTGTATTTAACGCATGAGCGAATTCTAGTGATCCCATGTTAGGAGCTTCTTAGCCGGCTCGACATAGGAGTGAAGTAGGAGCTTATAGAGTTGGGGAAGTACGTACGCCACCCCACGATTGGTATTAAGGAATACACCCGTCATCCACGCAATTAATACACACTAATCAACCGGTAAAAGATAGTTAGGGAGTAAGGAAATCTAAGTAAACACATTTCTCTCCATATAAGTTCCACAACCTTTTTATTTTCAGTTATTTTATTTTATTTGCAATTGTAGTTATTTGGGTTAGTTGACTAGCAACTAATTCCGCCCACTCCTTCAAACCCGAGATTTTACTTGCTTTTATAAAATATAAAAAATACAAAAAGAATCTTCCCTCACCCTTAGACCTATTAGAGTAGTTTTTCAATCCTAACGACACTATTCCCCTAGAGAACAATCAATCCCCCGGTACTTGCCACTACACTATACTACATCGGTCAGGTACACTACCTGGTGGGGATTGCAAGCCTCTTGAGATCCCTCGAGAGGTAAAACCTGTTGTAAGGTCGCAAAACCACGCATCAAGTTTTTGGCGCCGCTGCCGGGGAATAGTTATTGTTTAGGTTGAATTTTTATTTTATTAGGTCTACTCACTAGATTCCTTTCTAGTGAGATTTTTATTTTATTTCTCTAGGTTTTCTTTAGTCTATCTTTTTCTTTGTGTGTTTGTTCGTAATTTCCATTGACTCTTCCGTTCACCATTATGGAGAACGCGAATCCACCATACTACCAACCACGTAATTCACCCACTCCATATGACATCTTGATGTTTAAACAACATAAAGATGAACCTCTCTATGATGCATGGACTCGTTTTAAATATTTACTCCAAAAAGTCCCTCATCATAACTTCGATTTATGGTCCCTAACTCAAATCTTTTACGATCGTGTCGACCGACATGCCCAAAGGGACATTTACTATTTTGCCGGCAGGGATCTTAGGAAATTAAGTGCTGAAGAAGCATGGGAAACTATTGAGAATTGTGCCCAATATTATTATATAGTAGACTACCCAACAAACATTAATACAAGTCAAATGACCACAAATTTCAAAGATCGTGAAACAAGTTTGTTTGGGGATGAGGGTAGAGTTGAGCCACCTAGCTGCATGTCATGGTTAGGCACTACCATAATACAGGGTGAACACTTAGGTGATCTTGATGTGATGGAGGATCTAGCCGAGCATGATCACATTGATAAAAAAGACCTAGGTTTTATGATCGATGATGATGAATCTCAAGAAACACATGATGAATCTTTTGGGCAATTTGAATATAGCAGTCAAAATATTGAGGATGATCCTTATGATTCGGATATAGAAGTTGAGATGCCTAGAGAAGCACTTGAGATATTAGGGAAAATGTTAGGTTTAAATTCTACCAAAACCCATGATGAGGATATAGGTGATCTTGACACAAGGAATGATGAGGTTAGTAACATAAGCCCGCTAAGTACCCCACAAGTCCTACCATCATTTGAGGCACACACACCACCCGTGACTTACCCAGAAGAAGTAGAAGAGACTATAGGAACCCCAATAGAGGTAGAACCCTTGGACCAAACACAACTAGAGGATATAGGTTTGAATACTTGTAGTCATAACCTTTCTTTTAGTTATATGGAAGTTCCTAGTTTTGATGAACCGGAGCCTCAGCCAAAACCGTTACCTAATCTTCCATCCTTAGATGTGAATTTAGGAATTGAAAAAGGTCCCGATCCACCCATCAAACCATGTAGTCCGGGTAATGTTAAGATTAAGGTAGTAGACTCTAGGCCATGTGGAGTGGAAGCTAATATAGGAGTGAACCATGACCTTACATACTTACATCACCCATTCATGATTGATCACAAGAAACATTATGGGTTTAAACCGGGTTTATTAGGTCAAGATGGATTCCCAACTAGGAATCTCTCGAAGTTGATAGAAGATGATCCCTTTTTAGGAGAAAACTTTAATTCACCCATTGACCAAAGTGAACTAGGTAAGGTTATGATGAAAGGAGCACACCGCTTTGAGCATATAATTCATCCACCAATCTTTCCTCACATGGCATACTCCTACCGAGCTTGTGTGTATCGCTACTATCACCCGCACTTAACCCTAAGTGTAGGGAAAACCTCCCCTATTTCCGTTAAATAAGGGTAGAGTCAGGCTCGTGACTCGAACAAAAACAAGCGCTTCTTGGGAGGCAACCCAAGCTTTATTTGCTTTGTGTGTTTATTTATTTGTTTGTTTGATTTTATTTGCTTCCGTATGTATGTTTAATTTTTATTATTATTGATTCATGTTCAAAACTAAATTGTGAAAATGCTTTATCTTGTTTTTAACTTCGTCTTAATTACATATAAAGGTATTTTGAAAAAGATAAGTGTTAGGGAAATCCAAATCGGTTTATAGAACAAATGAACATGAATCATAACAATATTAAATTAACATACATATTAGTAATTGTTTGAGTCAAATGCTTGTATCGAGTCATAATGATATTTTGCAGGATTTCCAGGAAATAAGGATTGAGTTTTTCCAAAAATTTTCCGGAAACTTAACATGAGAATTCTGTCAGATCATTTCTGACGGCGTCAGGCCTTACAACCTGACGGCGTCAGGTTTTAATTTTCTGAAATTTTTGAAAGTTTTGTTTTTCTACCGGAATCATAAAAAGTTTTTATTAAATCTCTAACTTATAAACTCCAGGAATCTGCAAAATAATCATTCCACAAGCATTATATCCTTATACAGATTTATCCCGCCGATGTTATGCAGGTTTTCGTGTTTGTTTTCTCAGGTTTAACAGGTTATTTTGGACAAGGAGATGTGTGTGGAATCTAGCTTTTGGCGCTGCTTTAATCTTGAAGTTTCCACATTACCTTGGAAGAAGATCTAACCATGTTACCTCTTTATCCACTGAGCGAATCAGGGGAGTATTTGATTTCATTCTTTTACCTTATTTACTTTTACATCTTGTTATTTGAACATTGGGGACAATGTTCATCTTAAGTGTAAGGGGGAGTAAAGTACGATACCTTAGAGAATGCTATTACGCTTGATTTTTCATTTTTTTAATGGTAGATGTGTAATAAAACTGAGAGAAATACCTGTTAGGGCAATTTTAGTGCCAAATTTAAATTTTTTTACAACATATAGGAGTGAAACTTTGGTCTTAATGAGCGTCTCACGGATAGGAGTTATATGACTAGCACAAAACCGTACCACTAAAAAATTTTCCACCCCAAAATATGTGAGGTTCGCCCCTAGAATTGGTAGGAAAAGCATTTATGCTATGATGTGTGTACCGGTAGCACTTAGATTCTAGAACTTGCGTTAGGACCATTCCGAGGCCACAAGTGAGACTACATTCGTGTAGTTAGATTTACTACATGATAAGAGGCATTAGGATTAACCCATTGTTTTACACCTGTGTTTTTGTTATAATTACATTGGCTACATTGGTCAAGTAATTCTCCCACACCCTTTGCGTTGTACTCATTTTTAGTACACGATACCCCTAGTACACCCCTCAGAGCCTATCTTTTCATTTCTAACTTTAAGCATTTTACTTAAAGGAATAATTTGTTTACACCCCACTTAAATGTACACCCAAATCGCCTTAGCCTACCTTGTATGCACTCATCTTTAGTGCATTATTGTGACAACATTTGTTTAAACCCTTAGTTAATTATCTAATTGATTACATGGTTGCTAAGTCGAGTCATATCCTTGTACATATTGTTTTGGGACGATTGGGACTCATGGGTAAAGTACTAGTGTAATGGAGTAATGGGGAAGAACAACATTATTACCCCCATATGTGCTAAATATTTTAAAAGTACTCCAAGTGTTTCGATTATCTTAATTCGAGTCATTAGAATAGTAATTGTAAAGTTATGTAAAAGTTCAAGTGTAAGGGGAGAACCGAGGCCCCTGTGATGTATTATTTTGGATGGTAGGGCAAGAGTGTATGGAAAAAAAAAAAAAAAAAAAAAAAAAAAAAAACGGACTACCATCCCGTTTCATTTTATGTTTATTTTATCTTTTTGTTATTTCTTTCATTAGCTTAAGTCGAGTCTAGTCTTGGCTTAGCAACGCCATATTGTACATGTAATTAATCAAGATCTTTAACTCGCCACCAGTAAAATATCCTTTATCCAACAAAACCGTGTTTATCATATCCCTACACCTAACGTTATAACCCGTTTAAAAGCCCTCTTTGATAGTTTATCTTAGGTGCTTACGCCTAGTGGAGGAGGTTTTTGATCCTTTCCCAAGCCTATGGTAATCTATTTGCTATGACAGGTAGTGAGAGATATTATTCATTTTCATTTATGAGAATATACTTTTATGACACCTGAGAGATGTGAGTATCTAAACACTACTTGTGAGGTGCTAGTTTGTAATCTCCGTGCTTATTATGATTAAAGTGGAACGACTATTTGTTGTAATTACTTTTATATTAGCGTTAAATGACCCCTAACTTGTATTTTGATTAGAATAAAAGCACATTTGCTTGAGGACAAGCAAATCTCAAGTGTAAGGGTATTTGATGAAGCGAAAAGTGTACCGCTTTTAGGGGGTCATTTAAGCCCTAAATCGTATTTATTTGATCAAATATTGCCCTAAATCGTTCCTTTTGTCATTTTAGGTACTTTGGAGAAGAAATCTGGAAAAGGAAGCATTTTGGACGTTTTTGGAGCATAAAAGTGAAGAAAACGACAAAGTCTCAAAAATCTGCTGGAAAAGTACCTGTGACGACGTCAAGCCCTAGTGTGACGCCGTCAACCCTTGACGCGCTGTAAGATCCTGTGAAAAACCCTTGTAATCAATCTTAATGATTAATAATAATCTCGTATTACTGTTTATTAACGCCCATTTTCGCTAGAAATTTAAACTTTTCATTATTGTTATTAATAGCAATGCATTCTATATATATATATATTGAACACACCGAAACTCGAGATAATATCTCCGACGCAACAACATATTTTCACAACGACAAGTGATCATATTCATCTAGTTATTTCGATACACTTAACCAAAGTTAATGTCACACAATTATACTTAACAAACACTAATACTAATCTACAATTACAAACTGGTTGGACCTCAACATTTTCGGCCCATCAAACCCATCCAACCCAACCAACTTTCACAGCCCATCATCACCACGACACCAAGACCATTCTTTAGCCCACCTTCATTCTTTTATTTCTTTCCTTTGCTTTTAACACCCGCTCGCTATCTCACTTTCAAAAACCCGATCGTATTTTGATATCGAAGCTTAACCTTCGCATACTTTTACATATTCAAATGCACCACCCACTTAACTACCACAATGCAAAAACCTCGCCAAGAATATCAAGTAGTAACGCAATAATAAAACCCATATTACTTTATTCCATACTCGACCCATACACATGTTTATAACAGCCGAAGCAAAACCACTTTGCGTATCACTTAATCCTATGATCTCCCAACTATATTAACCAACTAAGTTTGACACTCCAAAATAAAAGACGAACCATAAACATGACCTATGGCTCGATAAGCTCAAACTTGGCCAATGTTGATGAAAACCAATTATAACACAAAACCAAAACCCACCTATTATGAATTCCAAGTATTACTGAAACCTCAAATAACATTGTACGAGTAGAACAAGAAACTAGAAATAAATTGTGACTCTCAAATCCAAGCGATGGACACATGTTAAACCTCAAACCGAATAAGAGCAAACATACAAGAACTAAAAGCCAAACTCTCATCTACCAATACTCAATCACACACACATTTGGATAGCAAAGACATACAAGTGTCCCATAGACACAGTAGTTCCAATCATTAGTCAATTGGTCAATGCAAGATATTTTTCCTATATAAACTACTTCATTCGATCTCTTCTAGTCTCTATCACCCATCATTTTCTATCAAAATCACAACATTCCTTAAATACTATAAGCTACTTCTGTCGAGAACTTTGGAAGCAAAGTCAATAAGAACAAAGTCGTATAAAGCCTTTTCAAGCTCACTGTTTTTCTTGTGCCTCCTTCGAACAACCACAAATTCCCTCACCACCTTTCATAACGCATAGTAAGTACCTTGCAACCTTCTACTTTTATTTCATAAGCACGCTCATGCATATCTCATATTTCATTTCAAAGGCACCATGCATGCACACCCAGTCGAAATGACCACTTTTCTATCTTGTCACCATATTAATAAAAGAAGAGACATCACTAATTCTCATATTAATATTGCACGCATGTTCGTTTATTTCCACTCACACGTATAGCCCATCCTCATTATAAACAAACGAACCACAGTAACCGTTTAGAGCATGTAAAGTAACAAACACTCTTATGAAAGGTTTAAAGAACCACTAACTATACTCTTGCCACATTTAATTTACCCATCGCATGAAACACTAGAACATATTGCATGCTTTACTCGAACATGTAAACTTTAAAATCCATAAAATTATATCGAAAAGTTATATATATAAACAACCCACGTCGCACATTAAATCACACCTTAACTCGCCATTCGGACTAAAATCTTAACAACTAGTTAAAATCGGGTTATAATTTTTCTAAGTAAACTAAGTCTTAAACATCACTCGAACCGCCCACTTAACACCATGCTAATTTGTAAAACTTACATGTAACGCGTATATATTCTTGCACATGTCAAATGTCGACCCAGCCACCTTCAACTTTTATGTGTTAAGATTCCACTTATAATCTCGTTTAGACCTTTAAATCGAACCATGTAAAGTACTACTCGATCGAGTAGTTAGAAACAAGAAAAACTCTAAGTATTATAACCAAGAAAAACAACTCGACCGACCTAACTCATGAAACTTTTATGTCGAATTCATGAACATAACACCTATATATATTTACCCCACTCGACAATAAACCTGAGAAACAACATCTTTCATGTTCTAAGATCCCCCTCATAACCTCATCTCGACACCTAAAATAAATCATTTCGAGTGATACTCGACTAGGGTAATAACACTTAGAAAATTTCATGGTACATTTCAAAAACTTACTTCATTCGACCAGGCCAAAAACCACCATTGTATTTTCGAAATCTTGTATATAACATATCTAAATTATTACATCACTCGATAACCCACCTAGCAAACTATATTTTTCATGTTTTCAGTTCGACCTCATAAGCTCATGAACACGCTCAAAATGAATCCTTTTGATCGACCCTCACTCGTACCTAGCAAACATTTTCAGAAATTATATAAACATTCGGTTGGGCCAAATCAAAGCCCAACAAGAGTTGTCGATAGCAAGGTCCAACAGGCCCATATAATATATTTTTAGAATCCTAAAAATAGTCCAAGTCTAAGCCCAAAACTATTTACACGCCCTCGCCTCTAAAACTCTTAACGGGCCTTGTTATAAATCGTTGAATGGCCAATAATGCAAAAATAATCTATTTTCCAAAATAATAAATTGAAATAAGTTAAAATAAACTTAATAAAGTTATAAAAATTTTCAGAATATTTTTCCCGTCATTTTATGCAAAAAGGACTAAAAATGTAACGCGACTTAACCAAAAAGGACTAAAACTGCCAAACCTGGAAACTAAGGGACTGAAGCTGTGAAAACAGTTGTAAAGGACTTAATTTGACATACCATTGAACTTCAAGCCTTATATGGACAATTATTGAACTATTATTGGACTATGGACTGGACAAGGACTAACGACGTAACGCAAACCACGGTTAGGGTAGAAAATGTAAAATATGGAAAGAACAAGGACAAACTGTTATAACTTGTCATTCTTATCTTATTTTTCATTTTTGCACCATATCTTTATTTCATATGCATATTCGCATTTTAATTGCATATTAGTTAATAGCGTTAGAAATATTTAATATTAATAGTTCATATAAATTCATTTATTCTTTGAAGATATGATCTTACGAGAGCACGAGCACCATAATCATATAACACCTTCACTCACAACGATTAGATCGTTGTATATCATTTGTTAATCATCATCCACCATTTATACACGCACATCACTAGAAAACTAGCCAGATTCTCAGTTATTTATATATTCACCAGGTTCTATATCGAAGTTGTTATAATCACCTCTGAATTTATTCTCATCATCACCAGTAACGCTTAAGGTGAGTCATGGCCTCACTTTTAAACTCTTTACACTTTTTAAACTCCGTGAGGGGGATACATGCTATAAATAAATCACAAGTATTTTCTGTATGCTACCTGACTTGATATATGCCTAAGTACACCATATTGCCATAAGACCCTTTATCATGAGCCATTAATCACTGCGGTGAACGCGAATATAATGAATAGATCTATTAGAGGTTGACGACCTATCCCACTAATACTGTGACGGAATGCTTTTTGCTAGTCGTATTAGTCGCGATGCATTATATTTGAGAGAAATAGGAATTGGCAAAATCACCTATTACACGAGGGCAAAACTTTCATCATTAATTTGGTGGACACCTCCGTTTATGCGGTACTTTGTTAACGTTTGCGTGTCATGAGACTTAGGGCAATATATGAACTGCGATATCAATTTTTAAACTGATTGTATCTCCAATACAATCTTACTTGTGAATCGAACTGATATTTAAATTACAAACTCCATGATTTCACTCAACATTATGTTGACTTTTAAGCATGTATCTCAGGAAACTAAAAAGGAGCAAGGCAAGGCATGGAGTAGACGCACCCTATCTTAAATAAATGGTGTAAAATAAAGTTGTAATTCAGTTAAATTGATGTTTCTTTGGAGAAACCTTAGCACTCTGATGTAACGCTTTGTAACTGAATTTGTATTATGGACCTATGTAAATTAAAAATGCCGTCTCAGGCTGTTTTTCTATGATTTTGTTTTCGATCCTCACGGTAACACCCAGATTAATCTTCCGCTGCCACAAATCAAATTTGGGGGTGTTACACGCGCCAGAGAGGATTTTGGAGGATTAAAAGGGGACGACGTCAAGAAGGCCATCAAGAAACCCTAACCGCGGCGAGGTGACGGCGTCAGCTCTATAACGTGACGCCGTCAGATATGATTTTCTATATATATTCTCATAATTTTTAGTCATTAGTGTGCAACTTTGTGAGGAGAAACCCTAAGACGATTTTTCTGCCATTTTTAAGGGTTTTATACCCTTGGATCTCCCATGTTCAATTGAAGATAAGTAATCAATTAATCATTCAATATGTCTATGTGTTGTTTGATTATATCTTGTTCTTGTCTTTTATTTAACATGCTAGGCTAGATTTATCTTGTGTTTGCTTAGATCTAATGAAACCTAACTATTGATTATTGGTTGTTGGTGTGTTATTAATTGTATTGGATGATTGTTTATCGATGTTAGGCTTAAGAAAACTGGCTAACCTCCTATACGGTAACTTGCTTGAACGTCTTAAGAAACATGAACCAATGCGTACTAAGGTTTTTATGGTTGTATTTAACGCATGAGCGAATTCTAGTGATCCCATGTTAGGAGCTTCTTAGCCGGCTCGACATAGGAGTGAAGTAGGAGCTTATAGAGTTGGGGAAGTACGTACGCCACCCCACGATTGGTATTAAGGAATACACCCGTCATCCACGCAATTAATACACACTAATCAACCGGTAAAAGATAGTTAGGGAGTAAGGAAATCTAAGTAAACACATTTCTCTCCATATAAGTTCCACAACCTTTTTATTTTCAGTTATTTTATTTTATTTGCAATTGTAGTTATTTGGATTAGTTGACTAGCAACTAATTCCGCCCACTCCTTCAAACCCGAGATTTTACTTGCTTTTATAAAAATATAAAAAATACAAAAAGAATCTTCCCTCACCCTTAGACCTATTAGAGTAGTTTTTCAATCCTAACGACACTATTCCCCTAGAGAACGATCAATCCCCCGGTACTTGCCACTACACTATACTACATCGGTCAGGTACACTGCCTGGTGGGGATTGCAAGCCTCTTGAGATCCCTCGAGAGGTAAAACCTGTTGTAAGGTCGCAAAACCACGCATCAAAGGACTAAAAGTAAAAATAACAAGTACGATGGAGGACTAAAACTGGGCGAATCATATGAAGAATTAATTATCACAAGGACTTGTTATTAAAATAACAAGAACGATCAGGGACTAAAGGTGACAATTCAAATGAAGTTTAATTATGTCACAAGGACCAAGTATAATAATATCAAGAACGATGAGGGGCTAAAACCGTACATACCTTATAAGTATTATACTTATAAAGGCATATGGACTTGATTTGAAACCATGCGCTACTTAAGGGGTCAAAGACGGACAAGTCTATGAAAGTTTCAAATATAGAAGGAAAATAAAAGTACGGAAATATTAGTTACGCCCTAACCGAATCGAAAAGTTACGGCGTAACTTTGCAATTTCGGAAATTTAATTATTATTAATAGTTAAGGCGTAACTCGAACTTAAGGTTACGCCGTAACCTTGTTGGGGCCTATAAATACAGCCCTAAATGTTAATTTTTAAGTATCTCTCTTCACCCCCTCCTAGAGGCCGACTAGGGCATCATTCCAGGGCAATTTTCAACAGCAATCAACCATTTTCGAAGGGAGAATTCACTTGCAATCAACGTCTTCATTAGTTCTAAATCAAGTAATTTGTATCAAACATTATGTTCAATTCAATTCATGTTTTATTCATCATTTTTGGTACAATTTACTATATGTTTGGCTAAGCACCTTTGGTGCTAGCCTAGTTATGAATCCATTATATTGCATTGATTATGTTTTCGCACTTTTATTATTGCTTCTAGTGTATGCATGGTTAGTTTATTCGTAGATCCTCTAGCTTTGGTAGTTTTGAAGGGCGGTTGTATTTACCACACTAGGAGAATGGACCAAAGGACCCTAGAGTAGTAGGTTGCGAGGGTTGGTAAGAATTGACCATTGGACTATCAATTCCTTGTGTGCGAATGGACCAAAGGATCACCTTTCCGATGTTGGATAAACTTAAGGAGTTAGGGATGTGTGATCTAAGATCCGAGAGGCCAGATCACACATTAGAATGAATCTAGCATGTAGTGGTACTTAATGACTTAACCTAGTCTACCGACGACCTCTGTCAATCACAAAGGATCAAACCTTTGATATCGGAGTAGGATTCTAGGAGATATAGGCTAGATGAATTAACCATTGGAGTCGAGCGAATCTAAACCCCACTTGAAGCGATAGGTAGCGTTGTCAGAGAACATAGTCATTGCATGATAGGATGAATAACTAGGCTAGTTCACTTTCTCCCTATTGCATTCAACTCAATTTCATTCCAGTATTTCATTTCTGTTATTTAGTTTAATTAATCAAACAACTTAAAACCCCTTTTAAAACGTGACATAGTCTTAAGTTAGAATCCACACACATAGTTCTTGGGACGACCTCGGCTTTACTGAATACTACACTACACACGATCGGGTACACTGCCCGTTAGTGCATAAGGTAGACCATAGGTAGACGAGTAATTTATAAATATTAAAACCTGGTCAGAAAACCTGCATCAAGTTTTTGGCGCCGCTGCCGGGGAGCTATATTAGGATTTTAATTTGAGTTTTGTAAATATTTTTGCTTTTATAATTTTAGGTTTTTGTTTTTAGTTTTCTTTCTCCCATCTTTTCTCTTTTGTTTGTTTTTGAAATTTCAGGATATGGGTGACGTTGATATCAACATGCTCACTATGGAGCAATACATGGCTTTGACTCAAGGTAACAAAAGATCGGGCGTGGTAAGACCCGAAATTGATAATAATATCAACTTTGAGATTAGTAGTCAGTTTATGAAGGAGCTAAGACATAAGATTTTCGCGGGAACTGGCGATGAAAATGTCCACCTACATGTACGAAGAGTATTGGAGATAGCAGATCTTTTCCACATTCCTGGCGTCACTCATGATGCACTGATGCTTAGGGTATTTCCAATTACACTTACAGGGGCAGCCAAAAGGTGGTTAGATAGATTGTCTACAGGAACGATCAATACATGGGATCTTCTAGAGAAAGCATTTATTCGGAGATATTGTTCGCCTTCAAGGATTGCCAAAAAGATGGAAGAGATAAGGAATTTCAGACAAGGGAAGGATGAGACATTATATGAAGCTTGGGAAAGGTTTAATGACCTTCTTTACATGTGCCCAACGCATGATCTCAACAACCATCAGAAAGTCCTTATTTTCTACAAAGGTTTAAGCATCCCTTCCCGCCAAATGCTCGACTCTCAAGGGCCGATCCCTATGATGCCGCCAGCACAAGGCCTTAGATCAATACAAATGATGGCTAACCATTCACAAAATTGGTATGATGGAGCAGCCACTTGGCTAACGAATAGCAATAGCTTGGAGGACAATGGTGACATAACCAAAAGAATTGATAGACTTGGATGTGATATGAAGAAGGTTAAGGAAAACATTAAAGCTTTACAAGAGCGTTCTCTCCGTGAAGAATGCAAGGTATATGAGCAAGTCAAGTATATGGAATCCTTGGAAGAAATCATCAACAAATACTGTGAAGAATCAATGAAGATACATGACTCGAATAATGAATGGATTAGGAAATTCAAGGAAACCACGGACTTGAACTTAAAGAAGCTCGACGCAAAGAAAAAGAATGTGGAGGTGAAGCTTGAAGAATTAACCAGGACAGTCCTGGCAAATAAGAAAAATATGGTTGGAAATATCAAAGTAACAGTGGGAACGATCAAAGATGTCAACGAGAAGCCGGTTCCTCATGATTTACCTATTGTCAGACCATATGTACCACCTATCCCATTTCCAGGACGTTTGAAGGTTGTGAGGAAAGAAGAAACGAGCAAAGATTAATTAAAGAAGATGGAAGCAAGGAGCTTATGGGGTGACGAAGCAATTCCAAAAACTAATGTGGAATCAACTACAAAACAGAATGGTAACACTTCTAACTCCTCTGTTATTCCTATTACTAACAATCTTGCTAGTTTTCCCATACAGGTTGCAGAAATTGTGGATGGAATAGTGCAACTCTTAACCTCACAAGCCATGCTTACCACACCACCTAATGATGGTTATGTAGCACCAGCTACCAAACCACTTTTGGTTGAGCTTGCGAAGAAACTAGGAGATGAAATCTTGGACACTAACATGGCATAGAGTCCATTAATTCTACCACAAAATGGAGTATTCAAATCATCCAAGGCATCAACCAATCCGGGTAAGGTAAGGAGGGAAATGACATCTCCTTTAAGGTATGACTCTGATTCATCATTTCCCTATCCCATAGCAAATTCACACCCTCACGGTTTTTATTGCTATTTTCACCCACACTTGATTTCAAGTGAAGGGATGAACACCCTTTTACTTAGTAAATAAGGGTGGAGTCAAGCTCGTGACTCGAACAAAAACAAGCGCTTCGTGGGAGGCGCCCCATGCCTATATTTTTATTTTTTGTTTTGTTTTAATTATATAGGATTTTATGCTTGGTATGTTTGTGCATCATTTTTACAGGTTTCCACAGTTAAGAAATGCAAGAAGTGCTGGAAGGACCTCTTATGGCATTTAAAGAGGTCAAAAATATTATGAATTGACACCAGAAGAAATTACGGCGTAACTCTAGTTTCAAGTTACGCCGTAATATGTTCACAGTACGAGCTCATTGTCAGGTCACATTACTTACGGCGTAACTCAGTATAGAAGTTACGCCCTAACTTCTTTCTGTAGCAAACCATTTTCAAAAACATTTACCGACCTTGTATATTTGTAGTAGTAAATGAACTTTGTGGGTATGTTCCCTATAAACCCTCACGAGACTTCACTCGTCCACTCGGGACACCGAGTGGTTTAAAAGGATTGTTGCGTACGCTAAATGCAACCGTGATTCCTACGAAAGTGAGTTAGAATTTTCATTTTCTTTATTTTCATTTCTTGATGTCTTTCTAGTATAATGCGTTGGGTTGTTTAAGTGAATTCAGGTTAAAAATAAAAAATAAACATACAACATATTGATTATTATCAATATGGCGTATATCTTACTCTAAATAAAAGTCTGAGATTTTTAAACGAAAAGAACATACGGCGTACCCAGATTTCTGGATACGGCGTATCGTCTGCAGATATCAGCAACTTTTATTTTTTGTTTTCCGTTTTCGTTGTTAATTTACTGTTATTATACTTTTTCAAACCTATCCTACTGATGCTTTTGTCTTGACTTCAGGTAGTGCATGACCAGGAGTTGCACTGAAGACCTCGTTGAACCTTATAGTGAACCTGAACAAGCTTTTCATTGCCGTGATTTTTCGAGTTCATTAGACCTCAATTACTTTTCTAATCCAGAAACTCATTTAGAAGAAGAAACCACATAAACAATGACGGAACCAGCTATGGAGGAGTACATGACTAAGACACGTGCTGATTATGGTTCGGGTGTTGCTAGGCCTAAGTTTGACAAAGAGGCCAAGTTTGAATTGAAAGGTCAATTTCTCAAGGAGTTGCGTGAGAACACCTTTAGTGGATCGGAGATGAAGATGCTAATGATCATGTGGAGAGGATCCTTGAGATAACAGATTTGTTCACAACTAAGGATGTGGCTATTGACTAACTAATGCTTTGTGTTTTCCCTATTTCACATATAGGAGCTACTAATAGATGGCTAAAGAATGAACCAGCTAGTTCAATTACTGAGTGGGAAGACTTGAAGAAGAAATTTTTGAAAAAGTATTGCCCACATGCTTGTACTTCTAAGAAGATAGAGGCTATCAATAACTTCAAATAAGAGCCCGATGAAACTCTTTATCAGGCTTGGGAGCGATTCTAATATCTATTATTGAAATGTCCTCAACATTATTTAAATACTATGCAGGAGGTGATTTTGTTTTATCACGGTCTGGATGTGCCTACTTGACAAATTTTGGATTCTAAGGGAGCTGTACCTCAGATGAGTGCAGTAAATGCTAGGAAAGCCATCCAAGAAATGGCTGATCATTCTCAGAAGTGGCATGAAGGAACCTCTACTAGAACTAAAAGCAGCGATACTTCTGATGGATATGCTGCTATTCAAGCTCAGTTGAACAAACTTAATAGAGATCTCAAGAAGGTGGATGAGAAAGTATGCTGCTCAGGTTGGTTGTGAATTATGCAATGGACCTCATTACACTAAAGATTGTCCATCCAAGAAAGAAGAAGAGACACTTGAAGAAGCATACTACACTCAATTTGGCCAGCCATTTCAGCCATCAGGAAGGTATAGAGCAGCTGCTCCAAGATTCTACCAAAGGGACAACGGGAATTCATCATATCAAGAAAGAAGATAGACTTTGGAAGAATCTATGAAGCAACTCATGGCTGATGCTGCAAAAAGACATGAAGAAAATGCTACTTTGATCAAAGAAATTCGTTCTTCAAGGAGCTTCGATCAAGGCATTAGAACTTCAAATCGGTCAAATAAGCAAGGTACTTCAAGAAAGGGGATCTAGAAGTCTGCCTAGCTCAACTGAAACCAATCCAAGAGATCATGTCAAGGCAATCACCACTACTGAAGAAGTTGCGCCTAATGTATCTTTTCCTGGACGATTATTGGGTGCTGCTGATGCTGAAAAGCCAAAATTCTTCTTTAACTTTTCAATTAGTTTAATAAGATTGCTCAAGGAGAAGTCGAGGATTGAAGAAGAGATCAAGGCTACTATGAAAGAAGAGTGCTCTGCAACTGATCATAACGCCTTGCCTCATAAGGAGAAAGACCCAAGGAGTTTTACTTTACCTTGTCATATTAATTATATGAATTTTAGTAAAGCTTTAGCTGACTTAGGAGCTAGTGTTAGTGTCATGCCTTATAAGACCTTCACCACCTTAGGTTTTAGGTAAATTAGCTCTCACTAAGTTAATTATTGAATTGGCTGATAAGACTGTGAAACATCCCGAGGGTATAGCTGAAAATGTGTTAGTATGGATTGAAAATTTTATTTTTCCCGTAGACTTTTTTGCTTTAGATATGCTTGAGGATATCAAAATTCCATTGACATTGGAAGACCTTTCTTGTCTACTGCTCATGCTAAAATTGATGTATTTAAAAGAAAAATATCTCTAAGAGTAGGGGATGACAAATTAGTCTTTAAGAGTGATGATCCTATTAAAAGTATTATAAAAAGTGTTTATGTAATAGGATTAAGAGAACGCATGGAGCTAGACTTAAAAGCTAAGCTAATGGGCGAGACTTTTGATTTGTCGTTTTAGTACGGTTTATTTTTCCAAAGGAAACACAACGTATGCGTTTTCCCTGGGTCGTGTCCCAACGAAGGTTGAATTCGAGTTTTTGTTTCGGTGTCGAATATGTGTCGTGAATGAGAGTGAAAGAGTGATTGATTGGTGATTTAGCACTACGAATAATGAAATATTAAATGAAATCTACAAATTAAGCTAAAGGAACAATTAAACTAAGCATGTAATCCTAAAAACGAAAATTGACTTTAAAAACGTTACGCGACGAAATTTAAAACGTAAATAAAAAAAATGATTTTCTAAAATTTAAAACCTAAAAAATATAAAAATAATTTTACTATATTAAAACTGATAAAAGAAAATTTTGAGAAAAAGAAAAATATTTTTTCTTTTTGACTTTTTATGAATTTTTTTATGAATTAAAAACTAATTAAAACTATTTAAATGATTTAAAAATAGTAAAACAAGTTGGAAAAATCTGGAAATTTTTGAGTAATTCTAAAACTTAATTCTAAATCTAGGAAAAATAATTAATCTAACAGCTTATTCAAAGTTGCAGCCTCAAAGTGTCTTTTTCAACAGCTTATAAACAGCTTAATTCTCAACCAAATTTGAAAGAAAAAGCAGTTTTAGAGAGATAACCAAGCAGAGATTTCAAAAAATCCAAAAAGCCCTATCACAAACACTTGATTGCTAGCTCAATTTAAGTCAAACACAGATGACCAAATAGAAGCATGCAGCAACATTAAACACAGCAGGTTTTGAACAGATTTTGAGAGCAAATTTAGGTTACCAGATGTTATTGTTACTATTTGAGATTAAAAACTTTAAAACTATACTAGGAAAGCTACTCAGAAACAAATTATCAAGCCAAATCAAACACAAGTGATCAATCAAATCCAAGCAAGAACACAACAGCTAAATTCAAAAAAGCAACAGATGCACAGGACAAGTTTGACAAAATAGATACCACTATGAGTTGACTAAAGTGAATTTCAGTTGTCTTAATCTATTAAAACACTTGTATTTAAACTAAATAAGCACTTAACTAACAAGCATAACCTGATTATCTAACAACTTAGTGCAACACAGATGACCAAAAGCAGCAGATTCAGCAGAAAATGAAATCAACAAGTAAATTTGACTATTATGCAAGTACCTACTGAATGAATGCTTGATTTATTCTAATATTACCTAAGTGAGCTAAGTAAACTATTGACACCACTTTCAATCAACTAGAACTCAGTCAAACTCACTAATCCAAACAATCCCTTATTTCTCAATACAACTAGCAAACTCAGATTCAAGTTAAACCACACCTCAACAATCTTAAAACATCATTCAATAACATCCATAGATCTCAGATAAACATCAAATAGCAACATATGACAGCACAATCTTAGATCCACAGTTTATGATCAAATCAGAAGCGAAATAGTGAGACAGATCAAAATGATAATGCAACTAATGTTTAAACAACTAAACTAAGATTAGATCTAGCAAACAAACATAAAACAACTATGAATCAAACAGTAATAAACTAAAAACAAGCAGATCTACACTATAACTTTTGAGTGGAACAAAAATGAGAAAGAACTCACAAGGTGCTTCTCCCTCAGCACAAATTGAGGGAGTTCACTGAGCTTGCCTGTCTTTAGACAGGCTAGAGGCATCCATTTCCCCTCCTAGACCATCTCTCCAATCAGCAATCATCATGGAAATTGAAACAGTTGACTAATATTGACTTTTTGATTTGGAGAAGCAAATACAGATTTGAACTTAACTAAAGCTTACAATAAGCTACTGAGCTTATATAAGCCTATACTAATCAGAATAACAGCTTATTGAAGCTGTGTTTACAATATTTTTGATTTTTTAAATATTTTTGGAATTTTTAGAAAAATGAACAAAAAATGAGTTTAAAAGTTGCAATAAGCTAAAATGCTTAATTATAAACTACTGAAATATAGAGAAGCTAAAAATGAGATTAACAATTGAAAAGAAACAGAATCAAAATGAGATTAAAATAAAACTTTCATTAATCAAACTTCAAATTACAACTGAAAGATTAAAATTACAACTGAAATTAAAAGTTACACTACGAAAAACAGTAAATGACAAAGAAATTAAAATGGTAACAATTTTTTAAAGACATGAAAATTGGACCAACTAACTAATAAGGAGAGCTCTTCTATTTATAGCCGATCATGGATCATTCTAGACCTGCCATGCTGGCAATCCGAGTGCATCCTCAGCTAATCTTCACCCTTAGATCACCCTTGCCCTCCACTCTTTGATTTCCAGCCGTAGGATCAAATTCCATGAGGTGTCTCGACCAATGAAATGCTGCCACGTTGCCCAAGCGTGTGTTTCCTGCCCTTCTGACACCCCTGACACCTAATGATTGGACCAATCTGCCCTTAATTTCGGTAATTTTGGGGTACGAGTAACTAGGGTTCTTGGTTAACTGGGTAAAAGATAGAAAGGGGGCGGGTAATATTATTCTAGCATTGTTTGACCGGATTTTATTACCCTTTGACCGTGGGTTAAAAATGGGTGGACCGGGTATTGGTTATTGGATTTGGGTTAGGATTTAAGAGGTTGGGCTGGGTTATTTAATCTTTAGGCTTGTGGGATTAGATATTGGATTGTGGGAATTGGGTTTTATTTTAATTAAATCCGGATAGGATAATTTAAGGGTTAAGGTGTAATTTTTGGATTTAGCAATAAAGTGTGAGGACCAAAGGTGTAATTTCTGAAATCAAGGGACTTTTTCTGCCAATCTTGTAAACTTTGATCCAAGGGCTAGACTTGTCAAACTTTGATAATTGGAGGACCTCGGTTGACTTTTTTGACCATATTTTCTTTCCGTTCCGGTTCTGAGCCTTTTCCGTATCCCGTGCTCATTTTTCTGATTTTCTTGTCTTTTTGTCGGTTTTTCGTGATATCCGTCCCTGCATAGACAAAACACAAAAAAACACTATATCTATTGGCATTATGGTCGGGTTTTTGGTCGTTTTGGTCGGTTTTGGTCAAGAAAAGGTATGTGTTTAAGCACATACCAACTTTGACCCAAAATAGATCACTAAACCCAAGTGATGGAGATTATATTGAATTAAATGACCTTAATAAGCCATTAGAGCTCAATGATCAATTTATGGAGGATTTAGAACCCAAAATAGAGGATGGAGAAATTGTGGATATTCCTAGGATTAATGTTATTAATGCTAGAAACAATGATGAGATTGAAGGATATCCTAGTTTTTGTGATTATGGTAGAAGAATCCATGTCGATTGTGCTTATAATTTACAATTTGCATACATGATAGGTTACAAACATGTAGATGCTAATTTCTTCCCTATTTTACCAATTAATGTAATGTCAAAAAGATTTTATAATTCCATTATGAAAAAGAAAGTTGAATATAAAAGGAGGAACGTAGTAGGAGCTTTTATGAATGTGCCTATTTTTGTTGGAAATTTTGCAGTTGTTACAATTTACGTTGTGAAATATGGTGTTATGTGACAGAAATGGGTGATGTAATTGTTGGAAATAATCCTTTTGCAGGGAAGCTGTGTTGTGGAAAACCACTTGTATGCCAGGGAAGTTACAACTGCTGGGAATTAAACACATATCAGTAAACATGTAATACTAACAATAATGATGGTTAGTACTGCCAGTACAAACACTTTGTACTGCTTATGTTCTGAATACGTGTAATGTGATAAGTATAGAAAAGATTTAGTGAATATCTTCTAGTTATAGATTGATACGAATATTGTAGTTTACTTGTACAGGACTCCTTGTGCTATAAAAGGAGGTCCTAGGTTAGGTTTTAGAAAGGCCGTGTCGTTAGGTATTATTATTAATAATATTGAATCGTTTGAAGTTATTCTCATTGTTCGCTTACATACATTACTGTTCCATTCATCAAGCAATCATTCTTCTAAGTGTGATCAAAGTAGATTCCGCATACTTAATCACATTAACTCAAAGTATCATATACACGTTAACAGGACTAACATCCTAAGTGTATTAAAATCCTCTCAAGTAGTATCAGAGCCAGGTTGATACTATTGAACTTTAGAAGAAGCAATGGACATGGAGACTTCTACAACTAATGTGGCTGCAAAGTTACCAATGCTTAAGCAGAATGAATTCGACATGTGGAGGCTACGTATTGAACAATACTTCCAACTATAGGACTATGCACTTTGGGAAATCATTGAAGAGGGGAACTCCTTCAAGCCTACAACCACAACATCAACTGTAGATGGTAAGGTTCAGACTATAGTGCAGACAAAGCCAGTGACTGCAGAGGAGAAGATTCAGATGAAGAATGACCTCAAGGCAAGGAGTATGCTCATGATGACAATACCTAATGATCAGCTATTGAACTTCAGCAAGTTCAAGGATGCTAAGTCATTGTTTGAGGCTATTGTTGCTAGGTATGGTGGGAATGAAGCCACCAAAAAGACACATAAGACTCTCCTCAAGCAAAATTTTGAGAACTTCTCTGCAACAAGCAATGAATCATTGGATCACATGTTCAACAGACTTCAGAAGCTTGTGAGCCAACTTGCTGTTCTTGGAATTGATACACCTCAGAAAGACCTCAACTCAAAATTCCTGAGAAGTTTACCATCAAAGTGGGCTATGCATGTTGTTGTCTGGAAAAACAAGCCAGGCATTGATTCTATGAGCTTGATGGACTTGTATATCAACTTCAAGATTGTGGAGCAAGATGTAAAGAAGACTGTAGGAAAAATGTCAAGCACTGAGAATATGGCATTTGTGTCATCTCCTAGTAACTCAAGTTCTGAAGAAGTGAAGGTTGCTGCAGCAGTTGGTACTGCTAGCTCAAATATTGGTACTGCTAGCACATCAAGCAGTACTAAAGGCATTATGGATGAGACAACTTGCTGTGCATTCCTGACAACCCAGCACAATGGATCCATGTTGACATATGAAGACATCCAGGAGATCAATGATGATGATCTGGAGGAGATGGATATCAAATGGAAAATTTCTCTTCTTAGCATGAGGGCTAGGAAATTCCATCAAAGGACAGGGAAGAAGATTACCATAAACAACAATGATACTGCTGGTTATGACAAGTCAAAGATAGAATGCTACAATTGCCATAAGATGGGTCATTTTTCAAGGGAATGCAGAAGGCCAAGACAACAGGATAGCAGGAACAAGAGCTATGAAGGCAAGACCAAGACTGTGGAGATTACTGACTCAAGCTCAAAGGCTATGGTGGCCATTGATGGCTTAGGATTTGATTGGAGCTTTATGGAAGAAGAGGAAGCAGCACCTACTGAGATGGCACTCATGGCTTTCTCTGATTCTGAGGTACAAATTGCTAAGTGTTCTAAATCATGTATTGCTTCTAAAGAACTAGAAACTCTTAGGAAACAATATGATGAACAAAGAATTGAGCTAAACAAGACTAGTTATAATTTAGCAAATCATAAGAGATGTTTAGTTGTCTTAGAGGAGCAAATAGTTCACTATAAGAGCAATGAATCTAGTTTTGCTGATGACATAGCTGTGCTTAAAAGGGACTTATCTTTTAAAGATGCTGAAATTAGTCTTTTAAGAGCTGAGTTGGATAGGATTAAACAGGCTAATGAAAACATTCAATTAAGTGTAGAAACATTAGAGTATGCCTCTAAAGGTGTAAGCAAGATAATTGAATGTCAACTCATCAACAAAGCTAAGTCAGGTCTAGGGTATAAGACTGTTCCACCTCCTCACAGAGGAATACCTGCACCTCCAGGTATAGACCTAGAACATACAGGATTGCCTGAATTTCAACTACCCAAGCTAGAATATGGTCCTAAACCAAAAGAAAATGTAGTAGTTGACAAGCCTGTAAAAGTAAGTGAAACCTTTGAGAGTGCAAGTGATACTTCACTCACTGAGGACAAGGTGTCCTCTGGTAGGAACTCAGATGCTCCAACCATAGAGGATTGGACATCTGATGATGAGGATGATCAGGTTATGGCTAAACCTGATGTTGTTAAGGTAGAAGGAACAAGTGTTCCTAAGGTGGTCAAGGATAATACTGTTAGGCCTAAAACCAATGTGAGACAAGTTAGGCAACCAGTAAGGTATTGTGAAATGTATAGAACCACAAACAAGCCCAGAGGTAACCAAAGGAATTGGAACAACCTCAAGTCTCACCAACTAGGTGATGATTTTGTCCTTTATAAGAAAGCTTGTTATTCTTGTGGAAGTTTTGACCATCTTGCAGCTTTTTGCAACAAAAGGGTAACTAGGTATACAAACCATAGGGTGAACTTAGAAAAACCTCAATTTCACTCTAATTTTGCTAGAATGACACCCAGAGCAGTTTTATTAAAGTCTGGCCCAAAATCACTTAGTACTGCTAGACCAGCAGTTCATACTGCCAGACCTTTTAGACCTGTTTACTCAAGACCGGCAGTTCAAAGTGCAAAAACAACTTTCAAATCTGCACCAACAACTGCTAAAAGGCCTTTTAATAACAAAGCAGTGGTAAAGAAACAAATTTGGAAACCTAAGGTTACAACTGCAAAGCCAGCAGTTCATACTGCTAGCCAAGTAGTTAGTACTGGCAACATCAAAAACACTGCTAGGGAAAAGATGGGTAATGATGTTAAGGCCTCAGCATGTTGGGTTTGGAGACCTATCAAATCCAATGGTGCATCAATTGTTTTAAAGAGAATTGACTTCATTGATGCAAGAGGCAGACCTAAGTCGGTGATGGCTTGGGTTCCCCAAGGAAACTAATTTCCTTATTAGTGTGCACTTTGTTAGTCAATGTTTATACTATTATAAGACAAGTGCTTTGCACTTTGTTTTCTTGGTTTTGGACTAACAATTGCAGGTATGGATGTTAAGCACAAAGGAGTTACAAGTGCTTTATGTTTTGGATAGTATGGTGCTTTGGAACTTGCAGTGTGTGATCTTTGCACACAACAAATGGTAATTGGTTCACCATGTCTAACCCACATCAAGAACCAACTAGTCCAGAGCAAACGGTTTCTGGTAAAGAATTCTCAAATCCGTTCATGGTTGATAGTTTACCAAAAAACTATATGGTTATCAACTCACCATACTTCACAGCAAGGAGTTGGCTAGTCCAAAGCAAACGGCTATTGGTAAAGACACATCAAATCCGTTGATAGCTGATAGTTTGCTAAAAACTATAAGTGGGCAGTGTTTTTTTAAATCAATATTGAGTTTATACTGCTCCTTAAAATTTTTCTTAAAAATTAGTACTGGTAGTGCAAAGTTTGTACTGATAGTGAAAACTTTGTACTGCTGAACTAGCCGTTGTAACTGTTGTGTCAGTAACTAATTTTTAATATAGCCGTTGGGTAAATACCGTTTGTTACCATACTTATAGGGTTTTTCTTAGGATAATTATTTACTTTCTAAATATTACTCTTATTCTTTCTAAAGATAATTTTTATCCTTTACGCAAAAATCTCAAACCCTATCTGTTCATCTATAAAATCCAAATTGGCTTTTCACACCTTCAGTTAACCTACAAACGATCACTTTTCTGTTATAACTTGCATATATTATCATGGCTAATTTGGAATTTGTCAAGACTCATAATCAGGTAGCCTTCTTGGAGAAAACAGAGCAGGATGATGGACCAATCTTCCATGAGATTGTGGACTTTTTGAACACAACTCATATAAGGTATGCTCTCACTTGTAACCCTACTCTATATGTCTCTCAAATCGCAATATTTTGGCAGACTGCCACTGTTGAAACTAGTGCAAATGGAGACATAGAAATACATGCAAATGTGGATGGTAAACAATTCATTATTACTGAAAATTCTATTAGGAGACATATTAAATTAGAAGATTCTGATGGTATTAATGATTTGCCAAACACTGAAATTTGGCAAGAAATTGCTAAAATGGGGTATGACACATCCAATCATAAACTGACTTTTCAAAAAGGATGTTTCTCCCCACAATGGAGGTTTTTCATTCATACTCCCTTACATTGTTTGAGTCCAAAAAGAACATCATGGGAGCAATTCAGTTGCAATATTGCTATTGCTCTCATCTGCTTATCAACAAATAAGACTTTTAACTTTTCAAAATTCATTTTTGAGAGTATGGTGAACAATGTAAAAAGCAAAACCAAGTTTTTAATGTATCCAAGATTTGTGCAAGCATTTTTGAACAAGAAAAAGAATCAATTAAAGCAACATCAGAAAACCTTTCCAACACCTTGCCTGCAACAAAAGCTTTTTCAAAATATGGCAATGGCAAACAGACTTTTCAATGGGGTAGTAATACCTCTTTTTTCTGAAATGTTGGAAAGGATACAAGCTTTTCAGGGTGAAGGGTCAGTAAGCCCAACTGAGCCCCAACATACACCCATTGTGGTTCCAGATATTATCCATACACCCCCAGTAACCAACACCTATAGGAGAAGAACCAGACAGGAAACTATGGTCCTTCAGCCTAGTTCTCCTCCTCACACCTTTGTAGCAGATGAGGCTATCAATTTTGATAGTATGGATGGGGCTTACACTACTGCTTCAAGCTTAGTAGCTGGGCAGCGCAGTGTAAACATCATTAAGACCCCTACCATGGCAACATCTAATGTGCCAAGTCCTCAAAGACTTGCCACAGGTGATGTAACCCCAAGCCAAATGGAATATATAGGTGGCTCAGGAGTACCTCCTAGTCCAACTAGGGAAGAAACTGAGTCTATGCCCCATGATTCACCTCTCCTAGCAGGTAACACAGCTAGAAGTGATGAGGGCAGTGATAGACTAAATGAATTGATGGAACTATGTACCAATCTGTCCAACAAAGTGGTTAGTTTGGAGGCTGAGCTGAAGAGTCACAAGAAAATTTTTGCCCTGGTGTATACAAAATTGGTGCTAAGAGTGAAGAAATTGGAAGCTCAAGTCAAGAGGTCCAAGGGAAAAAGATCTGCTAAGATGGTGCTTTCTACAACTTCTTCTAACTCAGATGATGATGATTTGGGTGATTCTCCCAAACAGGGGAGGAAGACAGGATCAAAAATCAGGGGAGGCAATTAAATTTTGAAGAACAAGGTTTTGGTGGAAATGATGATATGGATATGGGTGAACAACAAGGTACTGAAGAGGTTTCAACAACAACAAACAGAGGAAATTGCTAAGGATATTGATACAGAGATTGTTGATTTGGAAACTGAAGAAGAAGAAATCCTTGATACTGCTTCAAGTTTTAGACCAACAGTTGGTACTGCTGGCATGGAATTTGGTACTGCTAGCATGGAAGTTGGTACTGCTGGCATGGAAGTTGGTACTGCTGGTATGGAAGAAGGTACTGCTGAGGTTTCAGAGTATGAAAGAAAGAGGGCAGAAAAAGGAAAGGCACCAATGACAGTAGAAGAAGCTGAGCAACAAAAGAAAGTCAAGCCAAGAACACAAGTTCAAATGGATTTGGATGAAGAATTGGCAAGAAAGGTTCATGAAGATGAAGTTGCAAGCTTTATGGAAGCTCAGAGATTGGAAAAGGAAAGAATTGCTTCAGATGCTATTGTGGCACAACAATCACATGAAGAGCAAATTCAACAACTGATTGATTCTGATCCTAGTGTGAAGGCAAAGGCAATAGAACTTATTGCAGATGAAAGGTTAACAGTTGAAGAAGGGTCAGCTTTGCTTGCTGATTTTATCAATTCAAGGAGTGATGAAGAAGCCTTCAATGAGATAATGCAGACTATTAAAAAGAATCAAAGTCAGAAGAGAAAGAGAAAACCACCAAAGGCACATATCATCAGTGGAATGAAAATGTATCTAAGGAATCAAGCTGGTTGGAAAGCAGTTCAGTTGAAGGGAAAATCAAATGAAGAAATTGAACTTTTGTATTACAATGCATACAGAAGAGTTCAAAATTTTATTCCTATGGACACAGAGAAAAGATCTTCAAAAAGACTTAAGACTGCTGAGAAAGAACCAACTGAGAAAGAAGAAGCACAAGAAGAAAGAGTAGAATTGTCACATTAACAGATGAGCAATATGCTAGTTACTGTGCCCAAGATTCTACATGTTGATCCAATTCAAGCTAGACATCCAATAATGGACTGGGAGATTTACAAAGATAAATTTGGAAAAGCTTGGAAGGTTACTAGAGTTGGTGGAGAGTCAGCAGTGTACAAGAACTTTAAAAATTTGCTGAGAGCTTGTGATAGAGAAGATCTAGATACTTTATGGAGATTAGTTCAAGATAAGCTCAAAACAAAGAAGAAGACTGATGTGAAAGAGCAAGAGCTGTGGGTTGAATTCAAGAGGTTATATGAACCAGATCCTACAGATGTATATTGGAACTTTCTTATTTATGATCTATCTACCTCATGGGAGTTCTATGGTTCTTGAAATGTTTATCATCTGTCAACACAAAGTGGGGTTGATATCTTTATGTTAGCTGAACTGGAGTATCCATTAAGTTATGAAGTGCTTGTAGTGATGATTTATTCAAAGCTCAGATGTGAAGAAAATACTGAAGTAGTTCAAAATCTAATCCAGAGAATATATGATCAGTTTGAAAGAAAGAGACACAAGCAAGAGACACAAGTTTTGAGGAAGAACAGAAGGTGAAGTGTTTGGAAGAATCCTCCATCATTTACAGAGTTGAAGTTTAATTAAGAAACTTAGTGATTTGCAGAGAAATCATAAGTTTAGGGGAGAATCGTTGGGAATTAAACCAACAGTTAGTACTGGCAGGCTAAATGTTACAACTGCTGGAGTATAACACTAACATTACTAATTGAGTTTGTGACAACTCGTAATTTCAGGCCATTTTTCCGAACCTCGACAATTTACTATTCACGAGTTACTATTCATTTTCACTATTCATTTCCAAAATTTTTATTTCATATTCTCGTAAGTTAAACTATTTTAATGATAACCCGAGATTTTGGCACTCGTCGGATAATTTCTGCAAGAATCACGAAACCGTGTCCGAGACTTACTTTAAGGTTTAAACGTCATTTAGGCATCCCGATATGCCCAAACAACATTACCAACAAGAGAAATATATGTTTTCCACCTTCCGTGACATTTTCATGAATTTAGGAATTTTAGGATACCCGGTTTTAAGTTTTGTGACTTTACGACTTACAGTTAGCAATTAACGGGACCAAAACTCACTCCGTAAGTCAAGATAAGTATCCAGCCTAAAATAACTAGATATTTTCTGAAAAATATCTAGATATTTCAAAGACCTAGTGAAATTACCATTTTACCCTTCCATCAAAATTACCAAAATGCCATTGGACTATATAAAGCATAAACTAGCACATTTTTTTTATCAAAAATCACAAAACACTCTCCTCTTTTCTCTCTAGCTCACGGCACACCACAAGAACCAAGGAGATCCCGTAATTTTTTCCAAGATCGAGTGTTATACAAGTTCCTTATACCTTCCTTGTTAGAGTTTTGCGATAAAAACTCCAAGGTTGTGATCTTTTTCATCCAAACTCATCAATCTTCAAGTAAGCTTCAAGTGAACTTTTTCATCATCTCATACTTTCATTTGATCATTAACATCATGTATTTTCAAGATATATTGGTTAATCATGCAAGTTACATATGTTATTTATACCACTTTACAAGTTTTCATGGTTTTTATGAATATATATTAATCCTATGATCATTCCCTTGAATCCTACAATATTTTGTGAAGTCTAGGACCCCATGACACCCTAAGAAGGTGTATGGTAGATCAAGAGATGTTTGGTTGTTGATTGGAAGGTTTTTGTACAAGTTAGTAACTAGGAAACCAAGTTTTGACCAATATATATACCTACTGTCCTTAAATGCAAAACGTGGGAAACTCAGTGGGTTTTGGGTAACTTTGGACCAAAGATTTAGAAAATGCATTCCGAGACGAAACCATGGCCGAAAACGGGGATAAAAACGAGTTAATAACGAAGGAGATATGGTTTTCCGAAGTTTAACGACGAAAAGTATTTTTGGAAAATATTGTTGCTGTCCATTTTTTCCAAACGTGGAAATTTCAGGGGTTTCTGGGAAATTTTGGGTTAGATATTCAGAAAATACTTTCAAAAACGAAACCGTAGCCGTTGGAATCACTAAAAGAACCCTTACGACGTGAAAGTTATGCCAAATACGAGTTAACGAGGAAAACTATATTTTCAGAAAAACTCACTGCTGTCACAATTTTCAAGGGCTGTTTTGAGGCGTTAGCCGTCACCTAGCCGTCCCGACTTATCAAAAATATGTTAATACGTTGTCCCACGATTCCGGGGATATAAAGAACATAGAAAACGAGCTTATAACGAAAAAGATACAAGTATTTGAAACCCGACGAAAAATATATAATTCCATCAGCTTTTACTAATATAAACTTGCCGCAAAATTGTCTTTGCGAGACACCATTTTCACGACTATTTTTATCCATGATTGGTATGGTTTGAGTCCGAGCCGTCTTCATAAGAAATCAAGATCTCCCAGCAAGCTTTTCAAATCAATTGGCCGTTCGTCGAATAGACTTATAACGAATAAACTATGACCTCATCTTTTTACCCAAAAATCCTTTCAAAGTTATCATTTTGACAGCCTCACTATAATTCAAATATTTTCTAAGTGTAAACAGTTTTTGCGAGGCACCATCTTGCGAGCCATTTTCCCGTTGATCGAGTCGGTTTGGGCCATAAACTCTTTCAGGTGAAACGAAGTATTCCCGGCCTATTTTCCAAATCAATCAACCGCTTGTTGATCGGACTTATAATGAGTAAGTTATGATTTTCCTAGAATCGCCAAAAACAACTATTTCAAGAAAATGTTTCTAAGTATAGAAATTGTTTTGCAAGACACCATATTCAAAGCCGATTTTCTTCATGATCGAGACGTGTATGACCAAAACTCAAATGAGACGGCTGTGAGATCATGTTACAAGGTTTTCAAAAACGTCAAGTTCTATTTCTAACTCTTAACGTACAATATTTTGCGGCTAGTTTTGCGAGGCCATTTGGTCATATTTTCACAAGTTATAAAAAGAGTTATTTTGCGAGAAAAACATCATATTTGACCATAAAACACCAAACGAGGATCATAGAGTATCATTTCAACATATTTACACGAAAAGTAGTTTATGACTTGCCGAGACGTCAAAAATGTATTTTTCGACGATAAACATTATTTTCCAAAATCATCGAGTGGTATCGATAACATACGTATTTGCATGTGTAGCATCATTTCATTGCTTACAATAGATCATATCATTCATGTTAGGTCGCGGTTTGAGACCGAGCCTCATTTCAGCATATTCATATCTGTCTTTGTTGCTATCGCATCAGGTGAGTTCCATAGCCCCTCCTTTTACTTGTTTTGTAACTGTTTTGGGGGAGAATACATGCTCGTTTTTCATTAAACTCTATGCTCATTTTACATTTAAACTTCATGCTCATTTTGCTTTAGACGTGAGTTGTCTTTCAAACATTATTCATTGGTTAAAATACTTGAGTCGTTGCTCGGAAGTATTTTGTGTTTACATTGTTCACCCTTGATCATTTCATTATGGACACTAGTACATTAAGCTATTTCATATTGTCTATGTTATGGACTGTTAATTTCATATTATTTTGGTTATATGACGACATTGTCATAGGCGACATTGCTAGATTCATTTATATGACGACATTGTCATAGGCGACATTGCCAGATTCATTTACATGACGTCATTGTCAGAATTTATCTTATGACGACATCGTCATGGCTATATTATCACACTTACATATTTTTCATTGAAACATTGTCACACTTAACATTACATTTTGTGGTTCATAAATCATTTGACGTTCACATAATCCAAATCATATTTGGCAATGGGTTGTAAACACACAGGTTGCAAGTCTTGTTATGGGCGGGACTTGGAACTGGGTGGATTTACAATGCCTTTGCTGGGAAATCTTCATTCAAAGGCTATACATTTTACAATAAACTCTATGAACTCACCAACCTCGTGTTGACACTTGTTAGCATGTATTTTCAGGTATAAGCATTAGCACGCTACTGGAGGTTCTTGGCAGGGCATGGCATGGTCATAGAAGACTCTAACAAACATTTGGGACCGTTCTACCTATTTTAAAGGGCCTATTTCCGCACTACTTTTAACAATGTAAATTCAACATTTTTGTTAAACAAGGTTGTTCTAAACAATTGAAATGAAAACCGTTCTTTGCACTTGTGTTGTGATACCAATTGAGTTGCACCCCAGCGACACGTTGTCTTCCGCTGGACCCGATTTTGGGGGTGTGACAGAGTTAGTACTGCCAGTACAAACACTTTGTACTGCTTATGTTCTGAATACGTGTAATGTGATAAGTATAGAAAAGATTTAGTGAATATCTTCTAGTTATAGATTGATACGAATACTGTAGTTTACTTGTACAGGACTCCTTGTGCTATAAAAGGAGGTCCTAGGTTAGGTTTTAGAAAGGTCGTGTCATTAAGGATTCAAGGTTGTAAACCCTAGTGATAGCTAAAGATCACTCGTATTATTATTAATAATATTGAATCGTTTGAAGTTATTCTCATTTTTCGCTTACATACATTACTGTTCCATTCATCAAGCAATCATTCTTCTAAGTGTGATCAAAGTAGATTTTGCATACTTAATTACATTAACTCAAAGTATCATATACACGTTAACAGGACTAACATTCTAAGTGTATTTAGATCCTCTCAAAGCTAACATTGATGCAAAAAGATTTGAAGGAAGAATCACATTTCATAATGGAAACAACAATATCACTTATATGATGCCTCGTACTCACCCAGGTTTTAAAAATCCCAAGAACAAGGTATGCTATAGAATGTCACCATTTCTCTTTGTAGGTAAAAAGGATGAACAGAAAGGGATCGAGTATCCATACCAAAAGATGAATGAATTCTACAAAGGAGTGTTGCATTTGGGACCTGAATATGTTTGTGATGATAAAATGGTCGAATGGCTCACACATGGACACGTGAGCATGCACAAGAAGAAGTAGAAGCTGAAGATGAGTCTAACTTAAAGACTCTGGAATAAGGAGAAGTGCTTACCGGGAGACAACCCGGATTTATTTTTACTGTTTATGTCATCGAGTCTGTCAGACCTGGACATCGATACGGCACATCTCATAATAAGGATGCGGCGTATCGACTGTACTGGTCATATCTATCCTTTTATTTTTCTACATTTTAAATTTATTTTCGCACTTCGAACTAGCTGTCGGTTTTTTTATACTGCGTATCCAGGATTAAGGATGCGACGTATCAAATTTCTGACTCGTATTTTATTCCAGGCTCGATACGGCGTATCCCATCCCATGGATGCGGCGTATCGACTGACCTGATGAAATTTCCAGTTTTTATTTTTAATTTTGTTTTAACTAATCGATTAATTAGAGGCACACTAGCTGTGATTTTCATATTAACACAGGCTGATTACAAGGAAGTGGTGGTTTACATACATTCTGTATTTTCTGTATGTTGTAGCTATGCAGGAATCCAAACACCATTACACACAGAGAAAATAAAAGTTGCTCACAAACACATAATGGAGGATCATACTGAGCAAATCTCAGGGGAGTTTTCCGTTATAATTCTTTCTATTTCATGTCTTTAATGTTATTTTACACAACGAGGACGTTGTTCATCTTAAGTGGGGGGGGGGGGGGATGAAGAATTAGAACGTTACTTGTCCTTATTTTTCAAAAATATGCATAATATGCTTACATTTAAAATTTTTCTAGCATGTTTTTATGAAATCAAAGTTGCATAACCGCACACATAACCTTTATTTCCATATTGTGAGAATTAAGCCTTATCCGTTTCCCAATATTTTACCCAAATTCCACAAAAATATGAGTGTGCCGGTGACTTGTAGTAAACTTTAGAACTTGGCTTGTATACTATTCGAGACCACCATAATGAGTATTATTGATATAATTGGAGTGACTTGTCTAACTAGGTAAATTTCTAGGATTACACCCAAATAGCCTGTATATGTTATGTGTTATTAACTACCTACACTGGTTAGTTAACCCCCGTATAAACCCTTTTGTTACTCTCATCTTTAGAGTAAGATACCCCTAGAAAAACCCTCAGAGCCATTCCTTTCCTTTCTTACACCAATTTAAAATTGTTTCGTTACACCCTTACACCTTAGCCTACCCTACCTTGTAGATTTAAATCCGTGGTTAGTTGCTTTTGGTAAAAGTGTGTATTCCCCGCGTTTCCTGTGTTCGTGTGCATAATTATTATCCATGGTTAGACCGGGAATTGCACAATGCAATGAGAAGTGAAAGTAGGTATTGTATTTTTATTTTTCGTGTGTTTACTACTTTCACTATTAATTTTATATCTGAAGTTATGAAAAGTATGGAGATAAATTATCCAGATTTATTATAATGGTGATGTGGTGAAATTTTAAACCATTAGTTATTGAAAAAAAATCAAAAAAAGAGAAAGAAAAAGAAAAAGAGAGAAAGAGAAGTGTGATAATCTGTAAGAGAAGTGTGATAATCGGTATTGTCTAAACTTAACCGATTTATTATTTTGAACGAATCGATTATTTGTTGGTACGTGTTACAAACCAACGATGTAGAGTTATGTACTAGTAGAGATATCGCTACTATTTGTTGTACTATATTAATGGATTGCAAGGGAGTTGGCCGTTATGGGAATGCCAACTAAGGTTTAATCTTTGATTGAGACATCATTGAGTCTAATTCGTGTCTACCTACTAAAGCGTGAGTTAGTCTATGATTTGTGTCTTCTTCATGGGATGGTTGGGAAGTAATTAACCACACTTGTTAGGTCTTAATCTACCTGTTTGTTTATTTTATTTTACACCAATTTATTTATTTTCCAATGTTTTATCCCTACCCTTTACAAAGTTACTGTATTCGTTGTTAGCTTTCGAGCATCTGGATATGGTAATGGCTTAGTGAGAATGTCAAGTGCATGAATAAGGTAGTGACCATCCGAGTTTCAGACTAAGCGAATGACGCGCCAGCGATCTGGAGTGTGTCTTGGTGACCATCCATTATGAAAATATTGCGCCAGCGAACCGGGATACACACTAGTGACCATCCGTTTTTTGAGGAAATCGAGGGCTCGCGCCAGCGATCTATTGAGTTTGTGTAAGAGACGTTTGAACAAAGCTAGGTTCAACCCTTAAGCCTTATCATGTTTAACCCAATTTACCACTTTAGACTTGTTACTCCTTAGCTTTAGTGGCAGAGATGTGTATCCTTGCCAAGCTTATGATAGAATATTCATTACGACCGAACAATTGAGCGAATTACTTAAATGTTATCACATAGATTAGTTGAGTGATTTGAGTGATTTTATTTTCCTATTTCGCGAGGTGTTTGGTTGTGCAATCAATATTGAATGAATGAATTCTAAACTATAAAAATCCTAAACCATGTTTAGGATACATTTTCATAAGTTTAATCTAAGGTTTACTTGGGGACAAGTAAAGTTCAAGTGGGGGGATATTTGATGATATCAAATAACAACATTTTATTAGCATCATTTATCCTATGTTTATCGCTTGTTTTATATTATTTTATATAAGAATTGATAATTAATCGCTTACTTTTGTAAATCTCAATTATAAACAAGCATTTGGTGAAAGTTAGCTATTTTGGACGTAAATTAGAGTAAAATAGATCAAGTTGGAAAAGTCTACTGAACTGAAGGAAGATACGCCGTATCATTCTAGACAGATACTCCGTACATCAAAACTTAGACGATTATGAAGACCATTGCCTGACTTTGAAACATACGCCGCATGGATTTATCCCATGCACCGTATATGAAACCTTGATCAATGTAAGAAGATCCGACTTGTTTTACTCCAGATACGCTGCATTATATCCCAGATATGCGGCGTATCAATCTCAAGACTTCACCAGAATTCCAAGATATTGAAGACATGTGCGCCGTATTAAGATTGAAGGTACGCCATGTCATATAGGGTATACAAATATTCCAGAATATAATAATCTTGGACCCCACGCTAAGCTACCAAGATACGGCGTATCAGGTAACTGATACGCCGTATAGATCCTGTTTCCAGAATGTATAAATGCCCATTCGTCAGCCACATTCGACACACATAATATACCACAGAAGGCGACGACTTGACCACACAAGACACAACCAGAAGGACGAATTCAGAGCAATAAGAAGGTCCTGCTAGTACTTTAATTCATAGGAAGATTCGTTTAATTTGTATTAGCACTCTTTTAATCGTTGAGTTAGCGTCTTTTTCACTATTTGATCGGACTTAATTGTTTCCAGCTTTTATAAAGAATATTTGATGTTTTATTGGATGCTTATGCGTATGTTTTGATTACTTACATAGTTTATCGTGCCTTGTCGACCTTAGGCTCACACAATTACTTCATTAACATTGTTTACATGATTAATGTAATCCCTTAAGGGATAAATAATACATAAACTTAGTAATCATTAAGGTGGACTTTATGCGGAGATCTGATTAATCGTTACATGATTAGTTCGTCGAGAAGACTTAATACCCGAAATCTAGACGTTTAGACTGGATCTAGACATTGGAATGATATACGCATACACATAAGCACCCACCGAGAGAGAATAGATTTTAGTACTCATCTTATATAGCTAAGCAATTAAACGTGTGACAAATCTTCCTTAATATCGGCCAGGCCTCTTATATGTATCTGTTTTTTATCTGTGTACGTGTGTGTCATTCGTCTTATTACTTTTATTTACTTTTACTTAATCTAAACATCGTGCCAGTCTCTCAGGCTGAAATCCCCCTGCATTAGATTAGGTTTAATTAGAACTAACTTAGGATTAAAATATTGATAGATACTTAGGTGTTAACGTTCCACTCTTAGTGATCGACACTCTACTTACCAACTAGGCCTCTTATATGTATCTGTTTTCTATCTGTGTACGTGTGTGTCATTCGTCTTATTACTTTTATTTACTTTTACTTAATCTAAACATCGTGCCAGTCTCTCAGGCTGAAAACCCCCTTGCATTAGATTAGGTTTAATTAGAACTAACTTAAGATTAAAATATTGATAGATACTTAGGTGTTAACGTTCCACTCTTAGTGATCGACACTCTACTTACCAACTAGGCTACATTGATCGGGTACACTGCCCGTTAGTTTTTTTTATAGATTAAGTTGGCTAAATATAAATGTAAAACTTGATAACATAATCTATACCTACAACGAGAACACATCACCTGCATTTATTTCTTATGTGCATTTTACATGATTTGCTTGTGCACCCACACTATGTTGTTTTGACACATAATGAATTAGATATGCCTATCTTTATAAACTCTTAGACGTCATATAGTCATACACTAGTGTCAAAATCTATAAGTTAAATTAGTTATGAAATTGTCTTAATTCCTTAGTCATCATTTCGCTTTCTTCTAAGTAATACACTCTTTTGTTAAGGGAGGGTTAGATACAAACCTAATAGAACTCGGAGTAGGTTTGACAACTTAAATATTTCATCTGAAATATTCAATCAATTTTAACTTGCGATCGCAATTGTTAAATGTCATATCCGAAACATCAGATTCAAGCCTTTTAACAACATATGTTAAAACTCTCATCTAAAAGCTAAAAGCTAACATCAACCTTCGGGTCACAAAGGACTCACGAGTTCCTACATTAAGGGATTTGTAGTCTCTTTCATCCTCGTCTGAATATACACTCCTTGAGACCAAATATATTCATTTTCGTTAGTTACTTTCATCCCCATAGATTTGTCATGGTATTTTATAGTTAAGCTCACCTCCTATATAATGAGGATAGAAATTTATCCATTTGTTTTAGGGTAGAAAACCAACGTATCATCCTATCTCGCCAAGAGTCCATTGATACTCTCTTTCTTTCGAATAACGGGCAATATGCCTATACGAAGATTGTTGTTTTTTGAGCCTCTTCTTTTTCGTCGTCAATCTTGATCACCTACCGATGTGCAGCGATCTCATAACAACAATGGATGCTCGACCCAAAATTCCATCAATCACCCTAAGAACACCAAACCTTAATCAACAAGGAGCCATTCTTATGTTCCAAATCGAGTCTCACCCACACATCTACCACCATTGTATCGGTAAAATACTTCATATTCTTAGATCCTAAACCCTTCTGTGAATCAATACCATAGGCCTTGCTTTACTCCTTTCAAAACCTCGTGCAACACTTGTGTGTGCATAAAAGCACATCAAAATCCGTCATCATCCCCTTCACGACAACGTCTAGATAGGAAACATCTCCATCGAAAAAGTACCGACGGAAGACAACATCACTGACATATTAACTAAACCTCTCAAACGCGAACCATTCAACTACTTACGCCTAGGTCTAGGAATAATGGAACACATTCCGTAAATTGGTAATTTACATGTGTTCAAAACCATCCCTCAAGTCACGTCTTATGACCATTTAAAATATTTCATTGGAGATATTTGAAGTCATCTCTAATTCTCGAGTATCCTTCGTCAAATCCCGTTGGATTTATCCCTTAAAGAATTTATTAGGTATAAGTTCTTTAATCGTATCTAAAAGTCTCACTAAATCAGCGAGATTTATTCGTCAAAAATCAAAACGGGACACATTTCTGTCCCAGCAGGTCACGGCACCACTAAAGTGGGCACGACACCACTAAATTTAGTGGTACTGTGGTTCCGTGCATCTGAAAGACCCGTTTTCTTTGTAAATTTTCCCACCTTTCCTTTTTCAAACCAAACACACCTTTTGTTCTCACTGTCGCGAACAAACCAAAACCACTATCAAAACC
>CP139509.1:206022051-206034886 GCA_021014915.2 Artemisia tridentata subsp. tridentata | reverse complement strand
CACAAATTTTTCCCTTTAAAATTTTCTATTTTTTTTATTTATTTCTGTCTCCAAAACCAATCTTTGCATCAAATTGCACTTACCCCTTTCAAGATACAATAATTTTTTTCTCCTACAAAACTAAATTTTGCATTAAAACTTTCTTTTTTTTAACTAACTCTTGCAGTATCCCTATACATTCCACTTTGGGGGTTGGGGGTTCCCCTTTGATTGATAAAAAATTTAAAATGAATTTTAATTGGGTATTTTTATCCAAATAATAAATTTTTAAAAAATATCTAATATTTCCCCCTTAAAATATTCACATCTTCTTTAATTTATTTATGCCCAAAAACCCCCAATATTTTCAAAAAATTCACTTATCCTTCAAGATACTAATAATTTTTATCTCACACAAAACAAATGACACTTCTAATCTTTTTTTTTCTTTACTAACTTTCTTATTCCAAACTTTCCGATTTTGTGAACGGGTAACCTTTTTTTTAAAAAAAATTATTGTAATTAATCTATATTTTTTATCCAAACTAAAAATTTTAAAATATCTAATTTCCCTTCAAGAATTACTCTTTTTTTTTTTCTTCCCCCAAAAAAAAAAATTTGGCATCAAGGGCTTTTAGCCCTTTAAAAGATTTAATACTTCTATCTCGACTAAAAAACAAAAGGGGAAGCTTCAACTTTTTTTTTATTTCTTTTTAAAAACTTCTATATCCTTACATTTGCCACTTTTGGATACGGGGAAACCCTTTTTATTTGAAAAATTTAGAAAAATTAAAAACATTGTTTTATCAAAACTAATAAATTTAAATATCTAATATTTCCCTTTTCAATTTTTTTTATTTTTTTTATTTATTTGTCCCAAAACCAATTTGTGCATCAAGTCCTTACCCTTTAAAAGATACAAAATTTTTCTTATCTCACTCAAAACAAATTTACCTTCTAACCCCTTTTTTTTCTTTTACAACTTCTTCTTTTTTCCCCATCATTGCCACTTTTAGCGGGCAACCTTTTTATTGAAAAAAATTTTAACTAAGCTCCCGGGGTATTTTTTTTATTCAAACTAAAAATTTTTAAAATATTAATTTCCCTTTAAAATATTTCGCATCTTCTTTTATTTATTTCTTCTCCAAAACCAATTTGTCAAAAAATTGCACTTATCCCTTCAATCTTTAATTCTACTCATTCCTATTCACTATAATAGCCTACTTTGACTTTTTTTTATTTAAAAAATTTATAACGAATTAAATTGTATCATAATTCGAAATAAAATTTTTTAATTATTTGTTTTTACATACAAGATTTAAACCAAATTTTTAACCTCCCCTTTTCATAAATCCCCAAACCTATCGTCATACACCCATTTTTTGCTTCACTTTTTTTTAAGGGGTACCCCTTTTAATTTTAATGCTTGTAATTTATATCTAGTAATATGCAAATAAATTGAACCAACCTCTGAAAAATTCGTCCATTAAAATAACTTTTAAGTAAATTCTTTTCCAAAAGGGTTAAAAAAATTTAAATTTTTTAAAGCGATTTATAAGTATCAAATTTTCATTAAAAAGACAGTAAATTCTTAGTTTATTTTAACACCCCGGCCGTAGGGGGTTTGACTAAGTCCACAAGGGGGGTTTGACATATACAAAACAAAAAATTCAATTTAGCTTCTTTTTTGGTTGATATACAGTAAATTTTGGCTCATTTATTCTAAAAAAACTCCCCTATAATAAACATTAGATGCCCCCCAACCAAATTTTTTTTAAATTTTTTTTAAAAATGTTTTTTACCTTTTTTAATTTTAAAACCAACTAAATCGTTAATGATTTTTTTTTAAACCTTTCAATGATGGGCGTTACCACCAAAAATTTTTAAAAAAACTAGATAAAACAAATTTTTAAACAATAATTTTGGGGAATATAATCCCCAACTATAAAAGGGTGGGGAATTGGGGGCGAAATTATTTTATTTTTGCTTATTCACAAAATTTTTTTTTTTTTATAAAAAAAAACTAACGCAAACCTATTTTTTCTAAAGGAACCTAAAAAATAAACTAACAAAAGGGGGATTTTCCAAAAAAACATGGTAAATTAGATTAAGATTGGTAAAAAAAAACTCGAACGGGGTTTAATATTAAACGGTTCGACTTAAAATTTAACCCCCTTTTTTTCCACTTTTAAACCCCCTTTTAAATCTGGGGAAAAATTTGACTACAAACTTTTTTCTTTTCCAACCCTTTCCCCTAAAATTAAAAACAACATCTAAATAAACCAAATTTAGCCCCTTAAGCAAGACAAATTACTTTATAAAAAGTTACTTGCGAATTCAAGCCTTCTTACTCCCCTTACTTGGGTTTAAATTTTTAAAAGTAAGGCCCAAAACCATCAAGCACTTTTTACAAATTTTTTTTCAAACCCAAAAAAAGAAAAAAAATCATTCCAAAAAAAGGGAAAAATAACCCTACAATAAACAACAACAATACCCATCAAAAAATTTTAAACCCCCAAAACCTAACTCCTAATCCCCTTTTTTAAAAAAAAACATAAACAAACTACCTAACATAATAATAACAAAAATAAGAAAAAAAAAAAATTAACTAAACATAATAAAAAAAAAAAAAAACTGAAAAGTGTTTAAAGCCCCAAAAACAACAACCACGATAAACAACTCAGATAACCCAATAATTAAAAACTACAAGCTCAATACCTAATCTCCTCATTACTTCAAAATCACCATTAATCATCATAAAAAAATCTATACTTTTTTATTTTTGATTTTTTTTATATTTTAAAAAAAAATAAATTAAAAAAATTTATATAAAATTGATAAAATAAAAAATTTAAAATTTAAAAAAATCAACTTTAAAAAAAAATACATAAAAAATTTTTTTGCAAAAAAATTTTAAAATTTAAAACAAAAAAAAAACAAAACAAAAAAAAAAATTAAAAAGAAGATTTATAAAAAATGATTAAAAGGGAAAACTAGAGATTAAAAGGGGTAAAACACAATAAAAAAAAGTTAATAAAATTTTATAATTATAATTAAGAAACATAAAAGTTTTAAACCTTAAAAATTAAAGTGAATACAAAGCTTCTAATTTTAAAAAATTAAACAAACCTTAAAAAAAAAAAATAAATAAAGAAAAAAAAAAAAATTTTGGGGTTTAACTTTGTTTTAAAAAATTAGAAGGGGATAAAAAGAAGACACACAATTTTCAACGAGGGGAATAATTGGCTCCCACTCGTTTTGTCTTTTTTTTTATCCCCCAATTAAAATTAAGACCAAAAAAAATATGGCCACAATATCCAATTTGGGGAATTAAGAGGTCCACGCTATAATCCTAAAATTCATGTAATTTTCTAGGGACCAATTTGTAATTTCGCACCTTGCTGAATATTAAAAATCAAATAGAGGAACGACATGACTCAAACTTGCGACCTCTCGGATACAAAGCAAAATGCGAACAGCTAAACCGACTACAACTTTAAGTTGATCTTTGGATTTTAATATATTTTCTTCTATTGTTGAGCTGGGCCAAATCTCTTAATTAAAATACTTGAATTAGGTTCGTTTGGGCTTCGTTTAATCTTTCACAATTCCATCTTTTGCCTTGATACTCCATATAAAATTACCTACAATATAAAATAACAAAAGTACACAATATATGCAATAAAATACATATTTTTGCTATTTATTGAGCCATAAATGAGAGGATTTTTACATTAAAAACATGAATATTTTATCGAATATCAGGTTGTAATCGGGTTAATAATCTCGAGCCAGACCTAAACTATTTATTAAACTGGTCGGTTGTGTCGAGCTATTTCCGTCCCGAACTTGTTTATCCTCAATCCTAACCCTTTTATTTTCATGTTGGTTTGGGGTTATACACATGAAAGAGAATAAAGATATACACGTGTCCAAGTTTAATTCAAATAAGGCCCATGAGTAGAGGTGGCCAAACCCCGGTTTTTGCAAAAATCGGTTCCGGTTCCAAACCGGTTTCAGTTCTCAGTCAAAGTCAACGAACCGGTTCCGGTTAAAACCGGTTTGGTTTTTTTCGGATCCGGGGTCTAAAAAACCGGTTTCGGTTCAGTTCCAAAACCGGTTCCAACTAAAAACCGGCCAAAACCTTAACAGTAGCCTTGCAAAATTGTCGATTCCGGATTTTTTTTTCGTTCGCATTTTCTACACAATAAACTTAATAAACTTTGACTTTTATTCAAGAAACTCATAAACGTCACACATAAAGTACTTGAAACACAAATTTAATATATTTTAACTATTTATTCGTCATCGGTTTCATCTTCATCTTCATCTTCAACTTCGGTGGCGGCCCTTGGGACGCTTGTAGCTTCATCGAAAGTGACATATTCTTCGGAAAGATTGATTACATAACCCTCTTCCACCTTGACCTTTTGTAATTTTTTTTCGTATTCTGTCGGTTCTTCAAGTATTGAAACGTGTTGTATACGTTCATTCCCATCTAAATAATCATTCAAGAAAATACACATGTCCAAAGATAAAGGTGTGAGTCTTGTTCTTCTTACCGATAATATCCTTCCATTAGTAGAAAAAGCGGATTCCGAAACAATGGTAGAAGCTTGTACACTTAGTAAATCCCGGGCCTTTGCGGCTAGAACGGGAAATTGAGGTTCCCTCTGTTTCTACCAATTCCAAATATCAAAATTCTTGAACTCTTCGGGTGTGATAGTGTTTAACCAATCGGTTCCCGTATATCTCCCATATTCGTTGTTTGATAAATTCTCACTCCTAGCCCGTTTACCGCTTTCTTGTCTTAAATTTGAAAATAAGTCCAATTTCAGATCCACGGTTGAAGCCGAAGACCAAATCGTTGAAGCCGAACTCGTTCCCACATTTGTTATACCATATTTCTCAAAATAAACATCAAATAAACGTTTGAAATTATATTTAAACGTGTCTTGTGCTTTTGTTACATAAAAATGGTCTATTTGAAGCAAATCCAAATCGTTAGCAATCTTATCGATAAGATATTCCACCCCGATAATATTCAAACATGGGTTCATTGCGGCGACACAAGTAATTATCAGTGGAATTTCTTTAAAATATTTTCTAAGTTTTTCTATCATCGGTAAAACCGGGCGCCACCCTCTCCATCCGGCCATCACCACACGCCACCGCCATCAAACCACCATCTCTCCATCTTTTCTTGACGATCTAAGACACAAGGTTCGCGTTTGAAGCTCGTTGGAGATGTATAGCTCGCGTCTTGATTCACCACTGCTACTTCCTTTCTTTTCTTTTTTTCTTTTCTTCTTGGTAAGTGAACAAATGAGATTTAATCAAACTTTATAAAATTATAACGATTCACACCTTTGTGTGAATCGGTTTTTCTTATAAAATAAGACTAAGAATCGGTTTGTGATTTAAAAACGAATTGAAAACGAATGGTATCATCAAATTTTCGTGTCCATTTAAGTTTTTATTTTTGGATCTATGATTTGTATGTGTTAAGCTCACGACCGAGCTTATTTTTTATCTTATTCATTTTTTTTATTTTATTTATTTATTTCTTGTTTTTGTTTATGTTAATAGCCTGTTCAAATTTTGGTTTTTGATTTGGGGTTGGATTATGCTTTGGGCCGTGACCAAAGAAGTCGTGGTACAGATTGATTTTGATTTTTTTTTTGTGCGTGTGTGTGTGTGTGTTTAGACCTGGGTTGAAATTCTTGTGAAATTTGAGACCGTGTGATTTGATTTAAGTTGTATAACATTCAGCTGTGTGGAGAGTTAGTCGAGACCTTATGGTCTCAGCATAATTAGTTTTGGCCTTGGAGTGTGTTTGTTCAGCTGGTTTGTTGTGGCCGAGAGTTATTGCCGAGACCATGGTGTCTCGGTGATGGTTGTTTTGCTTATTTTACGGCTTATTCCGTCAAATTTGATTATTGTGACTTGGTTATATTTTGTTGGTTGATATTTAGAGATGTGGGCTTTGAATTTTGGATTGACCCGACTCATGTAACCAAGGGTGTGTTTAGAATGACTTGGGATCGGGTTCATTATTATTGACCCGAGGGAATAAATATTTGACCGTGACTCGAAAAAAAAGGGTAACTCGTGTGTTGCGACTTGATATTGTCTCGACCGGGACAAAATAAAATAAAAGAAATAAAAACAATTTTTAAATTAAAAGTTGTAAAGATAATTTTTATTAAATTTGGTTAATAACAAAGTAAGGAATTAAAAGTGTACGTGAGACATTTGGGATAAAAACGGCACACACGAAGACTATTGGACTTTTCGAGACACGTGACCCGTGGATTATCATATTTGGACTTGTTGGAATTATTTAAATGATTTGATGATTGATTGGTAGTCGGATTACTTTGGGATTTTTGCAACACCAGACCTGGAAAATATACTTTGGCTTGGAATATTATTGGATGTTGGACATTTTGAACTATTGGACACGAAACGAATATAGTGCATTAGACTCATAATGAATTTAATATATTCGATTCGCAACGGGTAAACAATATGGAAATAATGTCTAATGTACAATAATATTTATAAATATTCATTGTCTAAATTGCTTGGGAATTGATTTTTAATAAGGTCTTTTGACATGGAAACGTTCAATAAACGAACGAATCATGGCGAAATTGTGTAAGATTACTATACTTAAAGGCTTTTCAAAGATCCTTTTTGCTTTAAGTCTAAACTTGTTTTAAATCATAAAACGAATATATTTCGTACAAATAATTGGGATTATGGGAAAATACCGACGACTACCAATCGACCCATCTTACTTGATATGTTTGTTTTCACTATCTCTTTGATTTCTCTTCGTCATCTCTTCTCGACTCGAGTTCTCATCAATACTCTTCGCGGAGATTCCGTTGTTTGTTCCCTTTTTGGCGTGTGTACTCTTGAGTCAGTGTCCTCTCCCGTTACACGAATGATTTTTTTTTTTTTTTTGGGAGATGTTACACGAATGATGATAGCAAACTCTTTTAAAGGGCTAAAACGAGATTATTTTGGAAATGGAAATGGTTAACTTTTGGAAACTCTCGCGCATTTGATTTCTTTATGAAATATATTTTGAGACGAGTCTTGATATTATTAGGTCGTGCCGAGTACGTTGTGCCGTGATATTGTAGTTACTGTTAAGGGTGAGCAAAAAAAAACCGAACCGAAAACCGAAAAAACGAAATCGAAATAACCGACCAAAATTAAAAACCGATGGTTCGGTTTTTACTTTTTCAAAAACCGAAAAATTTGGTTCGGTTTCGGTTTTTGTCCAAAAACCGAACCGTAAAAAACCGAACCGAACCGCTTCTATTATATAATAGCATATAACCAATATAATGTAAATAAATAACTAAACAAATCTAATTTATAAATTCATATTAATTTTGAAGGTGGATTTATAATATATTTATCTTAACGTTTATATGTTTGTTTTTCTTGTGCGTGTGTTTACTTTACAATATATCAATACTTATGTGACAATGATCATACTATGTGTAAATTCACTTGCATGTGTGTATCTCATCTATACGTGTGTAATTGTAGAATTATGAGATTAGAATTATGAGATAAACATTATTAGGATTATCTTACAGAAAAAGTAAAGAAAAAGAACCAATTTTTTACGAAATTCAAGTTTGTTTGTATAAATTGGCTACACACAAATATAAGCGGTTAAAAACCGAAAAAACGAACCGCCAAAAACCGAACCGCCAAAAAACCAAACTGCCAAAAACCGAATGGTTCGGTTCGGTTTCGGTTTTATCCAAAAACCAAACCAAACCGAACCGTGCACACCCCTAGTTACTGTTGTGCAACACTATTCTTGAGTTTGTCGTGTTTTGTGCGTTGTTGTGACCAAGGTGAGTTTCATAGCTCCATTTTTACTCGTATTAATGTTTTAATGAAATCTTGGGGTGAGAAAACATGCAAACCGTTTTGATTGGACCGATTATTGATTTGTGATTTTGTTATACTTATCACGTAGACAAGGCTAAGGTTTAGTATCCCATAAATTGCCCACTAATAAGTCGTTAGTTCCTGCGGGAAGCGCGAATGTTATAGATAGATCTATTGCGGTTGACTACCCCGCCTGGACTTTGGTGGTCCAACCTTCCCGGACTTTGGATTGTCCAACTTCCCAGGATTTATATCCGGATTTGTGGACGCACCAAATTTCCAGTACGTATAACATGTCGAATTGTTTAAGTGTATAGGGCGTGATGGTTGCTTCGGTGTTTGTAAACCTTGACGAGTTTGAGTTTATGACTTAGCCTGCGTAATAAGTCCATTATGAACTCACCAGTGTTAGCTGACATTCTTAGCATGTTTTCTCAGGTAATTGATGATGATATTTTGGATGTCAAATTGTTGAAAGCTTGGCAAGCGGCATGGTTTATGGATCAATTGACTCTGATAAAATATTTGTGACTGATCTTTATAATTACTTCTGGGCCTTATTTCTTAACTTTTAAAATAAATGTAAACTTGAAGCTTGGATTTTGAAATGTTTTAATATTTCTGTTTTCTTATGCTTATGCTATGTACCAATTTCGTAGCACCCCAATGCTAGTTTTGTCTTTCGCTAAACCGAATTTTAGGGGTGTTATAGATTGGTATCAGAGCTCAAGTTATAGAGAACTGGGTACATATCATAACCTAGACTATAACTACTTTTTGCAAAATTGAATCCATGACCGACACGTGTCTGCCTGCCAAGCTGAAGTCTCGCGTATTGTTATGATATAACTGATGTTTTGGAATGAGATTAAAATGTTTTGCACTATGCTATTTGATGCGGTAATTTGATTTTCGTTATTTGTTGCGGTAATTTGATTTTCGTTATTTGATGCGGTAATTTGATTTTCTTTATTTGATGCGGTATATTGATTGTCGTTATTTGATGCGGTATATTGTTTGTCGTTAATTGATGCAGTATTTTACTTATCACTATTTTGGGAAAAGTTTGTGGTAGACTCGATTTTGGGAAAATGTTTATGATATGGTTTTCCACTGCGTGTTTGATTATTTTTGATACACTCATAACTATCCACTACCATACCTATCACTGCACCATTCCTTTTCCCTATCGATCCCTACTCACCTACACTGTTTTGTGGAAATATTTCAGTGTATTCCCTCATACTCACGATCCCCCTCCATGTAGCCTCATCATTTAACTCCGAGATTGGACATTCGTCCTATTCTTTCGAAACGCCAATTCTATCGATGTTTGGAAACCCGCCTTGAAACCATTACACTTGGGACATGTTCTTAGTATGTCCCACTCCTCCGTCCATATTCCGAAAGAACATGTGGTCTGACAGACCTAGAAGTTACCGGGAGAGCTGCTACGCCGAGGGCACGATTAGTTCTAGATTTTGCTTGTTGTGTGCTCTAAACCGAGAAGTTCTCAGTTAGAGACTTCAGCCTCCTCATTATGTACCGTTGTCATCTATCACTATCAATCACCGTTTCTATCTACCGTTGTTGAAATTTTGAGGATCTTGTATCGACACTAAATGATTATGACGAATTGGAACACTCGCCTTCGTGTTGGTTGTGTTGTTTTTCGTCATCACCTACGACGATTATTTATCATTTCCGTTTGGATTTGCGAGGATTTTGTACCGAATCTTGATGTTTTGGTGAATTCGAATATTTGGTTTTTATGTTAAGTTGGGACTCGTTATCGTTGTTTGAAATAGTACTCCTATTATTGTGGTTTGTGTTTATTTCGATGTTCTATCTATGATGTTCATATTCTCGCGTGATGTGACTCTTTATTTGGAATCTTACCATTCTCTTATGTTTGTGATTCAGATCAATGGATCCGAAACAAAACCAAACCAGGACCACACGAGCACAACCTCCTACTGCTGCTGCGAATGCAGGTCGTCGTGGTCAACCTCCTTTCACTCCTGTTCAAGCTACCAACAATCAGACTGCAAACAATCAACCTCCACCTGTTACCGCTACCGATGTTCAAGCATTGATCGCTCAACTCGTGCGTGTAGCGGAGCTACTAGCTGAGTCGAATGACTCGAACACCTCTGTTGGAACTCCACTACCTAACAATCACCGTGGTTGCACGTATAAGGAATTTCAAAGTTGCGGGCCAACTGAGTTTGGTGGAACTGAAGGAGTTGTCGTTTTAATGCGTTGGATGGAGAAGATGAAATATGTGTTTAAGTTTTGTAACTGTGAGGAGGAATCCAAGGTGAAGTATGTTACATTCACCTTGAAGGACAAAGCGTTGACTTGGTGGAACAACTACCTCAAGTCTGCTGGAAGTGGTGTGGTTGATGCTATGACTTGGGAGGAATTTAAGGCGTTGTTGATTAAGACTTACTATCCTCGTAATAAAGTCAAAAAATTGGAGACTGGATTCTGGAACCATAAGGTGAAGGGCACTGATATGCCAACCTATACCCGTCGTTTCCAAGAATTGGCACTGTTATGCCCAGAGATGGTTCGTACTGAGGCGGTCAAGATAGAGCGTTACACTGATGGATTGCCTCCGACTACTAGAAACGATGTGATTGCTTCGAAACCAGCTAACCTTCATGAGACCATCACAATAACTCATCGTTTAATGGACTTATTGATTCTGGACGCCAATGAGAAGGTGGTTGATAATAAGAGGAAGTAGGAGGACCACTCAAGGGGTAACGATAACCCGAAAAAGCGACAAGAGGTCGCCAAAGCCTTTGCTATCGGGAATGGGGAGAAGAAGGTTAATACTGGAAATCAACCTCTCTGCAAACGTTGTAAGCTTCACCACACTGGTCAGTGTACCGTGATATGCCGTAATTGCTCAAAAGTTGGACACATAGCCAGAGACTGTAGGTCCAAGACCCTTGAAATGGTTCAAGCAAACCCTGGGTCGGATCGGAAGGCTGATGTAACTTGCTTTGGGTGTGGAAAGAAGGGGCATTATAGGAATGAGTGCCGAGAGCCAAGTAATTAGGGGAACCGTGGAGTAGGAGGAAACCAGGAATAAAACACGACATCAAGGATGACTACCCTATGTAACGAGACCTAAGTTTAGACTTTCTTAAGTTATATTCGTGTAAGACCTCCTTAGTACCTTTCTATGAATCTCGTAATATTGTATGGATTTTGGTGTAAGTTATTTTGAGATGTAAGCTTATTTGACTCACAACGGATTAGATATACCCATCTCTACTCGTTGCACTCTTCATTTTCACTGTTATTTAATGAATCGCTTGACATTATCTTTCGATTATATGTACTCGTATCATAAACCAGTTGTCTACGCTACTATCTCATTATTATTCCGTAAACCCACAAACGGTTTATTATCTACTTCTTGTAACTAAGCTCAGCATTGCATCGTTAGACCTTAATTATACAAAGCCTGACCACCTATGTATAATTCAGGTAGGAATCATGTTATGCTAGGAATGGTTGCTCTAAACCTTCACCAAAAATCAAATTTCTCATCCCATGTTTGGAAAGATCGCGACCTGATAACTTCTACCTCACTTTCGTACCATGAATCCAGCTTTATCTCTCGTCATGCTCTAATCCGAAGGGATACGTTACGTTGTTTATTGTCATAGAACGACCTCACCGCGTAGCGTTTCGCGTCATCCTATCTTTTTTGATTTTCGAGGACCCTTATTGTCGATCAGACAAACCTTTGATGTTTAGCAACTATCTGATGACTCATAACCTCGTGTGTGGCCGAGATGTATACTTGCTTATAGCAATTGTGCCACACACTACGACGGTTATATTCAGGTCCCTAATCGAAGTCATACCTTTTGCGTTGGACGCTAGGAAGCGTTACCGATTTGACTAATCGATTGCTAGTAGCAATCAACACCGTTCTACAGGATTTTACCCTCCGCGTTAAGAATTAAGTGTACCATTGAGAGTAGTCGACTGTTAGGAGGAATCGAAGTACTCCTGTTTAGTTTGATAAAGAAGCCAATGGAAGTTTTGTATCAATTACTCTTAGTCCTCTGCTTGATAAGGCTTAAACCGTCATAGACCTAGTATATGACGACGAGTCAACTACTGTGAAGAACTAATACCCTCTGCAGAGGATTGACGATCTATTCGATCAACTCCAAGGTTCGAGCGATTATTCGAGGATCGATCCGCGATCCAAATGCCACCAGCGAAGAGTTTGGGAAGAGAAAATCCCGAAGACCGCGTTTAGACTCGTTGTGACCATCATGAATCTCCAGTCATGCCTGTTGGTTAGCCAACACCCTAGCCGCTTTCATAAAACTCATGAACCGCGTGTGTGAACTCTAATTGGAAAAGTTGTGATAGTATCCAACCACGATATCCTAAACTTATCGGAAGAGTAAGGAGGAACACGAAGAACACCGGAGATTAACCTTAGGCTGCTTGAAAGGAACAGTTGTATGCCAAATCTCTGATACGAATTTTGGTTCGACCGTGGATTTCTTGTCACGTGATTTAAAATTCACATAGGGCCTCGCCTAGATTAGCCCATTAAGTATTGGGCTACCCCTACAACTCCAACTAAGATACGTCAATTCTAGGACTTGTTGGATATTACCGTGAGATTTATCAAAGGTTTTCCCAAAAAAACAAAGTCATAACCAATTACTCAAAGGATGTGAAGTGTAATTGGGGAGAAAACAAAGAAGAAGCATTTCAACTTTAAAGTAGAAACGGTTCAGTGCACTAGTCTAGCCTTACCTGAAGGAAGTGAAAAATTTTTTTGTATATTGCGATGCTTTTGCAGAAAAGGTTAAGAGCTATTTTATCGAAGGAAAAAATAACAGCTTACGCCTCTCGCCCCCTTAAGCATACGAAAAAAACCACTCAT
>CP139509.1:205638105-206016798 GCA_021014915.2 Artemisia tridentata subsp. tridentata | reverse complement strand
TAATAAAATCGACCCATGCATTGTTTTATGATCGAACGAAAAATAATGGATCTATAAACCCTAAAATCGAAAACAAATCCTTATTAAATCATGCGATTTTTCTGAGCTTGTGGAATAATTTTTGTGGGTTCTTTATACTCATATAACATGAGAAAAATGGTCATTTGAATTGTTTGTGTCGAAATCATGATTTTTGGAATTTATGTTATAATCGGATTTTTTAGAACAAAAGAAGGAATTGTGGAAAAATTATGAAACCAATCGAATTAGGGTTTTGAAATTATGAAATCTGGTAATAATTGATGTATAATGATGATACAATGATGGCCTAATGATTTGGATGACTAGGGTTTGATTTTGAAAATGTTTTGTTATTACCGATTGAATAATTAAATGTTAAGGGGCTGTTTTGTAATTTTTAAAACTTGTGGGATATTTTTGTAATGTTTTATAGATCAGGGGGAAGATATAAAAATTATAATATAAGGGCTTTATATGTAAATTGAGCGAAGTGTGGATTTAATTTGTAAATTATATGGCGTTTTGAAGATAAAATGTTTAGGGTGTATTTTGTAACTTTTAAAACTCAAGGGCTATTTTTATAACTTTATTTGGACTGTTTATAATTCGTATAAAATATAACTTGAAGGTGTCATGTGTAATTTTTGAAATTAAAAGGATTAAAATGTGTAATTACATAAATTATAAGTCGAATTGAAAATAAATAAAAATGAGGGACTAAATATGTAATTTCTGGAAAGTTGGTGCTGTTTTGAGTAATAAATTATATTCAGGGGGTTATGTGTAATTTTGGTAATTTAATGGCTTGATATGTAATTATTAATAATTAAAGATTGAAAATGTAACTTTAAGGGTTAAATATGTAATTTTGATATCTAGAGGGACTTGATGTGTAAATTGTGAATGTTCAAGGGTGTGTTCGTATAACATGTTAAAATAAGTGTTCATTGTGTAAAATTGGTAAATTTAGGGTTAATATGTAATTATAGTAAATTATATAATTCGAATTTGTAATTTAAAAAGTATAAGGACCAAATGTGTAAATTACCGAAACATTGAGGGCTGTTTGTAACATAATTAAATTGAAGGTTAATCTCTGTAATTTGAAGAATAAAAAGGACTTGGTGTGTAATATGAATATTGTAAAGGTTAAATTTGTAAATTTTGTAAGTATAAGATTAATTTGTAAATTAATAAAGTAAAGGGGTGTAATCCGTAAATATTGGAAACGTGAAGACTAAATGTGTAATTCTGGAAATTAAAGTATTCAAATGGTAAATTATGAGATTTCTAATTTAAACCTTGAACTTTGGTAAAGTTACGTTTATAACCCTGAACTATGAAAACTTGTCATATTTAACCCTAAATTTTTGTGACTTGTTTAAATGCACCCTAAAGCCATATTATGATTCAATAATAACTTAACCTAAATGAGAATATGGAAATCTTACTAATTATGGAAACTTACTAAATATGGAAACCTGCTAAAAATAGAAAGTTACTTAAAATGGAAAGGTTTGTAATTCTTTTCTACCCCTCTAGGTGTGAAGAAGGAGAGGACATGATCCTTTGCATCTTATTCTTTTGGTTTGTGCTTTGCTTTGGAATAAGGTACAGATATTCTGCCCTTTTTAATAAGGTGCCTTCAGTCTCTTGAACTCTGATTTGATGTGACCCTGATCTTTGCTATGAACCTTTGACATTTGAACCTTTGGCATATGAACCTTTTGATATGAACCCTGTGATTTGGACCTTGAGATTTGGACTATGATTATGACATATGAACCTTTGCTTTGATATGAACCTTTGACCTTGACCCCAGTTTGATACTACGAGCCAAAATATGTTTCCTAGCCATGAAGGTAACATGGCCGTGTCATTGATGCACCAATGGCATGACTAGTGTGTAGCCCTAGTGATTTGGTTACACCGTCCCCATTATGATATGATATGAGCTCACTATGATATGATTTGATATGGCCAATATGATTTGTTTGGGGGGCGAATGGATGCATCCTAGATATGTTCTGATATGATATGTTTTGATATGATATGATATGGTGACTGGGGCTGGGTGCAATCCACTCCTTTCACAAAATATGGGAGCTAGCTACTCCACCTGAAGAATGAGGACACCCCTCATATTATCTGATTATCTGAGAGGTCTCCTGATGCGTGGTTTTGTAACCTTACAACAGGTTTTACCTCTCGAGGGATCTCAAGAGGCTTACAACCCCACCAGGCAGTGTACCTGACCGATGTAGTATAGTGTAGTGGTAAGTACGGGGGATTGATCGTTCTCCACAGGGAATAGTGTTCGTTAGGTGTGAAAGACTACTCTAATTAGGTCTAAGGGTTGAGGAAGATTCTTTTTATGTTTTTATAATTTTTATGAAAGCAAGTAAAATCTCGGGTTTGAAGGAGTGGGCGGAATTAGTTGCTAGTCAACTAACCCAAATTACTACGAATGCAAATAAAATAAAATAACAAAAAAATGAAAATGTGGTGAGAAACTTATGTGTAGAGAAATGTGTTTACTTAGATTTCCTTACTCCCTAACTATCTTTTACCGGTTAATTAGTGTGTATTAGTCGCGTGGATGACGGGTGTATTCCTTAATACCATTCGTGGGGTGGCGTACTTACTTCCCCAACTCTACAAGCTCCTACTTCACTCCTATGTCGACCCGGCTAGGAAGCTCCTAACATGGGATCACTAGAATTCGCTTGTGCATTAAATACAACCATAAAAACCTTTAGTACGCATTTGGTTCATGTTTCTTAAGACGTTCAAGCAAGTTACCGAATAGGAAGTTAGCCAGTTTTCTTAAGCCTAACATAGATAAACAATCATCCAATACAACTAATAACAGACTAATAACCAATAATCAATAGCTAGGTTTCATTAGATCTAAGCAAACACAAGATAAATCTAGCCTAACATGTTAATCAAAAGACAAGAATAAGATAGAATCAAACAACACATAGACATATTGAATGATTAATTGATAACTTATCTTCAATGTAACATGGAAGATCTCAAGGCAAAAAGCCTTGAAAAAGAAGCTAAATTCGTCTTAGGGTTTTCTCCCAAAATTCCACACACTAAGTTCTCCACTAATGACAAAAGATTAGAAAACTATATATAGATTTTTGGATCTGACGGCGTCACCTTATGGAGTGTGACGCCGTCACCTCGCCGCTTCTAGGGTTCCCGGATGACCTTCTTGACGCCGTCCCTCTTTAGCTCCTCAAAAATCCATTCTGGCTTATCAAGGCTTGACGCCGTCGAACCTTGACCGTGACGCCGTCCCCTTTTGATTTAAGCCGTGACGCCCTTGATCAAGTTAAAGCGTGACGCCGTCAGAATTCACATGCTATTTTCACTGGCTTATCATGAGTAAATTTCACGTCCAACTTTTCTTGCCAAGGCATGACGCCGTCCAGGGTAAATTGTGACGCCGTCAAAGGTAACTTTTAGCCGATTTTTGAGACTTTGCCGTTTTCTTCACTTTTATGCTCCAAAAACGTCCAAAATGCCTCCTTTTCCAGATTTCTCCTCAAAAGTACCTAAAATGACAAAAGGAACGATTTAGGGCGATATTTGATCAAATAAATACGATTTAGGGCTTAAATGACCCCTTAAAAGCGGTACACTTTTCGCTTCATCAAATACCCTTACACTTGAGATTTGCTTGTCCTCAAGCAAATGCGCTTTTACTCTAATCAAAATACAAGTTAGGGGTCATTTAATGCTAACATAAAAGTAATTACAACAAATAATCGTTCCACTTCAATCATAATAAGCACGGAGATTACATACTAGCACCTCACAAGTAGTGTTTAGATACTCACATCTCTCAAGTGTCATCAAAATAAATCTCATAAATGAAAACGGATAATATCTCTCACTACCTGTCATAGCAAATAGATTACCATAGGCTTGGGAAAGGATCGAAAACCTCTTCCACTAGGCGTAAGCACCAAAGATAAACTATCAAAGAGGGCTTTTAAATGGGTTATAACGTTAGGTGTAGGGAAAAGGAAAACACGGTTTTGTTGGATAAGGGATATTTTACTGGTGGCGAGTTAAAGATCTTGATCAATTACATGTACTATACAATGTTGCTAAGCCAAGACTAGACTCGATCTTAAGCTAATGAAAGAAAATAACAAAATAACAAAAACATAAAACAAACATAAAATGAAACGGGATGGTAGTCCGTATGTTTTTTCTATTTTTTTTCTTTCTCATTTTTTTGTATTTTTCTTGATTTTTTCGATTTTTTTTTTTTTTTTTTTTTTTTTTTTTTTTTTTTTGCATACACTCTTGCCCTACCATCCAAAATAATACATCATAGGGGCATTGCATCCCCCTTACACTTGAACTTTTACATAACTTTACAAGTAACTATTCTAATGACTCGAATCAAGATAATTAAAACACTTGGAGTACTTTTAAAACATTTAGCACATATGGGGGTAATAAATGATGTTCTTCCCCATTACTCCATTACACTAGTACTTTACCCATGAGTCCCAATCGTCCCAAAACAATATGTACAAGGATATGACTCGACTTAGCAACCATGTAATCAACTAGATAATTAACTTGGGTTTAAACAAATGTTGTAACAATAATGCACTAAAAATGAGTGCATACAAGGTAGGCTAAGGCGATTTGGGTGTACATTTAAGTGGGGTGTAACAAATTCTTCCCTTAAGTAAAATGCTTAAAGGTCGAAACGAAAAGATAGCCTCTGAGGGGTGTACTAGGGGTATCGTGTACTAAAAATGAGTACAACGCAAAGGGTGTGGGAGAATTACTTGACCAATGTAGCCAAAGTAATTATAACAAAAACACAGGTGTAAAACAATGGGTTAATCCTAATGCCTCTTATCATGTAGTAAATCTAACTACACGAATGTAGTCTCACTTGTGGCCTTGGAATGGTCCTAACGCAAGTTCTAGAATCTAAGTGCTACCGGTACACACATCATAGCATAAATGCTTTTCCTACCAATTCTAGGGGCGAACCTCACATATTTGGGGGTGGAAAATTTTTTAGTGGTACGGTTTTGTGCTAGTCATATAACTCCTATCCGTGAGACGCTCATTAAGATCAAAGTTTCACTCCTATATGTTGTAAAAAATTTTAAATTTGGCACTAAAATTGCCCTAACAGGTATTTATCTCAGTTTTATTACACATCTACCATTAAACAAACAAAAATCAAGCGCAATTGTATTCTCTAAAATCGTACTTTTACCCTCCCCTTACACTTAAGATGAACATTGTCCCCAATGTTCAAATAACAAGATGTAAAAGAAAAAAGTAAAGGAATGAAATCAAATACTCCCCTGATTCGTTCGGTGGATAATGAAGTTACACGGTTAGATCTTCCTCCAAGGTAATGTTGAAGCTCCATGACTAATGCATCACCATAAGCTTGATTCCATAAACATCTCCTTGTCCAAAATAACCTGTTAAACCTGAGAAAACAAACACGAAAACCTGCATAACATCGGCGGGAAAAATCTATATATAAGGATATAATGCTTGTGGAATGATAATTTTGCAGATTCCTGGAGATCATAAGTTGGAGATTTAATAAAAACTTTTTATGAAAACAAAACTTTCAAAAATTTCTGGAAATTAAATCTGACGCCGTCAGGTTATAAACCCTGACGCCGTCAGAAATGACCTGACAAAAATTTTCATTTTAAGTTTCCGGAAAATTTCTGGAAAAACCTTTACCTTACTTCCTGGAAATCCTGCAAAACATCATTATGACTCGATACAAGCATTTGACTCAAACAAATACGAATATGTATGTTAATTTATTATTATTACGATTCATGTTCATTTGTGTTCTAATAAACCGATTTAGATTTCCCTTACACTTATCTTTTGCAAAATACCTTTATATGTAGTTAAGACGAAGTTAAAAACAACATAAAGCATTTTCACAATTTACTTTTGAACATGAATCAATACTAATAAAAATTAAACACACATACGGAAACAAATAAAATCAAACAAACAAATAAATAAACACACAAAGCAAATAAAGCTTGGGTTGCCTCCCAAGAAGAGCTTTTCTTTATTAACGAGTCTTGTAGCTAGACTCAAAGTCCATCTATCTAGTGTCGCTTATGCTCACGTACCCGAGTGTGAGCCATCTAATTGTTGCCTCATCTTTCTTGTATTCATCATTTAGCTCCAAACATCCATGATAATATCTCTTATTTTTCTCATGTGGATATTTGAGCCCCTTACCCTTATCATTCTCACTTAACAAGTCGATAGGCATAATTCTATTGCAGGATTCAATGGGGTAGTTCTTAAACCTAGGATGTGCTCGGGGCATTTGATAGACAAAATCTTCATCCCCATCCGAGAATGTAATTAACCCGTCCACAAGTTTTTCGTCAAGGTTGGTCAACCTTTTGAAGGGTTCTCCAAAAATGACTTGGGTTAATTTGTCATCGATAAATTCTCCTAAGTTTTCCATAACCATAAAATCCACCAAATACACAAAACTTCCTACGAACACGTGTAGTGGCTTAATCCTAGCAACAATGTTATCTCCTTGATATTCAAGCTCATCTACCATGATTTTATTATAATTAGCGCGAGAGATAATGTTCATAGGCAAAGATGAGTTAAGATAAGCATAAAAACTATGATAACCAATCTTACATAGAAATTGCATGTTAAAGAGGCTATCCTTTTCGATCTTAGTCCTAGGGTCAACATACTTAAAGGGATCAATTTCCTCTTTTCCCCATTCCTCGTTAACTACTTCTCCATCATCAGCATCCTCATCGGAGTCTGAATAGTAAAATGGACTAACATAGTCATTCTCATGGTCAGACTCCTCCATCTCAGAATTGTTACCAAAGTGGTGGTCGGGTGAAAGGTTGTTGTTTGCTACTATGGGGGCGGGAACGGGTAGTTGAAAATTTGCACGGCGAAAAACACGAATAACAGGGATCAAATGACCAATGTTACTCATGAGGTAAGTGGAAGGTATCACAAACAAAAGTACAAAGAAATAAGATAGACTAAAGAAAACCTAGAAAAAAAAATAAAAATCTCACTAGAAAGGAATTTAGTGAGTAGACCTAATAGAAATAAAAATTCAACCTAAACAATAACTATTCCCCGGCAGCGGCGCCAAAAACTTGATGCGTGGTTTTGTAACCTTACAACAGGTTTTACCTCTCGAGGGATCTCAAGAGGCTTACAACCCCACCAGGCAGTGTACCTGACCGATGTAGTATAGTGTAGTGGTAAGTACGGGGGATTGATCGTTCTCCACAGGGAATAGTGTTCGTTAGGTGTGAAAGACTACTCTAATTAGGTCTAAGGGTTGAGGAAGATTCTTTTTATGTTTTTATAATTTTTATGAAAGCAAGTAAAATCTCGGGTTTGAAGGAGTGGGCGGAATTAGTTGCTAGTCAACTAACCCAAATTACTACGAATGCAAATAAAATAAAATAACAAAAAAATGAAAATGTGGTGAGAAACTTATGTGTAGAGAAATGTGTTTACTTAGATTTCCTTACTCCCTAACTATCTTTTACCGGTTAATTAGTGTGTATTAGTCGCGTGGATGACGGGTGTATTCCTTAATACCATTCGTGGGGTGGCGTACTTACTTCCCCAACTCTACAAGCTCCTACTTCACTCCTATGTCGAGCCGGCTAGGAAGCTCCTAACATGGGATCACTAGAATTCGCTTGTGCATTAAATACAATCCATAAAAACCTTTAGTACGCATTTGGTTCATGTTTCTTAAGACGTTCAAGCAAGTTACCGAATAGGAAGTTAGCCAGTTTTCTTAAGCCTAACATAGATAAACAATCATCCAATACAACTAATAACACACTAATAACCAATAATCAATAGCTAGGTTTCATTAGATCTAAGCAAACACAAGATAAATCTAGCCTAACATGTTAATCAAAAGACAAGAATAAGATAGAATCAAACAACACATAGACATATTGAATGATTAATTGATAACTTATCTTCAATGTAACATGGAAGATCTCAAGGCAAAAAGCCTTGAAAAAGAAGCTAAATTCGTCTTAGGGTTTTCTCCCAAAATTCCACACACTAAGTTCTCCATTAATGACAAAAGATTAGAAAACTATATATAGATTTTTGGATCTGACGGCGTCACCTTATGGAGTGTGACGCCGTCACCTCGCCGCTTCTAGGGTTCCCGGATAACCTTCTTGACGCCGTCCCTCTTTAGCTCCTCAAAAATCCATTCTGGCTTATCAAGGCTTGACGCCGTCGAACCTTGACCGTGACGCCGTCCCCTTTTGATTTAAGCCGTGATGCCCTTGATCAAGTTAAAGCGTGACGCCGTCAGAATTCACATGCTATTTTCACTGGCTTATCATGAGTAAATTTCACGTCCAACTTTTCTTGCCAAGGCATGACGCCGTCCAGGGTAAATTGTGACGCCGTCAAAGGTAACTTTTAGCCGATTTTTGAGACTTTGCCGTTTTCTTCACTTTTATGCTCCAAAAACGTCCAAAATGCCTCCTTTTCCAGATTTCTCCTCAAAAGTACCTAAAATGACAAAAGGAACGATTTAGGGCGATATTTGATCAAATAAATACGATTTAGGGCTTAAATGACCCCTTAAAAGCGGTACACTTTTCGCTTCATCAAATACCCTTACACTTGAGATTTGCTTGTCCTCAAGCAAATGCGCTTTTACTCTAATCAAAATACAAGTTAGGGGTCATTTAATGCTAACATAAAAGTAATTACAACAAATAATCGTTCCACTTCAATCATAATAAGCACGGAGATTACATACTAGCACCTCACAAGTAGTGTTTAGATACTCACATCTCTCAAGTGTCATCAAAATAAATCTCATAAATGAAAACGGATAATATCTCTCACTACCTGTCATAGCAAATAGATTACCATAGGCTTGGGAAAGGATCGAAAACCTCTTCCACTAGGCGTAAGCACCAAAGATAAACTATCAAAGAGGGCTTTTTAAATGGGTTATAACGTTAGGTGTAGGGAAAAGGAAAACACGGTTTTGTTGGATAAGGGATATTTTACTGGTGGCGAGTTAAAGATCTTGATCAATTACATGTACTATACAATGTTGCTAAGCCAAGACTAGACTCGATCTTAAGCTAATGAAAGAAAATAACAAAATAACAAAAACATAAAACAAACATAAAATGAAACGGGATGGTAGTCCGTATGTTTTTTCTATTTTTTTTTTCTCATTTTTTTGTATTTTTCTTGATTTTTTCGATTTTTTTTTTTTTTTTTTTTTTTTTTTTTTTTTTTTTTTTTTTTTTTTTTTGCATACACTCTTGCCCTACCATCCAAAATAATACATCATAGGGGCATTGCATCCCCCTTACACTTGAACTTTTACATAAATTTACAAGTAACTATTCTAATGACTCGAATCAAGATAATTAAAACACTTGGAGTACTTTTAAAACATTTAGCACATATGGGGGTAATAAATGATGTTCTTCCCCATTACTCCATTACACTAGTACTTTACCCATGAGTCCCAATCGTCCCAAAACAATATGTACAAGGATATGACTCGACTTAGCAACCATGTAATCAACTAGATAATTAACTTGGGTTTAAACAAATGTTGTAACAATAATGCACTAAAAATGAGTGCATACAAGGTAGGCTAAGGCGATTTGGGTGTACATTTAAGTGGGGTGTAACAAATTCTTCCCTTAAGTAAAATGCTTAAAGGTCGAAACGAAAAGATAGGCTCTGAGGGGTGTACTAGGGGTATCGTGTACTAAAAATGAGTACAACGCAAAGGGTGTGGGAGAATTACTTGACCAATGTAGCCAAAGTAATTATAACAAAAACACAGGTGTAAAACAATGGGTTAATCCTAATGCCTCTTATCATGTAGTAAATCTAACTACACGAATGTAGTCTCACTTGTGGCCTTGGAATGGTCCTAACGCAAGTTCTAGAATCTAAGTGCTACCGGTACACACATCATAGCATAAATGCTTTTCCTACCAATTCTAGCGGCGAACCTCACATATTTGGGGGTGGAAAATTTTTTAGTGGTACGGTTTTGTGCTAGTCATATAACTCCTATCCGTGAGACGCTCATTAAGATCAAAGTTTCACTCCTATATGTTGTAAAAAATTTAAATTTGGCACTAAAATTGCCCTAACAGGTATTTATCTCAGTTTTATTACACATCTACCATTAAACAAACAAAAATCAAGCGCAATTGTATTCTCTAAAATCGTACTTTTACCCTCCCCTTACACTTAAGATGAACATTGTCCCCAATGTTCAAATAACAAGATGTAAAAGAAAAAGTAAAGGAATGAAATCAAATACTCCCCTGATTCGTTCGGTGGATAATGAAGTTACACGGTTAGATCTTCCTCCAAGGTAATGTTGAAGCTCCATGACTAATGCATCGCCATAAGCTTGATTCCATAAACATCTCCTTGTCCAAAATAACCTGTTAAACCTGAGAAAACAAACACGAAAACCTGCATAACATCGGCGGGAAAAATCTATATATAAGGATATAATGCTTGTGGAATGATAATTTTGCAGATTCCTGGAGATCATAAGTTGGAGATTTAATAAAAACTTTTTATGAAAACAAAACTTTCAAAAATTTCTGGAAATTAAATCTGACGCCGTCAGGTTATAAACCCTGACGCCGTCAGAAATGACCTGACAAAAATTTTCATTTTAAGTTTCCGGAAAATTTCTGGAAAAACCTTTACCTTACTTCATGGAAATCCTGCAAAACATCATTATGACTCGATACAAGCATTTGACTCAAACAAATACGAATATGTATGTTAATTTATTATTATTACGATTCATGTTCATTTGTGTTCTAATAAACCGATTTAGATTTCCCTTACACTTATCTTTTGCAAAATACCTTTATATGTAGTTAAGACGAAGTTAAAAACAACATAAAGCATTTTCACAATTTACTTTTGAACATGAATCAATACTAATAAAAATTAAACACACATACGGAAACAAATAAAATCAAACAAACAAATAAATAAACACACAAAGCAAATAAAGCTTGGGTTGCCTCCCAAGAAGCGCTTTTCTTTATTAACGAGTCTTGTAGCTAGACTCAAAGTCCATCTATCTAGTGTCGCTTATGCTCACGTACCCGAGTGTGAGCCATCTAATTGTTGCCTCATCTTTCTTGTATTCATCATTTAGCTCCAAACATCCATGATAATATCTCTTATTTTTCTCATGTGGATATTTGAGCCCCTTACCCTTATCATTCTCACTTAACAAGTCGATAGGCATAATTCTATTGCAGGATTCAATGGGGTAGTTCTTAAACCTAGGATGTGCTCGGGGCATTTGATAGACAAAATCTTCATCCCCATCCGAGAATGTAATTAACCCGTCCACAAGTTTTTCGTCAAGGTTGGTCAACCTTTTGAAGGGTTCTCCAAAAATGACTTGGGTTAATTTGTCATCGATAAATTCTCCTAAGTTTTCCATAACCATAAAATCCACCAAATACACAAAACTTCCTACGAACACGTGTAGTGGCTTAATCCTAGCAACAATGTTATCTCCTTGATATTCAAGCTCATCTACCATGATTTTATTATAATTAGCGCGAGAGATAATGTTCATAGGCAAAGATGAGTTAAGATAAGCATAAAAACTATGATAACCAATCTTACACGGAAATTGCATGTTAAAGAGGCTATCCTTTTCGATCTTAGTCCTAGGGTCAACATACTTAAAGGGATCAATTTCCTCTTTTCCCCATTCCTCGTTAACTACTTCTCCATCATCAGCATCCTCATCGGAGTCTGAATAGTAAAATGGACTAACATAGTCATTCTCATGGTCAGACTCCTCCATCTCAGAATTGTTACCAAAGTGGTGGTCGGGTGAAAGGTTGTTGTTTGCTACTATGGGGGCGGGAACGGGTAGTTGAAAATTTGCACGGCGAAAAACACGAATAACAGGGATCAAATGACCAATGTTACTCATGAGGTAAGTGGAAGGTATCACAAACAAAAGTACAAAGAAATAAGATAGACTAAAGAAAACCTAGAAAAATAAAATAAAAATCTCACTAGAAAGGAATTTAGTGAGTAGACCTAATAGAAATAAAAATTCAACCTAAACAATAACTATTCCCCGGCAGCGGCGCCAAAAACTTGATGCGTGGTTTTGTAACCTTACAACAGGTTTTACCTCTCGAGGGATCTCAAGAGGCTTACAACCCCACCAGGCAGTGTACCTGACCGATGTAGTATAGTGTAGTGGTAAGTACGGGGATTGATCGTTCTCCACAGGGAATAGTGTTCGTTAGGTGTGAAAGACTACTCTAATTAGGTCTAAGGGTTGAGGAAGATTCTTTTTATGTTTTTATAATTTTTATGAAAGCAAGTAAAATCTCGGGTTTGAAGGAGTGGGCGGAATTAGTTGCTAGTCAACTAACCCAAATTACTACGAATGCAAATAAAATAAAATAACAAAAAAATGAAAATGTGGTGAGAAACTTATGTGTAGAGAAATGTGTTTACTTAGATTTCCTTACTCCCTAACTATCTTTTACCGGTTAATTAGTGTGTATTAGTCGCGTGGATGACGGGTGTATTCCTTAATACCATTCGTGGGGTGGCGTACTTACTTCCCCAACTCTACAAGCTCCTACTTCACTCCTATGTCGAGCCGGCTAGGAAGCTCCTAACATGGGATCACTAGAATTCGCTTGTGCATTAAATACAACCATAAAAACCTTTAGTACGCATTTGGTTCATGTTTCTTAAGACGTTCAAGCAAGTTACCGAATAGGAAGTTAGCCAGTTTTCTTAAGCCTAACATAGATAAACAATCATCCAATACAACTAATAACACACTAATAACCAATAATCAATAGCTAGGTTTCATTAGATCTAAGCAAACACAAGATAAATCTAGCCTAACATGTTAATCAAAAGACAAGAATAAGATAGAATCAAACAACACATAGACATATTGAATGATTAATTGATAACTTATCTTCAATGTAACATGGAAGATCTCAAGGCAAAAAGCCTTGAAAAAGAAGCTAAATTCGTCTTAGGGTTTTCTCCCAAAATTCCACACACTAAGTTCTCCACTAATGACAAAAGATTAGAAAACTATATATAGATTTTTGGATCTGACGGCGTCACCTTATGGAGTGTGACGCCGTCACCTCGCCGCTTCTAGGGTTCCCGGATGACCTTCTTGACGCCGTCCCTCTTTAGCTCCTCAAAAATCCATTCTGGCTTATCAAGGCTTGACGCCGTCGAACCTTGACCGTGACGCCGTCCCCTTTTGATTTAAGCCGTGACGCCCTTGATCAAGTTAAAGCGAGACGCCGTCAGAATTCACATGCTATTTTGTAATACCTGAAATTCTATAACATGTAAAATGACCAAATTGCCCCTGGGAAATTAAAACCTAAATAAAACATATGAAAAACACAAAATAAATTCCAAACTTCTAGTAATGAGGCAGTTATGATCACAAATAATTTTAACAACTTCATTTAACTTTTATACAAGCCATGAAAATTACCAAAGTACCCTTGGGCGCCTAATATAATTTAAATTCAAAAGTTATAAAGTTATAATAGGAAATTAATGGAATTTAAGAGCATTAAAAATTAATATTGAATGATAATAATTTCCTTGACTAATTTCCGAAATTAAGGTCCATTATTCCCCCCCTAATAATCGGCTATTCCCATATTTTTATAACACACACATTTTTCTCCCAAAATTCTCCCACCGATTAAACCCTAAATCACCAAATAATTCTCTAATCATCCATCCGAAATTCTGGAAGTGAGGCACCATTTTTCCTATGTTCTTAAGGTTCTCAAGAAGCCTAGAAAAATAGCTTCACTAATTTTAGAGGTCGGGATTGCAAGATATCGAAATTTCTTCTTCTTTTCCATTCGATAGGTAATAATTCCATTTTTATTAATTCGATCAATGTAAAATTCATTCTCTATTTTTCTCACGTCCCTCACATCATGTATGGTCTGTGAAAAATGATTACAAGGTCGTGGAGTGGCTGTGGTGATCGTGGTGAATTCTTTGGTGTCGAGTTTTAGATCCGATAGGTCCAAATTCAAAGCGCCCTATCCACTCGTTCTATAAATTATCTGGTATTTTTCTGAGCTTATACTAATCCTATATAACATGAGAAAAATGCTAAAACACATCCATGCATTGTAAATTGATCGTGTGCTAAATCATGAATTCGAAACCCTAAAATCGTTTTAATTCTCTAAATCATTCATGCGAATTTTCTGGGCAAGTTTTATAATTTTCGTGGCTTCCTTATGCATCATATATCATCACAAAAATGGCCATTCGAATTTTAGAAGCCTAAAACTATTATTGGTGAAATTGGTGTATAATCGGCTTAATTAAAATAAAAGGGAAAAATATGAGCAAAACCCTAAACCAATTAAACTAAAGTTTATATAATTGATTCTGAACTTATATGGTATTAAAATGATATGGTAATGATTACGTGTTGATTGGAAATAATTAGGGTTTGATTTAGTAGTATAATTGTTTTACCGATTTAAAATATAATAGTCAAGGGGGTGTTTTGTAACTTTTGAAACTCGTGGACTATTTTTAAAATGCTATTTAGGACTGTTGCAATGTGGTAAAAATATAACTTGAGGGTCCTAAGTGTAAATATTTCAAGATAAGGAATTAATGGTAATTAAAGGGTATGATTTGTAATTAATTAAACTAGAGGGACTAAAAAGGTAAATTCTGGAAAGTTGAGGTTGTACTGAGTAAATAATGATATTAAAAGTGTTTTGTGTAAGTTTGGATAATTATGGGGGCTAATATGTAATTATTTGGAATTTACAAATTAATATATATGTTTTATAATTATAGGGACTAAATGTGTAATTATGAGAAACTAAAGGATTAAATCGTACTATGCATGAAATTAAGGGTATATTCTGAAATTAAATTAATATAAGGACTAGTTGTGTAATTAGAAATAATATTTGAATTAAATGGTAAATTATGTAACCTTAAGGTTTATTTTGTAACTTTTATAAATAAAGGGTTTAAAGTGTAAAATATGGAACTCAAGGGGCTAAAGATGTAATTCTGAATAAATGGAGTATTTAAATAAGTAAATCATGATATTTTCATTCTAAACCTTTAATTTGATATATTTGCAATTAAAACCCTAAACTATGTAAACTTGTCATGTTTAACCCTAAACTTTTATAACTTGCTAAAACCAACCCTAATCCCATAATGAGACTAAATTAAAGACTTAACTAAATCATAATACTTAAACCTTACTCATTATAGAAATCTGCTAATTTTGGAAACTTGCTAAATAAGGAAACTTTCTAAAAATGGAAACCTGCTAAAAATAGAAAGTTACTTAATATGGAAATGGGATCTTTAGTAATCATGTCTTTACTCCTCTAGGTGTGAAGAGGGAGTAGTTCTGTGATCCTGATCATCTTATTTCAGTGTGTTTCCTTTGTCAGCAATAAGGTACAGATATTTTGCCCTTCTTTAGTAAGGTGCCTTCGTCTCATGTTGATTTCTGATTCACTGCCATGTTCCCTGTTTCTATGAACCTTTGACGTTGACCTACTGATACTGAACCTTTCTTATATTGAACCTACTGATATTGAACCTCTGTTACTGAACCATCTGATATGAACTGTCTGTTATACTGAACTGGATATTGACCTATGAAACTAAACTGAATACTGAATACTGATACTTGACCACTGACCCACAGTTTGATACTACGAGCCATAACTAGTCATGAGGGTTTCATGACCATGTCATTGATGCACCGATGGCATGACTCTAGGGCAGGAGATGATGACCTGTTCCGTCCCTTTTTATGTATTTATTTGGTGTGTTGGGAGGTTTATGGCCACCAGGGGCGTATGGATGCATCCTAGAACTGTTACTGTTACTGTTACTGTTACTGATTACTGTATTACTGGTGACTGATGGTGTGTGCGATACACGTCTTTCACATACTGGGAGCTGATCACTCCACTTACTGTTTGAGGACTCCCCTCATGATTACTGGTTTACTGAGAGGTCTCCCCTCTATATGATTATATGGTTACATGATTACACTGATTACTGTTACTGATTACTGATACTGGGCTCGTAGAGGATTACTGTTTCCTACACCTTTACTCTTTATCTTTCATTATTCCTACCTCATATTGATGCTTAATTTTGACTCATTCATTCTGTTATTCCTTATTCTACTGCTTGTTATCGTTATATCTGTTCACTGAGCTCGTGTAGCTCAGCCGTGTTTCTTTTCACACGGCAGGTAATTAAGCTAGGAGCTGGGCATGGCTTTGGGGTTGAGAGCACTTGAGTGGAGCTTGTTCTTTATAGCTTATCTACCATTTGAATTCATTAGACTTTATGTTGCCATTGTTTGGGCATTGAACTTATGTACTTCCTTTATTTTCCTTTCATTTGGGTATAAGTCATGTTGACTTATTGTTGGATTATGTATTTGACTTCCGCTATTTTATGCATGGATACTATGTTTATCTGATATGAAACCATATATTTGTGATATCTTTACCCTTGTCGGGTCGGGGTGTTACAATTTATGGTATCAGAGCGACAGGTTTCCGAAACCCGTTGGCTTAGGCCTTTGACCTGTGAGGATTGGGTAGACATTAGGTTTTCCTTTCGCGTACTCTTTTCCTTATTCTGCTCTGTCATATTTTGCTTCACCTTACTAATCGTCTTCATAATTCTATAGATGGTTAACACTCGTCACCAGGAGTATAACAGTGGAGGAGATGCTGAAATCCCCAACCTGGAGGCTATGGTGGCTAATGCTATAGCCAATTTGTTACCGGGCCTTAACACTGATGCGGTGATCAACCGGCTTATTAATGGTGGGGCTGGTTCATCTGGGGGTGCTGGCAGTTCTTCTGGTGGTGGGGGCCGACCCACTACCATTAATGGGTGGCTGGAGAGTTTTAATAAGCTCAAACCGTTGTCCTTCACTTCTGCTGCTACTCCTCATGCAGCAGAAGACTGGATCACCCACATGGAGAAACTGTTCGAGGTGTTAGGTTGTGAGGACGAGTTCAAGACTCGTCTGGCTGTGTTCAAGTTAGAGGGTGACGCGCTCAATTGGTGGAAAGCGCATAAAGAAGCTAAGGGTGGTGATACATATGTTCTGGGTTGTTCATGGGCTGATTTTCGTACCACATTCTATAATCGGTACTTCCCAGTTTCCGAGCAACAGAGGTTCATTAGGGAGTACAACACCATCTCTCAGCTTGATTCTGAGAATGCTGGGCAGTATCTAGAGCGGTTTCAGAGATTAGTGAGTTTTGTGGGTCCGCTTGCTGGGGATTCTAAGCAGCAGGCTAGACAATTCAAATGGGGACTCAAGAGGTTAGTAACCTATTTAAGTTGATGGTTGGTACCAATAGACATTAATACGTTTTCTTTTGCTATTGTATTAGGTGGGTACTAGACCGCATACTTAATGATAAGTTCCGAGACCCGGCAGAATGTTGCGACGCAGCTCGCAATATTGAGATATTTCATCAGGGATCTGGGTATAAGAGGAACAGAGATGGGGATAGGATTCAGACTCAGGGTCAGAGCAGGGATTTTAAGGGTCGGAATGACAGGAGTTATGATTCTCGTGGACAGGGGGATCGACGATACGACCATCAGGGTCAGGCTGGCAGGAATCATGATCAGAGGAGGTCGGATACTAGAGGGCAGGATTCCAGGTCCACTACTAGGCAGGGAGATGATCGCTCAGGACGCAACAACGGTCAGAAACAGTGGAGAGACCAGACTGGTAGGGGTAATCAGCAGGGCAGGGCTTCAGGTTCTAGTTCTCAAGGAGGTGCGGCTGGGGGTTCTTATTCTTTTCCTATTTGCACTACTTGTGGGAAACGTCATGCTGGGGCTTGTCGTGTGGCTACTGGGGCATGTTTTAGATGCGGTTCTACGGAGCATAGAGTGAAAGACTGCCCTAAACACCCGGAGACAGCCGGGAACTATTTAAAACCACCCCCTCCACCACCTAACACTGGCCATGTATATTCTATGACGCGTGATCAGGCGGCACAGTCTTCAGGTACGATTACGGGCGTTTTATATATTGGTGATCATGCTATTTTCACACTTTTTGATACTGGAGCTACACATTCTATCATATCTATGAAATTGGTTAAGAAACTTAATATATCACCAACACCACTAAGTAATCAAGTATCCCTCTCCACTCCCATGAAACTCAGTACTCTTATTGATCATGAATATGTAAACTGTCCTATACGATTCGATGACCGAATCCGTTCGGCAAACTTACTTCCTCTGGACATGACTGATTTTGACGTTATCCTGGGCATGGATTGGTTATCTTTTCATAGAGCCACCATTGACTGTCATGCTCGCAAAGTAATCTTTGGTGATCTAACTCAGCCTGAATTTGTCTTTCATGAAACACGCTCTCTGAAATCTGTGAAAATTATCTCTGCTATGAAAGCAAGGACTCTAATATCTCATGGTTGCCAAGGTTATTTGGCCTCTGTTAAGGATTCATCTGTCGAGGGTCCTGATATTAATACTGTTCATGTTGTTCGGGAATTTTCTGATGTTTTCCCTGAAAAACTTCCTGGTCTTGCTCCGGCCAGAGAGGTTGAATTTGCTATCGATCTGATTCCCGGCGCTGAACCTATCTCTAAGGCTCCGTACCGGATGGCACCAGTGGAACTTAAGGAGTTAAAGGAGCAGCTTGAAGAGTTATTGGACTGTGGATTTATTCGCCCGAGTGTGTCACCATGGGGTGCTCCTGTACTTTTTGTAAAGAAGAAAGATGGGTCTATGCGGTTGTGTATTGATTACCGGGAGCTAAACCGCATCACTATTCGAAACCGTTATCCGCTACCTCGCATCGATGACTTGTTCGATCAGTTGCAGGGAGCTAAAGTATTCTCCAAAATTGACTTGCGATCTGGTTATCACCAGTTGCGGGTTAAAGAGCAGGACATTTCTAAGACTGCTTTCCGTACCCGGTATGGACATTATGAGTTCTTGGTTATGCCTTTTGGGTTAACAAATGCTCCTGCAGTATTTATGGACTTAATGAACCGGGTCTTCCATGAATTTCTTGATAAATTCGTCATCGTTTTCATTGATGATATTCTGGTATACTCTAAGTCGGCGGAAGAGCACGAGCAGCATTTGCGTACTGTTTTGGGTATTCTGAGGCAGCAGAAATTATACGCTAAATTTTCCAAGTGTGAATTCTGGTTGGACCGAGTTGCTTTCCTTGGTCATATCGTGTCTGCAGATGGGATTACCATGGATCCAGCTAAGGTCGAGGCTATCACAAAATGGCCAAGACCTACCACAGTAACCGAAGTCAGGAGTTTTCTGGGTTTAGCTGGCTACTATCGACGTTTTGTCGAGGGGTTTTCGAAGTTAGCTTTACCGTTGACTCAGTTGATGAGAAAGGGTGAAAAGTTTGTGTGGACGGATGAGCGTGAGCAGAGCTTTGAGGAGTTGAAACGACGACTAGTTTCTGCACCTATTTTGACCTTACCGTCGGGTTCGGGAGGATTTCAGATTTATAGTGACGCTTCCAAGAAGGGTTTAGGTTGTGTTCTCATGCAAAATGGGAAAGTAATTGCCTATGCTTCAAGGCAGTTAAAACCCTATGAGGAAAATTATCCGACCCATGATCTAGAGTTGGCAGCTGTGGTATTTGCGTTGAAAATATGGAGACATTACTTATACGGTGAATCATGTGATATCTTCACGGATCATAAGAGTCTCAAATACATATTTACTCAGAAGGAGCTCAACATGAGGCAGAGGAGATGGTTGGAGCTTCTGAAAGATTACGACACTAATATCCAGTATCATCCCGGCAAGGCGAATGTTGTTGCCGATGCACTCAGCAGGAAATCGGGTATGATTGCTAGTATGAATATCGAGCCTCGTATTCTTCAAGATTTAGAGCGGTTAGAGATTGAGCTATGTGAAAAAGGCGTTAGTGGTTTTTGGGCGAGTCTGAAGGTGGAATCAAACTTGATGCTGCGGATTAAGGAAGCTCAGAAGGACGATGGGGAACTCTGGGCTATTGTGCAGAATGTCGAGGAGGGTAAGCAGTCTGAGTTTCGGGTTGATGATAGTGGTGTGGTATGGTATGGAGATCGATTATGTGTTCCTGATGATTCTGATCTACGTGAGGCCTTGTTGACTGAGGCTCATAGTTCTCCTTTTTCTATACATCCCGGTTCTACCAAGATGTATCGGGATCTGAAGCAACACTTCTGGTGGAACGGCATGAAGCAGGATGTGGCATCGTTTGTAGCTAGATGTATGACCTGTCAGCAGGTCAAGATTGAACACCAGAGAGCTAGTGGGTTGTTGCAGCCTTTGGAGATTCCAGTTTGGAAGTGGGATGAAATATCCATGGACTTTGTTTGTGGTTTACCGTTGACTCGTAGGAAACATGACGCGATTTGGGTGGTCGTTGATCGGCTAACTAAATCCGCTCATTTCTTACCCATCCGTATGAGCTACAGTGTTAGTAAGTTGTCAGAAATTTTCACGCAGGAGATTGTTAGATTACATGGCACTCCTTCTTCTATCGTTTCTGATCGTGATCCTCGTTTTACTTCGCGCTTCTGGAAAGGATTGCATAAAGTTTGGGGTGTTCGTCTTAAATTCAGTACCGCTTTTCATCCCCAAACTGATGGTCAGTCGGAGAGGACCATCCAGACATTAGAGGATATGTTACGGGCGTGTGCTTTGGAATGGACGGGTAGTTGGGACGATTATCTGTGTTTGGTAGAGTTCGCCTATAATAACAGTTGGCACGCGAGCATTGATATGGCACCTTTTGAGATGTTATATGGACGGAAGTGCAGAGCACCGGTATGTTGGGATGAAGTAGGGGAACGTCTTCTTGAAGGACCTGAGATGATTGAGGTCACAAATGAAAAGGTTGCTACGGCTAAAGAAAAATTGAAAGAGGCACGGGCGCGTCAAAAGAGTTATGCGGATAAGCATCGTCGGGATCTAGAGTTTAATGTCGGCGACCGGGTATTTCTTAAAGTATCTCCGTTCCGAGGCGTCAAACGTTTTGGTATTAAGGGCAAGCTCAGCCCTCGGTTTATTGGACCTTTTGAAATTCTGGAGCGTATCGGAGAAGTATCGTATCGTCTAGCTTTACCACCTCAGTTGGCTCATGTTCATAATGTATTTCATGTATCTCTTTTGAGGGGATACAACTATCACCCTCTGCATGTGGCTTCTTATCCGTTTGATCAAATCCGCCCCGATATGACCTTATCTGAAGAACCGGAAGCGGTCCTAGAGCGTCAAGAACGCGTTATGAGAAATAAAGTCATTCCTTTTCTAAAGATTCTTTGGCGGAATCACCCAGCGCGCGAGGCAACCTGGGAGACCGAAGAGTCAATACGATCAAGTTATCCTCATTTCATGTTTTGATCTGGTATGTTCAGTTTCGTTTCTGTTATGTTTCCTTTCTCATGTCCTTGCAAATTTCGAGGACGAAATTTTTCTGTTAGTGGGGAAGAAGTTGTAATACCTGAAATTCTATAACATGTAAAATGACCAAATTGCCCCTGGGAAATTAAAACCTAAATAAAACATATGAAAAGCACAAAATAAATTCCAAACTTCTAGTAATGAGCCAGTTATGATCCCAAATAATTTTAACAACTTCATTTAACTTTTATACAAGCCATGAAAATTACCAAAGTACCCTTGGGCGCCTAATATAATTTAAATTCAAAAGTTATAAAGTTATAATAGGAAATTAATGGAATTTAAGAGCATTAAAAATTAATATTGAATGATAATAATTTCCTTGACTAATTTCCGAAATTAAGGTCCATTATTCCCCCCCTAATAATCGGCTATTCCCATATTTTTATAACACACACATTTTTCTCCCAAAATTCTCCCACCGATTAAACCCTAAATCACCAAATAATTCTCTAATCATCCATCCGAAATTCTGGAAGTGAGGCACCATTTTTCCTATGTTCTTAAGGTTCTCAAGAAGCCTAGAAAAATAGCTTCACGAATTTTAGAGGTCGGGATTGCAAGATATCGAAATTTCTTCTTCTTTTCCATTCGATAGGTAATAATTCCATTTTTATTAATTCGATCAATGTAAAATTCATTCTCTATTTTTCTCACGTCCCTCACATCATGTATGGTCTGTGAAAAATGATTACAAGGTCGTGGAGTGGCTGTGGTGATCGTGGTGAATTCTTTGGTGTCGAGTTTTAGATCCGATAGGTCCAAATTCAAAGCGCCCTATCCACTCGTTCTATAAATTATCTGGTATTTTTCTGAGCTTATACTAATCCTATATAACGTGAGAAAAATGCTAAAACACATCCATGCATTGTAAATTGATCGTGTGCTAAATCATGAATTCGAAACCCTAAAATCGTTTTAATTCTCTAAATCATTCATGCGAATTTTCTGGGCAAGTTTTATAATTTTCGTGGCTTCCTTATGCATCATATATCATCACAAAAATGGCCATTCGAATTTTAGAAGCCTAAAAATATTATTGGTGAAATTGGTGTATAATCGGCTTAATTAAAATAAAAGGGAAAAATATGAGCAAAACCCTAAACCAATTAAACTAAAGTTTATATAATTGATTCTGAACTTATATGGTATTAAAATGATATGGTAATGATTACGTGTTGATTGGAAATAATTAGGGTTTGATTTAGTAGTATAATTGTTTTACCGATTTAAAATATAATAGTCAAGGGGGTGTTTTGTAACTTTTGAAACTCGTGGACTATTTTTAAAATGCTATTTAGGACTGTTGCAATGTGGTAAAAATATAACTTGAGGGTCCTAAGTGTAAATATTTCAAGATAAGGAATTAATGGTAATTAAAGGGTATGATTTGTAATTAATTAAACTAGAGGGACTAAAAAGGTAAATTCTGGAAAGTTGAGGTTGTACTGAGTAAATAATGATATTAAAAGTGTTTTGTGTAAGTTTGGATAATTATGGGGGCTAATATGTAATTATTTGGAATTTACAAATTAATATATATGTTTTATAATTATAGGGACTAAATGTGTAATTATGAGAAACTAAAGGATTAAATCGTACTATGCATGAAATTAAGGGTATATTCTGAAATTAAATTAATATAAGGACTAGTTGTGTAATTAGAAATAATATTTGAATTAAATGGTAAATTATGTAACCTTAAGGTTTATTTTGTAACTTTTATAAATAAAGGGTTTAAAGTGTAAAATATGGAACTCAAGGGGCTAAAGATGTAATTCTGAATAAATGGAGTATTTAAATAAGTAAATCATGATATTTTCATTCTAAACCTTTAATTTGATATATTTGCAATTAAAACCCTAAACTATGTAAACTTGTCATGTTTAACCCTAAACTTTTATAACTTGCTAAAACCAACCCTAATCCCATAATGAGACTAAATTAAAGACTTAACTAAATCATAATACTTAAACCTTACTCATTATAGAAATCTGCTAATTTTGGAAACTTGCTAAATAAGGAAACTTTCTAAAAATGGAAACCTGCTAAAAATAGAAAGTTACTTAATATGGAAATGGGATCTTTAGTAATCATGTCTTTACTCCTCTAGGTGTGAAGAGGGAGTAGTTCTGTGATCCTGATCATCTTATTTCAGTGTGTTTCCTTTGTCAGCAATAAGGTACAGATATTCTGCCCTTCTTTAGTAAGGTGCCTTCGTCTCATGTTGATTTCTGATTCACTGCCATGTTCCCTGTTTCTATGAACCTTTGACGTTGACCTACTGATACTGAACCTTTCTTATATTGAACCTACTGATATTGAACCTCTGTTACTGAACCATCTGATATGAACTGTCTGTTATACTGAACTGGATATTGACCTATGAAACTAAACTGAATACTGAATACTGATACTTGACCACTGACCCACAGTTTGATACTACGAGCCATAACTAGTCATGAGGGTTTCATGACCATGTCATTGATGCACCGATGGCATGACTCTAGGGCAGGAGAGTGATGACCTGTTCCGTCCCTTTTTATGTATTTATTTGGTGTGTTGGGAGGTTTATGGCCACCAGGGGCGTATGGATGCATCCTAGAACTGTTACTGTTACTGTTACTGTTACTGTTACTGTTACTGATTACTGTATTACTGGTGACTGATGGTGTGTGCGATACACGTCTTTCACATACTGGGAGCTGATCACTCCACTTACTGTTTGAGGACTCCCCTCATGATTACTGGTTTACTGAGAGGTCTCCCCTCTATATGATTATATGGTTACATGATTACACTGATTACTGTTACTGATTACTGATACTGGGCTCGTAGAGGATTACTGTTTCCTACACCTTTACTCTTTATCTTTCATTATTCCTACCTCATATTGATGCTTAATTTTGACTCATTCATTCTGTTATTCCTTATTCTACTGCTTGTTATCGTTATATCTGTTCACTGAGCTCGTGTAGCTCAGCCGTGTTTCTTTTCACACGGCAGGTAATTAAGCTAGGAGCTGGGCATGGCTTTGGGGTTGAGAGCACTTGAGTGGAGCTTGTTCTTTATAGCTTATCTACCATTTGAATTCATTAGACTTTATGTTGCCATTGTTTGGGCATTGAACTTATGTACTTCCTTTATTTTCCTTTCATTTGGGTATAAGTCATGTTGACTTATTGTTGGATTATGTATTTGACTTCCGCTATTTTATGCATGGATACTATGTTTATCTGATATGAAACCATATATTTGTGATATCTTTACCCTTGTCGGGTCGGGGTGTTACATATTTTCACTGGCTTATCATGAGTAAATTTCACGTCCAACTTTTCTTGCCAAGGCATGACGCCGTCCAGGGTAAATTGTGACGCCGTCAAAGGTAACTTTTAGCCGATTTTTGAGACTTTGCCGTTTTCTTCACTTTTATGCTCCAAAAACGTCCAAAATGCCTCCTTTTCCAGATTTCTCCTCAAAAGTACCTAAAATGACAAAAGGAACGATTTAGGGCGATATTTGATCAAATAAATACGATTTAGGGCTTAAATGACCCCTTAAAAGCGGTACACTTTTCGCTTCATCATCTCCCCTCTATATGATTATGAAGATATGATATGATATGATATGTGATATGTTATGATATGGGCTCGTGGTGGATGACTGTCCTAAACCTTATTCTTTATTTCCTTTTCCTAAATCTCGTTCATTATGATATGTCTGTTCATGTTCATTTGATTTTGTTTCCGTTTACTATATATCTGTTCACTGGGCTTTTTAAGCTCAGCCGCATTTCTTTTCCTGCGGCAGGTTTTTAGTAGGAATCCAGGAGCTTGGGTTTGCTTTGGGATGAGAGATTAGCTTATGAAGACGATACCCTAGTTTTAGTATTCATTTATGTATGACTATGTAGATTTGGTATATTTTCCTTTGTGATATTGTAAACCATTTGTATTATGTAAGTCGTATGTTATGCTTGCCTTTGATATGTCACCATTTTCGTGACACTTCTACCCTTGCCGGGTTGGGGTGTTAAAATTATGTTATCAAAGCCAGGTTTACGACTTGTAGTACATCTACCCTTGGCCTGTGTAAGTTAGGACCCCTAAGTTTCCACTGTAGGCGCTCGTAGGATAACCTTTGCGAAGTTGCGTAGAATTTTCCCATAGGAATATAAGTCATAACCGGTGAGGAATGGGTAGTCTAGGACATCCATGTGAGTAGTAATTGCTTCCGCATCACTCTGAATCTTGCCTTTGCCTTTAGTCATGCCTCATAAGAACGTTGTCGCAGAAGACGAGGAAGTCTTACCTTCCGTCAGTTGAATGATGAACGTTGTATGTTAACCAATTTTCCTTTAGAAGGATTTGATGTTGATATTTGTCCAGTACGGCATTGTTATCTAAGCATGCTGATGCTAATAACTGATATTCCATACATCTCAACTCTGACAGTTAAACGCTGTTCGTATTACTATCGGTGCACACCCTACCATTCCTATGTTATAAGCCAAACAAGATTTCAATCCATTGAACTGTTCACAATTCTAATCTTCAATTTGATATATTTGACCTTGATATATTCTAATACTCTTCCATCCCACACTTTGATGAACCATGTACCTAAATTTGATATGTGAACTATCCGTATGATTTGACAACCACATTCGCTTTGAGAATCCGTTTCCTTTTGGATGTATTTGACCTTGAGGTCTCTTGATTATGGATTGATGGTTTTTGTAAAGCTATCATGGACTACAATATTTGAAATGCGACCCTTAACAATCTGCTTCACCATATTTTATTACGATATTCTCAATCATTTGAATCTGTTAAGATTATTGTTGCTATGAAGCACATACTCCGATCTCTTTGATTTCCAATTTTCTCCTAACATCTGAATATCCACTCTTGGAAAGTTCCGACATTTGAAAGTTTGTTGTACGAATTTCTGGTGCTTCTGATGAACCTTTTGAGATCCGTTTGGGAAGTAAAGTTTGCATTGAACTAATCTGAATTGGCGAAACCACGATATTGAAGAAGTTAAGAGATTGTAGGAACTGATGGGATATGAGTTTGTTCACTTCAGTGATCTCTTGAATGCTCCGGTTGGTTTATGAAGAAGAAAGAGAGAAGTGTGCGGCGGCACACTGACCATCGTGAATGTAACCGTAATCATTATTCCATTTCCGCGTATCAATATTTGATTCATTATATCTTTGAAACTCCGTAGCAGACGACCTTATTTGAGTTTGAAAGACGGAAGAAGCAACCACAAGAACATCTAAGAAGGAAGTTGACTAGTTGAATTAAGTTCCGCGAAGCATTACAATTTGATTTGTGAAGAGAAAGATTTGTGATATGAAGTTTCTCCCTAAGAAGATTTCCTGAAGTTGCTTTAGTACCCGTGTGACCACTGTGAGTTTTGAATGATGTCAATTGTATTGACTGGAAGATTCATGTTTTCGCAAGTATTCGGACAATTGTCATAGCATGACAGTATGTTTGTGCTCAGAGACGAACGAGGAGCATGTTGACCATTTTAGTATGAAGTGAACCGACCCCTTTGTTCTAGAAGAATAGATTTACTTGATGATCAGAGATTGTAGCAGACAACACCACCAGGTATCCGAGGACTAAAGAGCTTTCACGAAAAGGACCAGGACTGAAGACCATTGTCAGAGTTAGAAACCTTGTAGAAGATGTGCAGAAAAGGTTCGTGACAGGCGTTACCAAGAGAGAAGCATGTGAGGAGAAGACAGACTGAGATGAGACTCGATTATACCTCAAGCAGCACGTGGAGATTTCAGTTGGGCATCAAGACGACCAGACCGTAGAAGATGAGCTTTCAGCACATAAACCAGGAAGTCCACAGCAGTTTGAGTTGGTGAATTTTGAATCATGCTAGAAGACCTGTAGGAGACACGCAACCTTGTTTCTCTAGTCATTTTAGTTGTACTAAGATGAATTGAGAGCTGAAGCAGACTCGCCAATGGAGGAATGCACGGTGATCACGTCAGAGATTCACGCTACCACACCGAAGTGTCCAGAAGAAGTGTCGAAGACTTGAGGAACCAGACTCAAGTTTATGATTTCCTTTTCACCCTATGATCGTATGATTAGACAAGAGAGCGACTACTTGGAATTTGAAAATTTCCTTTTCGACGACGAGTTTCATTTTGAGGTGTACACATTTCGTTACGCTATTTGTACGTTCAAATTCCTCCGATTTAGAATCCGTAGTGATGTTTGTTTTGGACCAACCTTAGGAGGTAGAAAGACTGATAGGTGGTTAAGATAAGTAGTTCTGTTCGCGACTTGAGATAAAGTATGACCATCATGATGGTATACTCATATGATGCTGGTATTATGACGGTTCGCGAACGTGATAATACTTACGTCATATGACGTACCCTCATTGTGTTCATAGGATATTTCGAGGAGTACTTTAGAAACCTTAGAATTTTGATTTGATATGTGAGAAATTTCGCATTTGTAAGATTTAGGTTCGTTCCACCTATACGCTTAATCTGTTTCGCCGTTATACGATTTGATACGTTTGGATTCTCGGTACGCGGTTGTTGACCTTTGAAATTCCAATAAGAATCTTAAGTTCTGCTATAAGTTTCTTCCATTTGATATCACCTATGATTTATGTTCTGTACGATCTCATCTGATTTGTCTAATCGAATGCTATGGACGGCATATCCGTCACAATCTTGCGTATCCTTGTATTTCTTTTGAGAGAATATGATAACCATTCGCCATGTTTGAATATGATCCTTGCAATCTGAATTCCGTATGATATGTCATTTCTGGGAACTGAAGTTACTTTTGGATCGGCAATGAAGAGTCATGAGAAACAAGTCTTTTTACATTTCCGTTCGCTGTCCGTTGTGTCTTCTGTTTCGTTTCATCTCCGTTCGCAAAGATTCTTTGGAAGAACCACCCAGAGCGGGAAGCTACCTGGGAAACCGAAGAATTAATACGAGCTAGTTATCCGCATTCTGATCTAGTACGTTCTTATTTTGTTTTCGATCCTTTCACTTCTGATTCTTTGCAAATTTTGAGGACGAAATTTTTCTGTTAGAGGGGAAGAGTTGTAAAACCCGAAAATCTAAAACATGCAAAAATTACCAAAATGCCCCTGAAACTTTAAAATTTAATTAAAGCTTAATTAAAGTTCCGAATCGATCCCAAACTTCTGGAAACGAGCAAGATATGGTACAAAATAATTTTGAAGACTTCGATTAATATTTATACAAGTTGTGAAATGACCAAAATACCCTTGTGTGTACCAAAAATTTAAATGCATAATTATTATTAATTAAATACCTTTTAAATACAATTTAAATTAAGGAAAATAAAGTAAAAATGGTAAAAATTGATTGGGCCATAATTAAGGCCGGTCATTTGGCCCCATGCCCTCTCCAAGGTTCGGCCTATCACTAATTTATCACTCCATAAATTTTATTTCACCTCTAAACCCTAAAAATACAATGAGCCGCCACTCTTAAAATTCCCACACACTACCTCCGATTTTTAGAAATCAAAAACCTATTTTTCTGGAGTTCTTCATGATGCAAGGAAGGTGAGAAAAATAGCCACAAGGTTCTAGGGTCGATCGTGTGTTCGTGGTGATTTATTTGGGTCGAATTAGTGCAACCGAGCATCAATAATCCACAACGTGTAATCCTTTGATCTATAAACTTCTTGGTAATTTTCTAGCACTCCTTTAATCACATATATCATGGGAAAAATAATGAAATCGACCCATGCATTGTTTTATGATCGAACGAAAAATAATGGATCTATAAACCCTAAAATCGAAAACAAATCCTTATTAAATCATGCGATTTTTATGAGCTTGTGGAATAATTTTCGTGGGTTCTTTATACTCATATAACATGAGAAAAATGGTCATTTGAATTGTTTGTGTCGAAATCATGATTTTTGGAATTTATGTTATAATCGGATTTTTTAGAACAAAAGAAGGAATTGTGGAAAAATTATGAAACCAATCGAATTAGGGTTTTGAAATTATGAAATATGGTAATAATTGATGTATAATGATGATACAATGATGGCCTAATGATTTGGATGACTAGGGTTTGATTTTGAAAATGTTTTGTTATTACCGATTGAATAATTAAATGTTAAGGGGCTGTTTTGTAATTTTTAAAACTTGTGGGATATTTTTGTAATGTTTTATAGATCAGGGGGAAGATATAAAAATTATAATATAAGGGCTTTATATGTAAATTGAGCGAATTGTGGATTTAATTTGTAAATTATATGGCGTTTTGAAGATAAAATGTTTAGGGTGTATTTTGTAACTTTTAAAACTCAAGGGCTATTTTTATAACTTTATTTGGACTGTTTATAATTCGTATAAAATATAACTTGAAGGTGTCATGTGTAATTTTTGAAATTAAAAGGATTAAAATGTGTAATTACATAAATTATAAGTCGAATTGAAAATAAATAAAAATGAGGGACTAAATATGTAATTTCTGGAAAGTTGGTGCTGTGTTGAGTAATAAATTATATTCAGGGGGTTATGTGTAATTTTGGTAATTTAATGGCTTGATATGTAATTATTAATAATTAAAGATTGAAAATGTAACTTTAAGGGTTAAATATGTAATTTTGATATCTAGAGGGACTTGATGTGTACATTGTGAATGTTCAAGGGTGTGTTCGTATAACATGTTAAAATAAGTGTTCATTGTGTAAAATTGGTAAATTTAGGGTTAATATGTAATTATAGTAAATTATATAATTCGAATTTGTAATTTAAAAAGTATAAGGACCAAATGTGTAAATTACCGAAACATTGAGGGCTGTTTGTAACATAATTAAATTGAAGGTTAATCTCTGTAATTTGAAGAATAAAAAGGACTTGGTGTGTAATATGAATATTGTAAAGGTTAAATTTGTAAATTTTGTAAGTATAAGATTAATTTGTAAATTAATAAAGTAAAGGGGTGTAATCCGTAAATATTGGAAACATGAAGACTAAATGTGTAATTTTGGAAATGAAAGTATTCAAATGGTAAATTATGAGATTCCTAATTTAAACCTTGAACTTTGGTAAAGTTACGTTTATAACCCTGAAATATGAAAACTTGTCATATTTAACCCTAAATTTTTGTGACTTGTTTAAATGCACCCTAAAGCCATATTATGATTCAATAATAACTTAACCTAAATGAGAATATGGAAATCTTACTAATTATGGAAACTTACTAAATATGAAAACCTGCTAAAAATGGAAAGTTACTTAAAATGGAAAGGTTTGTAATTCTTTTCTACCCCTCTAGGTGTGAAGAAGGAGAGGACATGATCCTTTGCATCTTATTCTTTTGGTTTGTGCTTTGCTTTAGAATAAGGTACAGATATTCTGCCCTTTTTAATAAGGTGCCTTCAGTCTCTTGAACTCTGATTTGATGTGACCCTGATCTTTGCTATGAACCTTTGACATTTGAACCTTTGGCATATGAACCTTTTGATATGAACCCTGTGATTTGGACCTTGAGATTTGGACTATGATTATGACATATGAACCTTTGCTTTGATATGAACCTTTGACCTTGACCCCAGTTTGATACTACGAGCCAAAATATGTTTCCTAGCCATGAAGGTAACATGGCCGTGTCATTGATGCACCAATGGCATGACTAGTGTGTAGCCCTAGTGATTTGGTTACACCGTCCCCATTATGATATGATATGAGCTCACTATGATATGATTTGATATGGCCAATATGATTTATTTGGGGGGCGAATGGATGCATCCTAGATATGTTCTGATATGATATGTTTTGATATGATATGATATGGTGACTGGGGCTGGGTGCAATCCACTCCTTTCACAAAATATGGGAGCTAGCTACTCCACCTGAAGAATGAGGACACCCCTCATATTATCTGATTATCTGAGAGGTCTCCCCCTATATGATTATGAAGATATGATATGATATGATATGTGATATGTTATGATATGGGCTCGTGGTGGATGACTGTCCTAAACCTTATTCTTTATTTCCTTTTCCTAAATCTCGTTCATTATGATATGTCTGTTCATGTTCATTTGATTTTGTTTCCGTTTACTATATATCTGTTCACTGGGCTTTTTAAGCTCAGCCGCATTTCTTTTCCTGCGGCAGGTTTTTAGTAGGAAGCCAGGAGCTTGGGTTTGCTTTGGGATAAGAGATTAGCTTATGAAGACGATACCCTAGTTTTAGTATTCATTTATGTATGACTATGTAGATTTGGTATATTTTCCTTTGTGATATTGTAAACCATTTGTATTATGTAAGTCGTATGTTATGCTTGCCTTTGATATGTCACCATTTTCGTGACACTTCTACCCTTGCCGGGTTGGGGTGTTAAAATGAAAATAGAGAAGAAGCACCCATGGAAGTCAGATTACAAAACAACAGGTACATGCGAAGCGCCGGCGTTCATAATTCTCTTAAGGCGGATTTGGTAGAGCATGTTTGGGCACGAAAGCAACATAGGGTACGCAATGGTTAAGTTGAGGATGAAGAAATAGCCGACGAAGAGGTTGAAGACTTGGGTGACGAGACAGTTGTAGAGTTGGGTGACGACGAGGAAGATTATTATGCGAGTGACGACTACGACGATGCGGACTATAGCGACGATTGAATTATTTTAGGTTTATGTTGTGTTATTTCTAAATTTAGAATAATTTGTAATTTATTTAATAAAATTGTTTAGGGAAAAAAAATAATTATGTAATGATTGCAAATTAATAAAAAGGGGCGTTGAACCATTACCCCCATTTTAGCTTCAAAGCCCAACTTTCTCTCACTGCCACTTGTCGAAATTTGCCCCAACCCATTCCCTCACCACTACTCTTGGTCTTAGTGAGAGGGGAGGGGTAGTTGTGAAGGTTTGTTAAAGTAATGTGGCACCCCGTGAGCCCCAAATGAGGAGGTTTACCTCCCCACTGCTCCAAGTGCTCTGAGGGCACATTTTAGAAAATCTCATGCATAAAATATTTTTAAGCATTAATTACACTAAAATAGTTAAAAATAAGGAATAAAACTTTTCATGTGATGTATAGAATTGATGCATAAACAGGCATATTAATTGAGTTATCAACACCGCAATTGATGATACTTTAAACCTCCTCTTAAATGAAAAAAATACAATTAAAAGAATCCATTGTACAAACTAAGGAAACTATTAAAAAAACAAGTAAACAAAATATACAAATAAAGCAAATTAAAGCTTCACCAAACTTTTGTCATTGCTCATAATCCATAAGAGTAATAGGTACCCTTGGCTGGTGAGCTCGCGCCGAAGCACCAACCAAGAAAAATAGATGGCACACGGTACCGTGGGTGGCGCCATTGCTGCTCGCGCCATCCCACGTCGTGTTTTTTTTTTTCTTTTTTTTTTTGTTTTTTTTCTTTTTTTCTTTTAATATAAATAATTAATTTACAGTTTATACCCTTGAAGTTTGATTTCATTGTCATCTTTATTTTAAAGTTACATTAGTAACTAATATTGTGTAAATGAAGTTTATTTTAGTTAATATTGTGTATGTTTTAGTTAATATTGTGTATGTTTTATTTTATGTTAAAAATAAATAAATAAATAAATAAAATAATTGGTTTTTTTTTAATCGTACTTTGTTTTTTTAATCGCACTTTGTTTTTTTAATGTAATGTACGTTTTTTTTTAATTAATGAAATTTATTTTAGTTAATATTGTGTATGTTTTATTTTATGTTAAAAAAAAAAAAAAAAAAAAAAAAAAAAAAAAAAAAAAAAAAATGGACGACGGCACCACATTTTCTGGTTTGAAGTCATGGTACCAGGACACCCATTGCTCTAAACAAACAAACTAAACGGTAAAGCTATTGTCAAAAAACGTATAAATAAATTACAGGGTACCCGCCGCCGCATCGTATGAGTACCTGCTAGTATATTGTGATATAGATGGTATAGGCGTTTGAAAAATCTGCGATTAAAAACGGAGAAATTTTATGTTTCATAAAGGTATCTTTACAACTATTGTTTTTAAAACCAAAGTTCCTTGATTAGTTCAACTGGTTTAGGGATGGAACTAAAGCTAAAAGTGATCCAATACACAATTACTAAGAGCACACGGAGTCGTGGACGGGTTGCAAACGGGTTGGGTTAACCCGCTGGGGAACACCGCCGCCGACCCAGCGGGTTGCCCAACGGGTTGAACTTCACGGGTTGGGTAGCCAGCTGCGGGTTGGTGATATTTCAATCCAATTTGACCGTTCAACGATAATATGTCTTCTCTTTCAACTACTCATATACGAAAACAGTTTCCACCTTTCTTATGATTCCAGACCCAAGATTAGAACATGGAATAAGAAGAGTCAAGGCTGATGCCACCTTTGTATCCATGACAAGAAAAAAGACCGCTGCTGCTTGAGTTTTTTGCTCCAGCAGATAGGAAGCATATGATTAATGGCTTTATCAGAGGAACGTGAAGGTAAGTTGGTATGTTCCTTTTGTGATCGCTGGTTCAATGAAAGGTAAGTTGGTAAGAACTTACCTACTGACAATAAGAAATGGTATGCCACCAACTGCAAGGGCAATAAAAGGATCATTTCATACGAGTATTCAACCGAAGATAAGTTGTAGTGCTAGAGCAGAATCAGTGGGTTGCATCAGATATGCAAGGGATGAAAAAGTGATAGAAATTAAATGAAAAAAAAAAAAATTTGGGAGGGTTGAAAAAGTGATGAATGCCTGCGAATTAAGTTGGGAGGGTTGGTTGAGAGGGTTGGAAGGGTAAAATGAGTTGGAGAGATGTTATTGGTGGAATTTGGGAGGGTTGAAAATTTGGGCTGCATGACTCCGCCTGCCAATACACAATTACTAATGGAGCACACTCATGGCATTCTTCTGATATGTACGTCCTGACCCAACATAGTCACATTACTAATGGTATTCAACCAGTTTTGTTAATAATTTATGTTTACTGTTTTATAAAGTAACTAAAATTTCGTATCTTTCCAATTATTACTCATATAGCGATTGATTTTGTCAATTATTGCAAAAGATATTTCTTAATATACTTCCCTAAATCACGTTTTGTAATTTCTTTGGATTTTAGGAAAGTAGTAAATGGATTCATTTTCCCAATACATGTACTAATTAATACTTTCCTATTATGAAATTTTATTAATGACATAAAGCATTCTACCATTTCTCACCTAAACTAATCTCTAATAGAGTTGGAATATCAATTGTTAATGACATTGTAAACAGGATTTGCCTCATTGGAACAACATGGCTTAACTGCTACACCACAAGCCAAAGGCTCATGTTCATAAGCAAACATACCCAACACGTCATTGGTTCGTAGACGTAGAGGGAGACCGATGAAAGAGATACCAAATGGTATGATACTTGGCTATTATTTTTTAAGTGTTCACTAAATAGGATAATATACTATTTATAGAACACAAATGACGTGTATACAATGTAAAAGATAATTCTAAGATGTTTGTTATAATGATGAGTATACAATGTAACGGATTTGATGTTCTCTTATTTATTTATTTTTATTATGAAAATGAACAATATTGTTTGGGAGTTAATTTTTTTTAGGGTTATATTTTTTAATTTTTTATAAGCTGCCCGTGATTTATCACGGGTTTATAGGCTAGTTGTTTTTAAAACCAAGGTTCCTTGATTAGTTCAATTGGTTTAGGGATGGAACTAAAGCTAAAAGTGATCCAATACACAATTTATTTTTAATTACAGTATAAGAAAAACAATTAATAAAAGGTGCTATTTTCGGTTAAAATGTTTTACTTTAGTCAAAAACTAAGTTCACTTTGCACTTATTGATGAAATAAATAAACAATAACTCACATTGGGACCCAGTGTATTTACAAAAAAATCGTTGTCTTTTTTTTTAAAATTAACACTAAAAAATAAATTTCTATTGAGGACCCTTGACATCACGGGACCTCCTAGTTCTGTCCCTGTCGGAATTGTAAACCAAAATGGTGACCGGAAATACTTTTAAGCAAAAACATAGTTTAAATCACTTTTCAAGAACCAAAATCAATTATTATAAAAACCGTATTGAAACATAGTATAAAACTATTCCATAGTATAAGGCCGGGAAAAAACCCGACATGTATTATATCCTCAGGAATCAACCGAGGGAATATGAAAAGTTATTAATTATGAAATGGAATCTTTGATAGGGATGTTTTTCTTAACTTTAATATTCATTTTTACATACACATACATAGTGTCTATTTTTTTATTTTTATTTTTTGAACCACATACATAGTGTCTATATATATAAGATCAAAACAACAAAAATTGGACATTCCTTAAGCTCATATTCATTCCACCAACCCACCGATATAAGAATCTCTACCCTTTACAGATACATATTTTAGACTCATCCAATCTTGGATAAATACAACCATATAAATATAATTTATTTTTAACCCTATTAGTTTTTCTCTTGTTATTTAAATATTAGGGTTTTGTTCTTTAAACCATTTTCATTTCATTTTCATGGTCATGGATGAGTATGCTTTAATGGCAGCCATTTTGAACGTATGCAATGTGTTCTTCTTTTCGTGGTTATTCATTTGGTGTTTCAAACTTGTTTTACGTTACTTTAGAAGTGAAAGAACATGTTTTCTAATGAATTTTTCGTGGTTTTCGGTGATTAGTGTCCTTTCGACATCTATAATCACAATATCTCATATTGGTTTCAGTTTATACAAATTCTTGATGCATGAAGTTGTACCTTACGAGTCATTAACCTTGTCGTTAACATGGTGTTTAGCAAGTGTTGTTACTATGTATTCATTGTTTAGTACAACTTTAAACCATGTTAGAAAATGGCCTATGGTTCTTGTTTTGTTTTGGACTTTTTATGTTGTTTCTGATTTAGTTTTAGTGACTTTGGTTTTTGTAAACTGTTTCGAGTCGAAAAACATACATGCTTTGAGGTCTATATCGAATATAATCGATATAGTAACGTTACCATTTGCCATTATCTTGTGTTACAATGGTGTCAAGTTTTGTGGTGTCAACAAGAAACACAAAGAATTAGAGGAACCATTGCTTCAAGAAAATGGTCAAGAAGACTCAAGTGCTTTTACTAAGGCAGGAATTGGGAGTAGGGTTACATTTAATTGGCTTAATCCTCTTTTCGAGTTGGGCCGGGCTCAGAAACTTGAGTTCAATCATGTTCCTTCGATTCCTGAATCGGAAATGGCTGGAGAGGCTGTGTTTTTGTTGGAAGAGTCTATCTATAAACAAAAGACTCGTGTTTCCGTTTTGCCTAAGGCTATAATTCATGCTGTAAGAAGATCTTTAGTAATCAATGCTGTTTTCGCAGGTAAGTTGTTGCTCTTTTTGTCATTTCTGGTGTTTTATTTCACTTGAATTATGCTTATGGTTGAGGCTTGTTGTTGATAAAATGTGGTGTGTGGATGTGTGCTTTCTAAGTGCTGATAGTGGATGTGTGTTCCAAAATGTGTTATAGAAGTAGTGGTTTTGGATGTGCTTCTATTCACTTGAACTGCAATAATCACTCGTGCTTATGTTAGGTGTTTAGAAAGAAATGGTAAAAAAAAAAAAAAAAAAAGCAGATCAACTAAAAGTGCTATAGGAATGCATATTAAGTTGGAGGAGCGTTTGGAAGTGCTTATTGATTAGATGGAAGTGCTTATTGATTAGTTCGGCATTTAACAATCCTTATTATTTAAGGGAATCAGTAGAGAATGACAGTTGTTCTATAAGGCATTTTAGGACCGATTGATAGTAACTTTTTTGTAAACAGTATTAGATAATTTTCAAGTGATCATTCTATCCTTAAGTTATATTATAATTTGTGCTAATCATATTGAAGACACATATATATACAAACATCAATAGCATAAAGTTGTTACATTTGTCATTAATCAATTTCATCATGTGTACTGGACAACAAAATTATCATTGAATTACACCAAAACAAAAGCCAAAACCAAGTTTGTTCTTTACAACCACATATGATCCAAGAAATGACTGCACAAAAACCAAAACATATACTGACAAAACACAAAAGCTGAAGCTCATTTAATTTGCCAGCACATGCATGAAGGGATTTAGGATTATACAATAGGTAATAGCCAATAGGAAACCATTTATTTTTACTTTTTCTTAATGAGTTGTTAAATGTTAACCATCCTACATGTGGTTAATTATGCTGTAAATTAATTATTGTACTTGTTAATATAATTCAGTAAATTGATGATATATGCCAGAATCAGAGGTTGGTGTCTAAAGTTATATTGGTTGCTTTAATATCTTTATAAGTTCTTTTAAGTTTTAACTTACATTGAAACTAGAAGCAAAATTATTCTTCTTTCTTTTTGGCTTTTGGATAAAGCACACTATAGCTAGCATGTGAAATCCAAATGTGTTGTATATACAGTGAGTGAAAGTGTTTTATATAAAGTCAAAGAGAGAGAGCGGAAAATGGGGCGAAGGAATCGACATAACTAAAAAAATTTTAGAGAATTTCTGGTTGAAATGTACATGAACGAGTGTCTGTAGCTATTACATAACTAATGATTGAGTTATATGTATTTGGGCTAATGAATCTCAACCAGCTAACTGCCTAGGTAGCAAAAACTTGTTCCAACGTGCTAACAAATCAAACGTCAACTTAGTGTCTGTAGCTATTACATAACTCCTTTAATTAAGTTTACTTAATCTCATTTTTCGAAGATGTGTTAGTGGGTCGCATTTGGTAAAAAATGAGACTGTCACGAAGTTCAATCATAAAAAAAAGATGAAAAGAAGTTGAATGCTATTAGGAGTCAACACTTGCTTAACACTGCATAACTGATTCTTTAGTCTAATTCAGTTTGACTTATGAATGCTTTCAAGTTTCAAATACGGTGTTGTGGGTATCAAATACCCGTAGCATTAGGAATTAATTAAGACCATTTCAATGTATGCAGCTAACTGCATAATCGACACTTCAGTCTTGTTCATTTTCGTCACTGAAATTTTTTGAAGATGTGATAATGGGTCTTTCTTAGTTAAAGTCAGGCCCACATGCCCACATATTCTACAAAAGAACAAGTTTAGCATAAGCATTAATTTGTTGTTGTTTTTAACTGGTTTTCATTTTGCTAGGAGTTAACACACTTGCTTCGTACATGGGACCAATTTTGATCACAAGCTTTGTGAATTACTTATCTGAAGATGCCAGTGATTCAAACTACCGAAAAGGGTTGATGCTCTCATGTATTTTCTTGTTGGCGAAAACAGTTGAATCTCTGTCTCAAAGACAATGGTATTTTGGTGCTCAAAGAATAGGCATTCGTATACGTGCTGCGCTCATTGTACTTATATACAAGAAATCTCTATCAACCAAATACGGTACTACAAGCAATGGCAAAATCATAAATTTGATCAATGTGGATGTTGAAAAGATAGGCGAGTTTTTCTGGCATATTCATGGGATCTGGTTGCTCCCGGTTCAAGTTCTCCTTGCTTTGATCATCTTATACATAAATCTTGGTTTTGCTCCTTCAATGGCAGCACTTGTCTCGACAGTTTTAGTTATACTCAGCAACACCCCATTGGCGAATATGCAAAAAGATTTTCAAACAAAAGTTATGGAGTCAAAAGACTCGAGGATTAAAGCCACTTCAGAAATCTTGAAGAGCATGCGAGTCTTGAAGCTGCATTCTTGGGAATCCAATTTCAAGAAAAAGCTAATCGATTTAAGAGAAAAAGAGCGGAATTGGCTCAAGAAGTATCTTTATACATGTTCAGCTATTGCTTTCCTCTTTTGGACGTCACCTACATTAGTTTCGGTTTCCACTTTTGGTGTTTGTATATTCTTGAAAACGCCATTAACCCCAGGTGTGGTTCTTTCAACTTTGGCTACATTTAGAATCTTGCAAGATCCTATTTATAATCTTCCAGAGCTTGTTTCCATGGTGGCTCAGACTAAGGTTTCACTTGATCGAATCAAAGATTTAATAACAGACCATGATGGCAGACAGTCTATAGAAGTACCGTCTTCAGAAGGGTCGAATGTGGCTATAGAAATTGAACCAGGAGAGTATGCGTGGGACACAAATGATTTGGATCAAAAACGGCCCACGATAAAGATTTCCACAAAGATGAAAATCCCAAAAGGTTACAAGGTGGCAATATGCGGATCAGTTGGAAGTGGAAAATCAAGTTTGCTATGTAGCATTTTAGGTGAAATCCCGAGGGTTTCAGGTGGGAAAATCAGAGTGTTTGGATCAAAAGCGTTTGTGCCCCAAAGTGCTTGGATTCAAACAGGGACGATAAGGGACAATATACTATTTGGTAGGCAAATGGACAAGGGGTTTTATGATGAAGTTGTTGATGGATGTGGTTTGGCTCATGATTTTGAGACATTGATTGCTGGTGATCTAAGTGTAGTGGGCGAGAGAGGGTTGAACCTAAGTGGAGGACAAAAACAACGTATTCAATTAGCGAGGGCGTTGTATAATGCTTCAGATGTTTATCTCCTTGATGACCCGTTTAGCGCTGTTGATGCTCATACTGGCGCTCATATGTTCGAGGTACAAACTATATTTTTCATGAACATTTTCTTCTGTTTTTATCTCTGGGTCATTCTTTAACGTACTCTTAAGACTATAATGTGAAACCTAACATCATACACAGAACTATCCGTTTTATACATAACCTGTCCGACCTGGCCATTTTACCGCAGTTATTTATATACACGCTCTAACAGACAATGGAATGCTTCGGCTAACTTTTTGTATTGACTTTTGCATTGGCAGAAATGTTTAATCAATCTTCTGCATCAGAAGACTGTTGTTTACGTAACACATCAGCTGGAATTTCTAAGTGCATCGGACTTGATTCTGGTACGTTCTATCATGATTTTGCATCTTATGTTTATCTCTTAGAACAAGTATTTATTCAATCTTTGTCTTCTGATTGTAGGTAATCAAGGATGGTGGTATCGTTCAAGCAGGTAAATACAGCGACCTTGTCGAGGATCCTACAAGTGAATTTGCACGACAAATAGCTGCTCATTCCACGTCTTTGAACCAAGTGACACCACCCAACGAGACCAGAGCCCAAACCACGTTTTCTCAAGAGGTGGAAAGAATACACGAGCCCTCTAGGTCCAAAGGCGGGTCGTTAGAAACAATGCCTCAAGAAGAGTCACAATCTGGACGTGTGAAGTTCAGTGTTTACTCAACTTTCATCATGTCAGCATATAAAGGAGCTCTTGTACCGGTTATCTTAATTTGTCACACTCTATTTTTAGCATTGCAAATGGGGAGTAATTACTGGATGGCGTGGGCCACAGAGGACGAGGTTCAGGTTAATAGTAGAATGCTTGTTGGTGTTTTCGTGCTTTTGTCTGGTGGAAGCTCGGTTTTTATTTTAGTGCGGGCGGTTTTGTTGTCAACAATTGCTATCGAGACGGGTCAAAACCTTTTCCTACAAATGACAACTTCAGTTTTTCGTGCACCAGTTTCGTTCTTTGACACTACTCCTTCAAGTCGGATCCTCAATCGTGTTAGTAATCTATCCTTGACCACCTTCTCTATTTTTTACATCTGAATTATTTATAGATTGTTTTTTGTTCTGTTTGGGTTGTTTTCTAACTTATGTAACTTAACATTATATTCAAGTTTAGCCTTTTTATACATAAACGTAACATTATCATGAGAAAAAAGTTTCATTTTTGAAAATTGGTATTAAGTCTTTGTTTACACAAAAGAATCGTAAACTCTCTTTTAGTTAGTCAAATGTTAAAAAACGTAAAAATAAAACCTTATTAAAAAAAAAAAAAAAACCATTAAGTTTATGCTGATTTGCTTTTTATGCCTTCGTCTCTTACAGTCTTCAACAGATCAAAGTACTGTGGATGTTGATATCCCATACAGATTGGCAGGATTAGTTTTTGCGATAATCCAACTACTAAGCATCATTTTGCTAATGTCCCACGTTGCCTGGCCTATCTTCGTGCTTTGCGTTATCATCATTGCTATATCATTATGGTATCAGGCTTACTACATTACAACTGCAAGGGAGCTAGCAAGAATGATCGGGATTCAGAAGTCTCCAATTCAACACCATTTTGCAGAAACGATCTCTGGGGCCTCAACAATCCGTTGCTTTAATCAAGAAGTCCGGTTCTTGACTAAATGTTTGACTGTTATTGATAATTACTCGCGAGTTACTTTCCACAATACCGCTACAATGGAATGGCTGTGTGTTAGGATCAACTTCCTATTCAACCTTGTTTTTTTCATCCTTTTGACCGTGTTGGTGCATCTTCCTCGGTCATCCATTAACCCTAGTAAGTTTTCTTAATTACCATCATTCACATTTTTGGTTAGACGTTACAAAGTGGTCGGGTTGGATACTGTGTCAACATGTGTTCAAGTAATTTATGTGTCGTGGCCGAATGGGTTGGATCCAAAAGTTTTGTTTATCTTTTCTTAACTTGTCAAGAGTTAATGACTCTTTTAACCCGTTTGACGTGTTATTGTAAATAAATGGGCTTTCTAGAATACGGTTGAGATCTTATTTGGCTGATGTAATCACAGGCTTGGCCGGGCTAGCAGTGACATACGGGTTAAGCTTAAACGTGCTTCAAGCTTGGGTCATATGGAACCTATGCAATGTTGAAAACAAAATGATTTCAGTCGAAAGAATTCTTCAGTTTTCAAATATTACAAGTGAAGCTCCTGAAGTTATCGAAAACTGCAAGCCAGACTCTAACTGGCCGACACGAGGACAAATCGAGCTCATAGACTTACATGTTCAATACCACCCTGCTCTTCCAACAGTTTTGAGAGGAATCACTTGTACTTTTCCGGCTCAAAAGAAGATAGGGGTTGTGGGAAGAACCGGCTGCGGAAAGTCAACCTTGATCCAGGCTCTATTTCGGGTGGTGGAGCCCACAAAAGGCCGAATATTGATTGATGGGCTCGATATTTCAAAAATTGGGTTACATGATTTGAGGTCTAAGTTGGGGATAATCCCACAAGATCCAACTTTGTTTCAAGGAACCATGAGAAGTAATCTTGACCCTTTGGAACAACATTCAGATCATGAAATTTGGGAGGTACTAAATAAGTGTCGGCTTGCTGAAATTGTAAGGCAGGATAAGAGGCTTCTCGATACACCAGGTAACAAGTGTATTTTTTTCACGTTTTTATTTTAAAACTCATCTTTGTATTCTGTTAAAAATACTGGAAAACTCTCAGCATGTTTTACCATTTAACCCATTTTCGCTGAAGTTACTTTTTTCAAGGGTGGAACTTAAATGAACATGCTGATGAGCAAAGGTTTGATATTGACGGACACTAATGTTTTAAAGAAACTTGTGCAGTCGCTGAAGATGGTGAAAACTGGAGTGCTGGACAACGGCAACTAGTATGCTTAGCTCGGGCATTGCTACAAAAACGCAGCATATTAGTACTAGACGAGGCCACTGCTTCTATTGATACAGAGACAGATAATGTTATGCAGAAGACGATAAGAGAAGAAACAAGTAGATGCACAGTTATAACCATAGCTCATCGGATACCGACCATTGTTGATAGTGATCTAGTTCTTGTTCTTGATCAAGGTAACAAATTTAATCCGTTTTAACATCATCATAACCAACAAGTAATACATACACATGAATGGCTAACGGGTCGATTCATGTCCAGTGTTATTTGTAACGGGTCAAGTGGCTCGAAACATAAAAAGTTGCTTTTGAAACATAAAAATAACAAATTATTTTATTGGTGAAATGATATACTGTAGTTTTGATGTTTGCCGAAAAAAGTGTTTTGGGTCAACGTGACCCGACTTGTGTGCCAATTCTTTTTGTTATCTTAACCTTCTGCATATTTCTTACTTCTAATCGAATTATGGTAACAATAGGGGAAATTGCCGAGTATGATTCTCCACAACGGTTGCAACATGATGGTTCGTCGGCATTTTCAAAGTTGGTGAACGAGTTCCTGAGGAGATCCTTGTAATGCATACATGGTCTACAAGGTTTTAGATTTGAGTGTACAGTAAAAATTACAATGTGCCAAATAGCTTAGACTTTAGGTTAAGTTAGGCAGGAGAACACAACATGTGTTAAATTGGGCTTAAAAATTGGACTTGTTGAGCCCAATTTGATATAACATGTGTTAACAAACAGGCTTTCATAAGGTAACTTTCCTGTCTAAGCATGGGTAATTTGACGTAGCAATTTGGAATGTGCTAAGTCTGCTAATTGGCCTATGGTTTTGCTTCTGACTAATGTTGCTGAATATCGTCTCCTTTCTGTTGGTCCAGTTGAATATGTTGTATAGATTTTATTTGTATTGTTAGTCTAGTATGAAACGAGAGTAAATTGTAAAAATCGTCTCTAAAGTTTGGCCATATTGCATGTTTCGTACCAAACGTTTAGAAAGTGCAAGGATCGTCCCTGTAGGAAACCTTTGTGGCAAATATCGCCCCTGACCAACATCAAATGACTAAAATGCCCTTGTCTTCTTTTTCTATATTTCTTTTCAGTTTCTTACACAAATGGTCCTTATGTTTCGCCAGGTTTTACAAATTTAGTCACGATTTTTTTCTTTTTTTCTTTTTTATTTAACTATTAATATTAGTATTATTTTTTTATAAGTTTTCGACCGTTTTTTTAGGTTTTTTTCCGTTTTCATACGTTTTTGTCCACCTTTCTTACGTTTTTGTCCGTTTCTTCCGTTTTCATACTTTTTATCCGTTTTTATACGTTTTCGTCCGTTTTTGTTCGTTTTTCTTAAATTTTTTTCTAGTTTCATATGTTTTTTCCATTTTTATACGTTTTCGTCCGTTTTTCTTACGTTTTGTCCATTTTTATTTCCTTTCATACATTTTTATCCGTTTTTATACGTTTTCGCACATTTTTCTTACATTTTTTTTTCTCTCAATGGCAAATATATCTATGACATCCCTAACTTGTCAGTCTTGGCTCAAAGGCTCATGGCCATTGACATAATCCCATGCTCAGATACATAAAAGAAACTACAAAATGTCATAGATAACAGATACAAAGAACAAAAAGCCATAACAGAAGATGTTAGGAATATAAATATTCATGTGAAGACTCGGTCACCCCGAGTATCTGTTAGCATTAACTAGCTCGTAGGATTATTAGTATTATTATTATTAGTTTAGTTGTTTAAGCATTCGTGGAGTGGGTCGGGTCTTTACCCTCTGTCAGCTCGCTCCACAGCCCACACGGGGCAACTAATATGTAAGTATAAATACCCCTCTCCCACCAAGGGAGAGGGTTGGACCTTCATTCACATCAATCTAATATCTTCTACTTTCTCTCTCTAAGGTTCCTAACTCTCTACTTCTCTCTCTAGAATTCTTCACTATTCGACCCATAATCTCAACCATACGTGTGATATAAGTTAGTGAACATCTTACAATTGGTATCAAGAGCCATGGTTAGGTTCATATGATTACATGTTCACGGATTTCTTAGGTTTTATGGTTAGTTTTTGGTTCGAATAGAATATGATAGATAATCTCTTGTTCGGCTTCATTTGTGGTTAAACTTGTTAAAAGGCTTGTACTTTCTTGGTCAAGATTGTTGTATGAGCTTTGGTTTGTTGTTGGATAGCTTGTTTCAGTCGATTATTGGAGTATTTGGTCAATTCGTGTACTTGGTTGAAGGTATTCTTCGTTGCGATGCTTGAGTGTGTTAAGGAATATTGAAGCTGCGATTTGGTGTGCCTCTGGATTGCGATTTGGATTATTACTTTAAAGGGTAAAGAAGACAAAACGCAAGGATAGTGACTGCTCTGTCGGTTTGTGCATTGCGATTTGATCAGATAGCGACTGTTTTGTCCGGTAGCGTCGAGATTTGGTTGTTACGATTTGGGCAGTCAGGTTGCGATTTGATTATTGCGATTTGAGCATACTCTGTTGCGATTTGAGGCTGTGACTTGTGATTTGAGTCATTGCGATTTGACTTACACTTGACTAAATTGCGATTTGATTAATTGCGAGTTGACAAGCTGCGATTTGACTTGTTGCGATTTGACAGATTGCGATTTGACCTGTTTGCGATTTGACGTTGCGAGTTAACACTTGCGATTTGACATATTGCGATTTGGTTATTTTGTGATTTGAATTGTTGCGATTTGACTATCTGTGACTTGACTTATTGCGATTTGATCAATTGAGATTTGGTTTTCTGTGACTTGAATTTTGAAAATCAGTATCGCAATCTACTCTTGGTCATTCTTGTTAGTTTTACGGTTTCTCTTGGTGATTTTAGAAAATCCCGCGAAAGAGTCGATTTCTCGGTTTAAATCACAAGAATTGTAAAATCCCGTATACATTATGGCCAGCATACCAAGTACTGCTTCTAATGATATACAAGCTGCAGGGTCAGATACCCGTCCTCCTATGCTTGATAGGACGGACTATGAGTCGTGGGCACAACGAATAAGGCTTTACTGCTTGGGCAAAGAAAATGGATTTAACATTCTTAAATCCATCGATGAAGGACCATTTCAGATGGGCACCACCAGAGACGCTATTACTACTGGTGAAGATGGAACTGTCACTTTGGGAATCGACAGGCCTCGAACTTACAATGATCTTAATGAGGAAGAAAAGAAGAGGTATGATGCAGATATTAGAGCATCAAACATTGTCATTCAAGGTCTGCCCAAAGATGTTTACAAACTCATCAACTTCAACACTGAAGCAAAAGCAGTGTGGGACAATGTAAAAATGCTACTGGCAGGATCATAACTCACAAAGGAAGATCGTGAGTCACAACTATATGATGAGTTTGAGCATTTTAAGATGAACCCGGGTGAGAACATCACAGACTACTATGTGAGATTCCACAAGTTGGTGAACGATATGAGAATCATCAGGATGACTATGCCAAATATCCAACTTAACTCAAAGTTTGTAAACAACATGACTCCAGAATGGGACAGATTTGTTACTGCAGTGAAACTCAACAAAGGTCTGAGAGAAACAAATTATAAACAATTGTATGCCTATTTACAACAACATGAGAAACATGCTGCTTATGATCGTCTGTTAAGAGAAAAACTCAATCCAACTGCACCAAATGATCCACTGGCATTTGTTGCAAGTGCTCAGCCAATCAACCAATTGTCATCTGACCAAGCTTATCATCATCCCTATTCATCACCATCTGCTATGAGTCCACAACTGGATTCAGGTTACTCTCACACCGACAAAATGATTGATAACCTTACCAACCAAGTGTCCTTACTTGTTCAACAATTTAAAGCAACACTCCCTCAGACTAACAATCAACTCAGAACCTCATCAAACCCACGCAATCAGGCAACGGTGGAGGATGGAAGAATTGTGGTTCACAATGTTCAGGGGAGGCAAAACTTGAATCAAAGGAACATGGGTCGAGGTAATGTGCAGATCAGAGTAGGGAATGCAAATCAGGGGCAGGGGAAACAGCCCAAGTGTTATAACTGTGGTGGACTTGGACACATTGCCAGAAACTGCAATCAACCAAAACGTCCTCAGAACTCAGACTATTTCAAGGACAAGATGTTGTTGATGCAGGCTCAAGAGAATGGAGCTGTGTCGGACGAAGAAGAAATGTTGTTTCTTGCTGGCGATGGGGGAAATACTTTTGATGCCGATGTGGACGAGCAGCCAGTTCAGGACCTTGCACTTAATGATCCCAACATATTCAAAGCTGATGATTGTGATGCTTTTGACTCTGATGTGGATGATGAACCAACAGCTCAAACAATCTTCATGGCTAATTTGTCCTCTGTTGTCTCATCACCTCAACAAGCTGGTTCCTCCAATGCATCTGTGATTTCTGAGGTACTAAAGCTTTATGACACATATAACGTGGTTGATAAACAAAAGATTCCCAATGAAGTACAACAGACAGATGGGGTTGATTCAGATACTGTTGACATGGGAAATAGTAATATTATTCCATATGAACAATATGTGAATCACAACAACGTGTCTGATGTACAAGGTGGTGCATCTTTTGTTGAAAATATTGCTTGTGTTGTAGATAATGCCTGTGTGGTAGATAATGCTTGTGAGTGGCATGAAAACACTGAGTTTGTCCCTGATGACACCTTGACCACTAGACTAAACATATATAAAGATCAGGTGGCAATTTATGAACAACGTGCTAAATTTGAACTAACTGAACGTAAGCAGAAAAGGGATAGTCAAATGCGTACACTTATAACTGAGCATAATTTAAGGGAGAAAACATTAAAACAAGAGTTGAATTTTTCGCAAAAACAGCTGGATCAGACTGTTAAACAAAAACAGGTGGCCCTAGAGCACGTAAATACACTAAAACAAGATTTCAAGGAAAAAGAAACACAACTCTTAAATGATTTCTCAAGACTTAAAACCTTAAAGAATAAGCTTGAAAATAAGTTGTACACGCAAGACCAATCTAGACAAACGGTTCAAATGCTTCAAAAGCACAAAAAGTTGTGTGATAAGCATAGTGAAAGTAATGTAGGTGAACTTAAATTAGCTCTCCTTAGGAAAGCTAAAGTAGCCCAACCTGCCTTATATGATGCCAATGTGATGATTATGCCTAGTCATGCCCCACCTGATGTTTCATCTTTAGAAGAGAGTAATGACATAGATGTGAGAAATAGAGAAAGAATGAATGAGAAAATGAAGGATCCCAAATGCATAGCCAATCCAATAATAGTCAAACCCCATGATTATTATGAGGAGAATCGATTAACTGTGTTTGCACCTCAAAAGAAGTTAACGCCTGAACAAATATTTTGGTCTTTAGATATGGAAAAGAGAAAGGCCGATGAGCTTGAAGCCAAAACTTCATCCCTTAGGAAAATTGCAGCTGCGACGGTGTATCCTCCCAATACACCTAGGCATTTGGTTCCTTTGACTCTTCCTACTAAATGTAAAATCTTAATTAGCATATATGTACTTTGTCAACTATTTGTTGATTTTGATAAATCATGTAAGAAGAGAATTACACCAACCGGAATTACTGAGGGGGAAATGGGTTTTGAACAGACAAAAAGGCGTTACTTAACTGAGGTCATTCCAATCTTTAAATTACTCAAGGAACAGTTTGAAGGAATGCAAAACACCCTTGAAACTGAAGTAAATGAAATGAAAGTAGTGTTTAAAGATATGTAAAATGAGGTAGCTCAAAATGCGATAGAACTTAAGAGCCGTGAGATTGAGAGAAAGAACATTCTCATCACCAATGAGAATTTGATTGCTAGATGTATTGCACAGGATATATTTTATACTGCCACTGATTATGCTTTAACTGCCTGTCAATTTCATGAGTATTCTATTGCATTGAATGTTACCCAGAATCGTGTTGTTGAGCTTGAGGGGGAGAATTTGAAACTGCAAGAGAAAATTCAAAATGATGACCATGATAACATGGTCAAGCGTTTTTCAAAACTAGAAGTTGATCATCTTAATTTACAATTAAAATATCAACACTTAGAAAAAAAATGTAAAATATCAAATGCCAAGACATCTCTGGATGCTCCTGAATTTGATACATATTTAGAATTGAGTAAACGTGATGAAAAAATTCAAGCTCACACTAATACGATTCGACAGTTGAGGGCTCAAATTGCCCAATTAAAGTCAAATAAGAGTGAAGCAATTGGCACCAATAAACCATCGTCTTTGGATTCTCAGAATTTTCACTATCAGGACACTATCAATAAGTTATACTGTGAAAATGAGTGTTTTCGAGCTGAAAATTCAAAAATCAAACAGCATTACAAAGAGTTATATGACTCAATTAAAGTCACACGAAACAGTCATAATGAAAAGATAACTTATTTGTTAAATGAAATTGAGAATCTTAAGACTCAGGTGAAAGGGAAAATGCCAATTGGCACTTGTGATAATGTTGCTCCAAAGGTTTCTGTTGTTAGAAAGTATGATGTTGATGTTGTGCCTATTTCAATTCCCCTTAGGAACAATAGGTCTGCTGATGAACTCAAATAAGTACATTTTATTACCGTCATTTATCCTATTTATTTGACTTGTTTTATTATATTATCTGTGAGAATTGATACGTTAATGTTTACTTTTGTAATTCTCAGTTAAAAACAAGTATTATGTGAAACTTGGCGATTTTGGACTAATTATGGAGCAAAACAAGCAAGAAGTTAAGAGTCTACTGAAATGTACAAGATCAAGACATTCTGCTCCAGATACGCCGCATCTTACTTATTACATACGGCGCATCACTATCAAGATTTCACAAGATACGATCCAAGACAGCAAGGACATGCGCCGCATCTAAGAATGGAGTTACGCCGCATCTTCTGGCGGTGTACGAATATTCCTGAATATATTAATCTTGGACCCCACGCGAAGTTAAGTCAATGCGCCGCATCTACTTATTAGATGCGCCGCATCTTACCCTCAGACAGAAACTATAAATACCCCAAGACCAGACGAATTTTGAGAGCCCTAGTTTTAGAAGACCGAAGACCACAGAAACCCTAAGGCCGAATTCAGTCGAAGTAGCAGCACAAGACACACCTTGAACGAAGATACAAGAGCTGTAAGAAGGTCCTGCATGTATTCAATTCATTAAGTAGTTTTGTTTTATTGTATTAGTAAACTTTAATTCATCAGGATTGATGGGCTTGTGTAATGTGACAACGGAAAGATTGCACTCCTCTTAATATTGCTTTCCCATTAATTAAAGTTTATATGTTGATGTCTTTGGTGACTTTTATTAGTGCATTGATAACCTCTGTGTCTAGCTGAGCGTTGATCGGGTCGCCATGCCTCTGCCCTCGCCTATTTATTAGATCGCCTATGCATTCTATTGTCTGTAGAAAAGTAGGAAGAAAGATAAATAGGATAGTCATAAGTAATCATTAAGGGTTTACTCGCCGATAAGATTAGAACCAACGAGAAAGGACTTAATCTCAGTGCGTTGCATCAAACTATACACTTCATATAAAACTAGCAATAAAACAAGTGACAAGTTACTTAACTATCAGGACAGGTCTTCTTATTGTCTCGAGTATTTATCTGTGTACGTGTGTGCTATTCGCTGATTCGTGCCTATTAGTTTAGTTTATATTTAATCATAACCAAACCGTGCCAGTCTCTCAGGCTGAACCCCCTTGCGTTAGATTAGGTTGTATAGCTAACTTAAGATATTAAAATACTGATTAAGATAACTAGATAATACGTTCCACTCTTAGTGATCAACACTCTACTTACCATTATATTCATACTGACCGGGTACACTGCTCGTTAAAGTGTGTGTGTTATTGATAAGTCGGCTAAATATAAATTTAAAACTTGAATACTGCTAAAACCACAACGACATACCGTGGGTATAAATTAGAGCATATGCACACGGCACATCAAGTTTTTGGCGCCGCTTCCGGGGAGTGAATTGTTATTATCTGTTAATTTGATTAGTATTTTAATTAGGTTTTTAATTTTAATTCTAACCGCTAACTCTGTTGTATATTAGATTAATTGCATTCATTGTATTTTTTTGCATATTTTCTGTTTTGTGTGTTTTTTGTTTTCTTTTATTTTTGTTGCTTTTCGTTTGTTTTTGTTTTTGTTTTTATTTTTCGTATTTTATGTATTCTGCTATCGTTGTACTGAGCATATTCAAACGATACGGCGCATCTATTTTCATAGATACGGCGTATTGCGTTTAATTTTTATAAAATACAACGCGTTTAATTAATTCGAATACGGCGCATCTTTCCCCAAGATACGGCGTATTCTGTTTTTAATAAGAAATTTTTCTAAACGATAACGCTATACGACGCATCTGCTTTAGCAGATACGGCGTATCTATTATTTTAATTAAAAACAGTTTTCGAATTATTAAACAGATACGACGCATCGATTTTTATCGATACGGCGCATCTTTCTGAATCAAAAATCTTGTATTTTGACACGTAACGAAAATACGGCGCATTAACTTTTGTTAATACGACGCATTTAATTTTAAATAAATATCGATTTTTGATAATTAAAACTGATACGGCGCATTCTAATTTATAAGCGGCGTATCTATTTTCTGAATAAAGTCTGATTGAATTTTAACGATTATAAGATACGGCGTATCCAACTTTTTGGATACGGCGCATCGTCTGCAGATATCAGTTATTCTTATATCCGTTTCTAAATTCATTAATTTCTCTTCTAGCGAACAAATCCTACTGAAGATTTTACCTATGATGACAAGTTTTGCTATGGAAGACATGTCAGTGAACGGATATCTTGCTAAGGAACTCTTGCTTTCGGATTCATTCGAAGTGAAAGTTTTTGAAGATGTCAACTTCGATGTGCTCATGATTGATGCCGATTTATTTTCTTAGGAAACCCCTCTTGAAGCTACTTATAAGGAATTTAAACGCTTATGCAATATTGAAGATGGGATATTCTCTTATGATTTACTAATGAGCTACACTGAAGATGAATTGCTACTCTTATGGCCCATCGTTGAATCTAAAGGATTGACTTGGACTACTATCAAAGAGAATGATGGGAAATTCCAAATTGAATACATGAACTCAAGCAATAAAAGCTGTGGTGGAGGCAATACCCAACCTATGCAAATCTCTTACATGCCTTATTCCTAACAGTACTGGGGATTAAATGAGAACTATCTGGACGATGAAAGAATTTATGCTGTGTCGGAGTTATTATTTCATGGCAGGTTGGTAAGGTTGATGGACATCTCCCTCGAAGAATGGCTTGAACTTAAATACGGTAATCCTAAATTTGCTCCTGTGAATGAAATCAAACGGATTGTGACCTCATGGTTGACACGGAGTTTTAGGGAACAATTTAACGAGTTCATGGAGATAAGGAGGAAAATGATTGGAAAAGCTTGCTTTGACGTTGACCACGATCCTAACAATGTTGATTTTTCAGATTGGTTGGCTAGTAAGTTCAATAACCATAAGAGCATGGATCGAGCTACTAAAGATGCGTTATGGGTATATTGGATGAGAGGGGAAGATGAAGAAGTAGAGAGCGACTATGGGTCTTCACTTAATGATTCGACAATCAATGAGGGCATTGAAGAATTATTCAGCATAGACATTGATCTGTTCAATTATGAGAAACCTTTGTGCAAACAATTCAAAGAATTCAATTACCTTCTTCAAGTCGACGATGATGTGCTAACTGGAGATCTACCAGGATTCAAAACTTATGATGATTTCAAAAACACCTGGTACTACGAATGGAATGACCAAATACCATGGGTTTGGGATAAACCATGGGAATTTGAGCACATTAATCACACTTGTACACCTTTCTGTTTCAAGGATGGGAGTAGTGTATGGCCGACCTGTGATTATAAGAATGATGGAACCTGTAATGGGGGAAGTATAATTGGAATGAAACGGGTTGGAAACGATGTATACTTTGAAGACGATGATTGGTATGAAAAAGTTGAAGACTGCCCACGTAAAGCAGAGGCTTTGCAAGAGAGAGGTAGAATCAACTACTTAAAAGGACTTAAGGGAACATCGAACACTACTTTCTGGGAATGGGTGCATGAACAATTTGATGATTACACAAAGCTTAGTCGACGCTTACAATGGGAATTGGAAAGAGAGTGGGAGGCAATTCAAGATGATAATAACAATGAGTCATTAATTGATGAACTTGATGACTATTTGATTAAGGATCCTTATTTTAAGTTTGTTGATAAAAACGAAGAAGAATTCATCAAAAGAAAGTGTCAACTACTTGGGATCCCTTATAATAAGCCACCCATGATTATTTCTGAAAAATTTAAAGTCATTAAATACTCTTTGGGACCAGATGAGGAATATGTTGCGACGAAGACCAAGAGTTATACTAGATTATGTCAAACGGAAGAAAATGTTGCGGAGCCATACGGAAACATCTTTCGGATGAAAGAAGAAGGATGGACCGTGACAAGAACAAAATAAAGAGCTGAACGTGAGTCTAACTTGAAGACTCTGGAATAAAGACAAGTGCTGACCGGGAGACAACCCGAAGAAATTTTTTACTATTCTGTTCTGTGTCGAGTCAGTCAGGCCGCAGAGGATACGGCGCATCTCAATCCTGAGATGCGACGCATCTCCTGCACTGGTCATATCTTACTTTATTTTTCTGCATTTTTTACTTTTAACCTTAAAACTTTTTGTCAGTTTATTTAATGCAGCGCATCCCTGGTTAAGGATGCGACGCATCTTCTATTCTGATTCGTATTTATTCCAGGATCGATACGGCGTATCTTCTTCCATAAGATACGGCGCATCGACTAACCTGATGATTTCCATTTTAATTTTTACATTTTATTTTTACTAACTACTAATGTATTATGCAAATTTGAACCTTCTTAACTCAGGTGTGTTAAAGTCTTGATGGTATTATAGATTCCTGCATTCCTGTGGATACATCAATTATGAAGCTTAAACGTTCTCATCCACAAGGAAGTTGATTTTTGCTCTTATGCGAAATAATGGAGGATCATACCGAGCAAATCTCAGGGGAGTTTTTCTGTTCTAATTCTTTTATTTTCCATTTTTTATCTTTGATACAAACAACGAGGACGTTGTTTAACTTAAGTGGGGGGATTGGAGAATTAGAACACTTACTTGTTCTAAACTTTTCAAAATATGCTTAAAATGTGCTTAATATATCAAAATTAAAAAAATTTAGCATGTTTTTGTTTAAAGTCTAAGTTACATAGCTGCACACATGACGTTATTTTCAAAAATTGTGATTTTTCAAAATTCACAAATCTATGAGTGTGCCGGTGACTTGTAAACTTTAGAACTTGGCTTGTATACTATTCGAGACCACCATAATAAGTATTATTTATATAATTGGAATGACTTGTCTAAATTGGTAAATTTCTAGGATTACACCCAAATAGCCTTTATATGTTATGTGATATTAGCTAACTACACTGGTTAGTTAACCCCCGTATAAACCCTTTTGTTACTCTCACTTTTAGAGTAAGATACCCCTAGAAAAACACTCAGAGCCATTCCTTTCGTTTCTTACACCTTTGTTATAATGTTTCGTTACACCCTTACACCTTAGCCTACCCTGTAGATTAAAATCCGTGGTTGGTTAATTGCTTTAGGCAAAGTGTGTTTCCTTACATTACCTGTGTTCGCGTGCGTAATTCATTATCCATGGTTAGGTCGGGAAATTGCACAATGCAATTGGAGTGAAAGTAAATATTGTATATCTTTGAGTTTATTTTTTTGTGTGTTTACTACTTTCACTATTACCGTTATTTCTGAAGTATGAAAAGTATGGAAAAATTATCCAGAGTTATCATTATAGTGATGTTGTGAAATTTTACACATCTATGTTTAAGTTTAAAAAAAAAAAAAAAAAAAAAAAAAAAAAAAAGGACGAGTTGGATGTTTATTTTAACCAACTTATGTAAAGTTTTGTATTAAGTGGTCGATATCACCACTATTTGTTGTATATTATATCTATGGATTGAATGGGAGTTGAACGTTATGGGAACGCCAACTAAAGGTTATTCTTTGATTGAGATCTTGTTGAGTATAATTCGTGTCTACCTAAAGCGTGTGTTTCAAGTGTTAAAGCGTGAGTTATTCAATGATATGAGTCTTATTAATGGGATGGTTGGGATAGTAATTAACCACACTTAGGATTTTAATTTATCTGTTTTGTTTATTTTTCATTTTACACCAATTTGTATCCCAAATAATATCCATACCCTATATTATTCTTTATCCAAACCTTTGATTTATTGAGATTAGGGATTTGAGCAATCTTAAGTATCGTAGTCGTGGATTCGGCTATGTATTTATGATTTTGTCGCCCTTTTTGATATAATATTATTGGTGAAGATTACTTGGTCCTATCTTTAGCCTATTCGAGTTAAGGATTTGAGCAATTGCAAGTATCGTGTTCGTGGATTCGATCATGTATTTGTGATTTTGTCGCCTTTTTTGGAATTTGAGATCGATAGAGATTAAGGAGAATGATTAACCCTTAACCATCAAACCCTATTTACCGCTTTAGACTTGTTATTCCTTGGCTTTAGTGGGGGAGATGTGTATACTTGCCAAGCTTATGATAGAATATTCGTCACGACTGGATAGTTAAACGATTAGATTTGCTTTTATCGAAATATTTTATTTTACTTCTAATTCGTTAAGTGTTTGGTTGTGTGATTATGACAAAAATGAATACATGCTTAAATATAAAAATAAATCCTAATATCTTTTAGGATACATTTTCATAAGATTAATTCTAAGGTTTACTTAGGGACAAGTAAAGTTCAAGTGGGGGGATATTTGATGAACTCAAATAAGTACATTTTATTACCGTCATTTATCCTATTTATTTGACTTGTTTTATTATATTATCTGTGAGAATTGATACGTTAATGTTTACTTTTGTAATTCTCAGGTAAAAACAAGTATTATGTGAAACTTGGCGATTTTGGACTAATTATGGAGCAAAACAAGCAAGAAGTTAAGAGTCTACTGAAATGTACAAGATCAAGACATTCTGCTCCAGATACGCCGCATCTTACTTATTACATACGGCGCATCACTATCAAGATTTCACAAGATACGATCCAAGACAGCAAGGACATGCGCCGCATCTAAGAATGGAGTTACGCCGCATCTTCTGGCGGTGTACGAATATTCCTGAATATATTAATCTTGGACCCCACGCGAAGTTAAGTCAATGCGCCGCATCTTACCCTCAGACAGAAACTATAAATACCCCAAGACCAGACGAATTTCGAGAGCCCTAGTTTTAGAAGACCGAAGACCACAGAAACCTAAGGCCGAATTCAGTCGAAGTAGCAGCACAAGACACACCTTGAACGAAGATACAAGAGCTGTAAGAAGGTCCTGCATGTATTCAATTCATTAAGTAGTTTTGTTTTATTGTATTAGTAAACTTTAATTCATCAGGATTGATGGGCTTGTGTAATGTGACAACGGAAAGATTGCACTCCTCTTAATATTGCTTTCCCATTAATTAAAGTTTATATGTTGATGTCTTTGGTGACTTTTATTAGTGCATTGATAACCTCTGTGTCTAGCTGAGCGTTGATCGGGTCGCCATGCCTCTGCCCTCGCCTATTTATTAGATCGCCTATGCATTCTATCGTCTGTAGAAAAGTAGGAAGAAAGATAAATAGGATAGTCATAAGTAATCATTAAGGGTTTACTCGCCGATAAGATTAGAACCAACGAGAAAGGACTTAATCTCGGTGTGTTGCATCGAACTATACACTTCATATAAAACTAGCAATAAAACAAGTGACAAGCTACTTAACTATCAGGATAGGTCTTCTTATTGTCTCGAGTATTTATCTGTGTACGTGTGTGCTATTCGCTGATTCGTGCCTATTAGTTTAGTTTATATTTAATCATAACCAAACCGTGCCAGTCTCTCAGGCTGAACCCCCTTGCGTTAGATTAGGTTGTATAGATAACTTAAGATATTAAAATACTGATTAGGATAACTAGATAATACGTTCCACTCTTAGTGATCGACACTCTACTTACCATTATATTCATACTGACCGGGTACACTGCTCGTTAAAGTGTGTGTGTTATTGATAAGTCGGCTAAATATAAATTTAAAACTTGAATACTGCTAAAACCACAACGACATACCGTGGGTATAAATTAGAGCATACGCACACGGCACATCATCTGCCCATCAAATTTATCTCAATCACCTTAAGGATAGCCTGGATATACTTGTGAGATTGTAGAGGAGGATAGGATAGAAAAACCACTTGATAAAGCAGTTGTGGATGCCTTCTTCCTCACTAAAAGGTCTCAGGAATTTTTAGAATACGTCATTGGCACTGGCCCTAAGATTGATAACAAAAGAGATAGATTTGTTGCATCATCATCTACGACTAAAAACAAGCACGTAACCTTTGATCTACCACTGAGAACATCAGAACCCAGCACATCAAAGTCAGGAAAGCAAATGACAGTAAAACAAACTAATGTTCCCATCATTACTTCTACAGGAGTAAAATGTGACACCAAAGCTAGCGGGTCAAAGCCTAGAGGCAATGCAAGGAAATATAGGATTGCGCCAGCTAAGAGTGGTCACAAGAAGAAAGTAGAAGCCCAACTTAGGAACAATAAGTTTGCAATGAGTAGAATGAATCGTGTTGATTCTAGTATCAAAAGTACTGTAATTAATTCGAATTCTAATGCTGTCTGTAAAACATGTAACGAATGTTTAATTTCTGCTAATCATGATGATTGTGTTGTGTCATTTTTTATGTCTCCTGTACAACCCCATGTTAAGAATGTTAGGAAAATGAAACAAGTAAGAAAGTTTGGAAGGCAATAGGAAAAAAGTTTGCAAATGTTGGGTATCAATGGAGACCCACTGGAAGGAAGCTCACTTTAGGAGATTAGTGCCCCTTAACTAAATTGAATAACCGTAAAGTAGTGAAGGTTAAGGAATGGAAACCAACTGGTCGAATGTTGCCTTTAGTGACACAATGCCCTACTACTAGGTCAATTGCTTCTTCTAGTGTAATTTCCACTGTAAATACAGTTGCATCTATGAAACTTGTAGTTCTAGAATTTGTGTGTGCTAACCAAACGGACCCCAGCTGTACGTGGGGATCCACATTTTTCAGTTATCCATCGTTGTCTGTTTTCAAATGCAGGTCGTACAAATCGTCCTTTGGTATTTGGACTCAGGCTGCTCAAAACATATGACTAGGGATCGCTCACGGCTCAAGAATTTCGTGAAAAAGTTTATCGGGACAGTTAGATTTGGGAACGACCATTTTGGGGCAATTATGGGTTACGAAGATTATGTGTTTGGCGACAGTGTAATTTCTCGGGTATACTATGTGGAAGAACTAGGGCACAACTTGTTTTCTGTTGGTCAATTTTGTGACTCCGATCTTGAAGTTGCTTTCAGAAAACACACTTGTTTCGTCAGAGAGTTGGATGGTGTTGATCTTCTTAAAGGCAGTCGTGGCACCAATTTATACACCATCTCAATTGAAGAAATGATGAGGTCCTCTCCTATATGCTTGCTTTCAAAGGCCTCGAAGACTAAATCATGGCTTTGGCACCGTCGTTTGAATCACTTGAACTTCGGCACCATAAATGACTTGTCTCGCAAGGATCTTGTACGAGGCATGCCCAGACTAAAGTTTGAGAAAGATCATCTTTGTTCTGCATGTCAATTGGGCAAAAGCAAGAAACATACTCACAAACCCAAAACCATCAATACCATCATGGAATTTCTTCACACCCTTCACATGGATCTGTGCGGACCAATGAGAGTGCAGAGTATCAATGGAAAGAAATATGTTCTTGTGGTGGTCGACGACTACTCTCGGTTTACATAGGTAAAGTTTTTGAGAACCAAGGATGAAACTCCAGAGGTTATCATCAAACTAATCAAGCAGTTACAAGTAAGGCTGAACAAAACTGTCAGAATCATTCGGACGGACAATGGAACTGAGTTTGTTAACCAACAACTCAATCAATTTTATGAAAGTATTGGCATAACTCATCAGAAAAGTGTTGCACGCACTCCTCAGCAAAACGGTGTTGTTGAGAGACGAAATCGTACTCTTGTGGAAGCTGCAAGAACTATGTTAATATATTCTAAGGCTCCGATGTTTCTTTGGGCAGGAGCAATTGCTACTGCGTGTTACACCCAAAACCGTTCCTTGATACACACTCTTCACAACAAAACTCCTTACGAGCTGATACATGGCAAGAAACCAGATTCTTCCTTTCTTCGAGTGTTCGGTGCTCTGTGCTATCCGACAAATGACGGTCAAGATTTGGGAAAGCTAAAGGCTAAAGCAGACGTAGGGTTCTTCGTTGGGTATGCACCAGATCGCAAGGGATATAGAATCTACAACAAAAGAACCCGAAAAATCATGGAAACGATTCACGTGACATTCGATGAGCTGACTGAGCAAACGGCTCCTGAACAAACCGGTTCTGGACCCACACCTAATTTATTGACACCTAGACCAATTAGTTCAGGTCTTGTACAGAATCCCACGCCTGCAGTTCCTTATGTACCTCCCACCAGTGATGAGTTGAAGAAGTTGTTTGATTCGATGTTTGACGAATACTTTGAGCCACCTACGGGTAATGCTACAACGGAAGCTCCACCTGTACCTCCAGTTGCTGATGCTCAAGTTCCACCTAACTCAGAAGGTCCATCTGTGTCTGTCTCAATTAGTCAAGATGCACCATCTGCCAGTCAATTGCCCTCATCATCAAATATTCAGTCTTCTTCGGTACAACAAGGTTCTGTAGAAGACAATTCTTTTGACGTAAATCCTTTTGCTCCTGTTGATGATGTTCCATTTGAAAATGTATTTGCTCCTGAGTCTTCCACTGATACATCTTCAGGAGATCACAACACAACAACATCAGTTCAAAACCCTCAACCACATGATCATCTCAGAAAATGGACCAATGATCATCCAATTGACAACATCATTGGTAATCCTTCTCGTCCGGTATCCACTCGAAAGCAACTTGCCACAGATGCACTGTGGTGCTTCTTTAATTCCGTACTCTCTAAAGTCGAGCCAAAAGATGTCAAAGAAGCCATGTCTAAAGATAGTTGGTTTACTGCTATGCAAGATGAAATTCATGAGTTTGATCGTCTTGAAGTTTGGGAATTAGTGCCTCCTCCAGAGTGTGCAATGGTTATCGCTCTAAAGTGGATCTTTAAAGTGAAACTCGATGAGCACGGTGATGTTTTAAAGAATAAGGCACGGCTTGTTGCAAAGGGGTATCGACAAGAAGAGGGCATAGACTTTGAAGAATCATTTGCTCCGGTTGCTAGAATTGAAGCCATCAGAATCTTTCTAGCTAATGCTGCCAGTCAGAATATGATTGTCTACCAAATGGATGTAAAGACAGCATTTCTAAACGGTGATCTGAAGGAAGAAGTCTATGTCAGTCAACCAGAAGGTTTTGTGGATCCTGATCATCCTACTCACGTCTACCGTTTGAAGAAGGCTCTATATGGGCTAAAGCAAGCACCCAGGGCGTGGTATGATACTTTATCAAAGTTTCTTCTGGGTAATGGTTTTTCCAAAGGGGTTGTTGATCCTACACTATTCACTAGGAAATCGGGCAAACATCTGCTTCTTGTTCAGATTTATGTAGATGACATCATATTTGCCTCTTCTGATCCTAGGGAATGTGATAGGTTTTCTAATGAGATGAGTTCTAAGTTTCAAATGTCTATGATGGGACAAATGTCGTTCTTCTTGGGTTTGCAAATATCTCAAAGTCCCGAAGGCATCTTTATTAATCAATCCAAATATGCAAATGAAATATTGAAGAAATTTGGATTTGAATCAAGTGATGCAGTTGACACTCCTATGGTTGAGAGATCTAAGTTGGATGAAGACCTCTCTGGGATCCCGGTTGATCAAACTAAATTTAGAAGCATGATTGGATCCTTAATGTACCTTACCGCCAGCCGGCCAGATCTCTTGTTCGCTGTATGTATGTGTGCTCGGTATCAGTCCAAGCCCACCAAGAAGCATCTGGAAGCGGTAAAACGGGTCTTCAGATATCTTCAAGGCACTGTTCACATGGGTCTCTGGTATCCTAAGGACACCGCAATGGAACTCACGGCTTATGCAGATGCGGATCATGCGGGGTGTCAAGATACTCGTCGAAGCACATCGGGAGGTGCTCAGTTTCTTGGGGAAAAGTTGGTCAGCTGGTCTTCTAAAAAGCAAATGAGTACTTCAATATCTTCCACAGAGGCTGAATACATTGCCATGTCCGCGTGTTGTGCTCAAATTCTTTGGATGCGATCACAACTATCAGACTATGGATTTGCATATAACAAGATTCCTCTGTATTGCGATAACAAAAGTGTTATCGCTCTTTGCTGCAACAATGTCCAACATTCCCGTTCAAAGCACATCGACATCAGGCATCACTTCATAAGGGAACAGGTTGAGAAAGGGATCGTTGAACTCTACTTCGTGAGGACGGAGTTTCAGTTGGCTGATATCTTCACTAAGGCACTTCCGAGAGAACGGTTCCAATTTATTCTCCCGCGGCTTGGCATGAAGAGTTTGTCTCCTGAAACACTCAAGTGTCTTCAAGAAGAAAAGGAGGAGTAAAGGATTTGTATCACATATCCTTGTATATATCTTAAAATCAAAAAGAAAATAGAAAAATATAAAACCTATAAAAACCCTAAAAATCAGGAAAAAAAAAAAAAAAAAAAAAAAAAAACAACCAAAAATAGTTCTTCTAGGCATGTCTTCTGTTTATCGATAACATTTACGGCCCTAGAAATGTCATTCAATAATCACACGGGACTTTAAATGAAGCTCGAGCAGAAGTTATACTAACTGGTTAAAACATGTCTAATCGGCTTGTAGTTACTTCAGACTGCAACCCGTGCTCTACTATGGGGAAAGCATGTCGCCAAAAAGACAGTTGTTCCTCCAACTGGGTGATGTTCACCTGGGCATGGATTACTTTATATCCATGTTTCTTCGATCTGATGTACGATTCAGTGCATCATTTCTTGTATAAGAAGAGAAGTCTTCTTTACACCACAAACTCTTTATCTTCTATGATTCTTCAGGAGAGTTTTGGTGTTTCACAAGGTGGTAACTGGACTTAAATTTTCACAACTACTTGTCGCTCAATTAAATGACTACAGCTCTTTAAATAGAATATGGGTCATTAATTGAGGGGGAGAGTATTTGTTCAAAATTTCTGACACCTTTTTAAGCATTGTGCAGCATCAGCAGTGACACTCTCTCGTGGTTTAAGGGGGAGCAAAGTATGCTTCATAATCAGAATATATATTTAAAACCTGACCACATTTTCTCCCAAATTTTCTAAACATATTTAAATCAATTGGGATCACAAATCTCAAATGGTTTGAAATTTTTGATCGGGGGAGAGAATGTGATTTAAATATGAAACCTGATGAAAATGTGATCTCTTGAACTTAAATGTTAGCTCTCCCATATGTGCTAAACTCTTTCGTATATCGATGCACATATTGAGGGGGAGCAAATGGCACTACAGCAAAAAGGATGCGACATCTCATGTGACTCAGACTTTACCAATGAATTGACGAAACACAAACTGTCATTAATCGAAAGGACATATCCTGGCCGGGTAATAATTTCAAGCTGGTCTAACCAGTGATGTAAGCGTGTCTCGAAGAGGATATGTCTGAGTAGAGTGTACCGTTTCGAGAAACTTTCTGTGGATGTGACCAGGCCGGGTAATAATTTCAAGCTAGTCTAACTAGTGATGTAAGCGTGTCTCGAATCGGTCATGCTCACTGAAAGTGGATCAATTCAAAAAGTGCAATCTCTACCCAACATGTGCATATTTTAAAATTTAAACATATGAGCACATGTTAAGGGGGAGCCTTTGAAAAATATAAAACTCTCAAAGTGTTAGCAAAATGTGTTTCATAATCATGAACATTTTGAGAGATTTTCCAAGGATTTGGTTAATGGCAACATAGGATAGTCATGAAGTTATAAGGTGGCTAAGGTTAGGAAAACCGTCCTATGATCCGCCAGAGCCGGAGGGATCTACCCAGGGACAATACCAAATAGTTAGTATTAGAAAGTCCTTAGGTATGATTATGAAAAAAGAAGTAATATGATAATGGAGAAAGAAGGGGTTGAAGAATTAAAAAGAAAAGTAATGTGAAAGGGTGAAAAGAAATAGCCCTCCAAATTATTCAACCTTAAGGCAGAAACCGGGTTCAATTCATATGCTACTGGTTGTTACTAAGGTAACGCCGGTATTGAAGACAAGACGTCATAGACCCAGTGAAGCACTGCACTAAACCTTCTAAGCCACTCAAGTTCTCTTAAAAGGACTTGTTTCATTCTCACGGGGAACCCTGCATAATCTATCGACCGCTCATTACGAGTTATGTTGATATTGAAACAGGAGACACCGCTCCAGTCTCCGACTACCAAAATTGCACTTATCGAGTCTAGAGCCACGAGATGCATCATAAGATCTCATAGGAACACGTGTTACTTCTACACTGGTTGTTCAACATTAAGGACACCAGTTGTAAACTTATGAGTCCTACGCAGATCTTAGCAATCTGCCAGAACATTTATGAGGGAATTTACAAATGTAATTCTTAGTGATTGAATGGAAATTCCTGCCAGGGTCAACATCAAACAGCCCTGAAAGCAGGTCACTTCGGTAATTCCTTGTGGATTACGCTTAGTGGTCGCGGCGGTTTCAAACGGTCTACAGTCGTGGAGTGAACTCCAGCGACTCACCTAATCGTTGATTTACTACGGTAGATCTTGTAAGCCCTCTGTAGGTTTTCGATTTAGGAACGGTCTTGGTAAGGATTAGAGAGAGTTTTCACACTATGCTGTTAACAATCTCGAAGTCCGAACCTGTAAGTACCGGACGTTTTATTGCTAACTGTCGTATGCAGGAAATCCTGGCGGTTGTAGCTGATTGCTGGAAAGATGCCGGTCCATCACCCCATGCTCACACTACACCATCATCATATTCAAAGAAGTCATGATAAACTAAAAGACCTTCAACACTGCTTCTGCAAACTCTGATGCCGAAAATCATGACCCAGAATAGTGTGAGCATATCGACTCAAAGATCACAACTTCACATGGAGACGATGCTGCAAGATGACTTGAAGACATATGTTGGATGATAACCTCAAAGAATACTCGAAGATCATCCAAGTCAAAAGATCAGTCATCAAAAGCTCGCTGCTGAACGCACAAAGATCAATGACTTTGAAGAATCTAGAACTACGAGCTAAGAAGTCAAGCACACATGATAGAATGCTAGAATTCAACATATTATTTCCGGGGTGACCTCCCTTAGGGGGAGATTGTTAGGAATATAAATATTCATGTGAAGACTCGGTCACCCCGAGTATCTGTTTGCATTAACTAGCTCGTAGGATTATTAGTATTATTATTATTAGTTTAGTTGTTTAAGTATTCGTGGAATGGGTCGGGTCTTTACCCTCTGTCAGCTCGCTCCACAGCCCACATGGGGCAACTAATATGTAAGTATAAATACCCCTCTCCCATCACGGGAGAGGGTTGGACCTTCATTTCATCAATCTAATATCTTCTACTTTTTCTCTCTAAGGTTCCTAACTCTCTACTTCTCTCTCTAGAATTCTTCACTATTCGGCCCATAATCTCAACCATACGTGTGATATAAGTTAGTGAACATCTTACGGATGAAAATACAGATGAGTGCAGACCATTGGACTTCCCAGCATACTTCTGAATCCATAAAGTATCAAGGGACCAACCTAAATACCCTAATCCATCACAATACACTGAAAAACCCAATGATCTGAAACCTCATAAACACTCAGAAGAATAATACATAGTCCAAAACACCACAGCCATGAGAATCCTGAAACATCAAGCAATCTTAAGCAGCCCAGCATAGATCAAAACATTAACAGCCTGTAACATTCCAGCCAATGACAACAAAAAGGGGAGTGCTATTGTAGCAGATTAAGGGAAATAGTCTCCTTAAAAACCTACCCAAAGTAAAACCACAAGGGAAAAAACTTAGGGTAGGAAAAGAGTGATACTTTCCCCTAATCCTCCCTAACACCAGAGGTGCCCAACAAGCAAAGAACAACCTGCACACATGAAAATCAACAAGGTTGCCAGCAAGCATAAAGATGAGGCCATGGACACCACCAGCACAGTATTCCAAGAGGATACATATACCACCAAAACCTGCTCTGCACATACTTCATAGAACACCATCAAGTCCAAACAGATATAATGAATACTATATCTGTTTTTTATCCGATTTTCTTATGTCCATTTTGTCCATTTTTAACCGTTTTTGTCCATTTTTCATACCTTTTTGTCCGTTTTTATTACGTTTTATACGTTTTCATACGTTTTATCCATTTTTAAATGTTTTCGCACATTTTCTTACGCATTCATCCGTTTTTATACGTTTTCGCCAATTTTTCTTATGTTTTTATCCGCTTTTCTTACGTTTTTGTCAGTTTTCTTACGTTTTTTCCCGTTTTCTTACGCTTTCATCCGTTTTTCTTGAGTTTTGGTGTGTTTTTATCTGTTTTTCTTATGTTTTTGTCCGTTTTTATATGTTTTCACCCGTTTTCTGACGCTCTCATGTGTTTTTATACGTTTTCATTCGTTTTTGTCCGTTTTTATACTTTTTGTCCATTTTACCCGTTTTGGTACGCATAAAAACGTAAGAAAAACTAACAAAAACGTATAAAAACGGGCAAAAACATATGAAAAAAAATAAAAACGGACAAAAACCTAAGAAAAACGGACAAAAACGGATAAAAATGGACAAAAACGTAAGAAAAACGGACAAAAACTCAAGGAAAACGGACAAAACGTATAAAATGGATGAAAATGGGTGGAAACGTATAAAAACGGACAAAAACGTATGAAAACAGAAAAAACGTAAGAAAAACTGACAAAACTTTAGAAAAACGGACAAAAACGTAAAAAATAGGCGAAAACGTATAAAAACGGATGAAAGCGTAAGAAAACGGGTGAAAACGTATATAAACGGATAAAAACGTAAGAAAAATGTAAGAAAAACGGACAAAAACGTAAGAAGAACGAAAAAAATCTGACAAAAAAGGACAAAAATGTAAGAAAAAGGGACGAAAACGTATAAAAAACGGATGAAAACGGGCGAAAAAGTATAAAAACGGATAAAAACGTATGAAAACGGAAAAGAACGTTAGAAAAAACGGATGAAAACGTAAGAAAACGGACAAAAACGTATAAAAACGGACGAAAACGTATAAAAACGAACAAAAACGTTCGAAAACGAGAAAAACGTATGAAAACGAAAAAAACGCAAGAAAAAACAGAAAAAAACGTATGAAACTGAAAAACGTAAGAAAAACGGACTTACACGTAAGAAAAATGGACGAAAACGTACAAAAAAATTAATACTAATATTAAAAAAAAAATAGTTAAATAAATAATTTTAAAAAAAAATCATGATTAAATTTGTATAACCTGACGAAACACAATGACCATTTGTGTAAGAAACTGAAAAGAAATATAGAAAAAGATGAAGACAAGGGTATTTTAGTCATTTGATGTTGGTCAGGTACAATATTTGCGCCAAAGGTTCCCACAAGGACGATCCTTGCACTTTCTAAACGTTTGGAACGAAACATGCAATTTGGTCAAACTTTAAGGACGATTTTTGCAATTTACTCATGAAACAATATCCTACGCTTTGCGACGGGTTGAAAATACTCATATATCTATGTTTATTAAATATATCTATGTTTATAAAAATGAGAGGTAAAAAATGTAACAATGTAATAATAAAGGGGAATTGCATATATATACCTTCTAAAGCCTTATAATTGCATATATATTCAAGCAAAACTTATAATTGCATATATATCCTTACAAAGCATTAAAATTGTCAAATATATCCAAATGATTATCTTAAATATAGTTAATAGAAAAAAAATGTCTAATAATTATAATTGATACATAAAATGACGATTATACCCTTATTCTTATTAAAAAAATACTATTACTAAATATCCATTTATTGGTTTGAATTTTATTATATCATTTGATCTATATATATAGGAGTTTACGTTTAGATGGAACGATGGATGGTGTTGTTGATATTTTTATTCAAGATTCGTCGATACCGAACACGGTTGAGTCGCCGAACATGGTTGCACTTTTTCTTCTCTTAAAAAATGGTTAAATGATATTTTTTAATTGTAAAAAAAAATTAATAAGAATAAAGGTATAATCATCATTTTATATATCAATTATAATTACTCGTATTAGACATTTTTTCTATTAAATATATTTAAAATAATAATTTAGATATAGCTTTGGAATATATATATATATATATATATATATATATATATTATATATATATATATATATATATATATATATATATATATATATATATATATATATATATATATATTTTTTTTTTTTTTTTTACTATATTATAAAGCATTAAGGCCTACTAATAATGGAAACTCTTAAAATTAAGTAATCCAAGTTATAAAGCTAAAAGTACAAGTAATTAAAACATATTTTCTAACATTTACAAGTTCTTAAGCTCAAAGTACAACTAATTAAAATAGAAATACTAACATTAAATACAATAAATAAATCATTATGTACATTAAATACAATTAATTAACAGGTCAATAAATACAATTAATACTGTTATTAAAACACCCCTTACATAAAAAATACAAATTATCAAGCATATTGTACAAGCAACTTAAACACAATTCCTGCATTAAATGTCACTAATACAAAAAATAAAGCACATTATACAAATATTCAAGCCCGAATGGGTAACGGGCCAAATGGGCTCGAGCCCGAACGGGCACGGGGCAAACGGGCTCGAGCCCGAACGGACACGAGCTAACGGGCTCGAGCCCGAACGGGCACGAGCAAAACGAAATTCTTGATATCCGTAAATTTTATTTCACGGGAAAATTCTATTTCAAGGTACCCGCCGCCGCAATGCGCGGGTACCCTGCTAGTATATATATATATATATATATATATATATATATATATATATATATATATATATATGGACTTTCTTGCGAGAACCATCTTATCTGCGAGAACTGACAGAACCACCAAAAACATACATGCACGCCTTTTAAAATAAAATAAAAATACATGCAAATCATCAATAATCGTAAGTATCCACCTATGTTCTTCAATATCATCATGAACTCATCCTCTTTTTTCACAAAAACCTTACACACGACCGCAATATTGTCATTGCACGCCTTATAAGAACATACATGCACACCTTCAAAGAAAAATTTTGTATTTCCAATTTCTTATCAAATTCTTTAGAACAACCATGTTTTTAAAAAAACATATATGTTGTTTTTAGAACATATGTGCAAAAATACAATTATTGAAGGCCTGCATATATGTTTTTGGTGGTTCTGTCAGTTCTCACAGATAAGATGGTTCTCGCAAGAAAGTCTCAAAATATATATATATATATATATATATATATATATATATTATATATATATATATATATATATATATATATATATATATATATATATATATATATATATATATATATATATATATATATATGTGCGATTCCCCCTAATAATTTAATAGGCACCTTTTTAGTGAAGAGATATTTTTCAATTTTAATAAAGATGAGGGGTAGAAAAAGTAACAATGTAATGAGTGGATAGTCACTGTAGCAACCTGTAATTTTCCACGTTAGCGTTTATTTTCCAAACTTCGAAATTTACTATTCACGGGTTACTATTAACTATTTCACTATTCATCATTTCACTATTCATCGTTTTTGAAGTCAGTTTGCGACTTTGAGATGTTTTCAAAAAATTTACTATTCATGAAACACTATTCACTCGCGGAGGGAAATCACTATTTATGGTTATCATTCATCATTTCGTAAACTGGGTTTACGGGTAGCAAATTCGCGTAACCATTATGGTTTAGCTGCGTATTCATGAAACATCACTAAGGACACATCATATAGACTAGAGTAGTCTACATATCATCAGTGACGTCATCATCATATTAGATCATGCACAGGTTTGCATAATTTCAATTCACGTATATTTATTTATTAAATAAACGCTACCACTCAATCATTTACTACGAACAATATTCCCAACACTCCCGACTATGATCCTAACATATTTTCACACTCATTATAATGATATTAAAATTATATTATTAGTTTACCCGGTGTTTTGCAATTATTTACTATAAATACCGTTAAAAGCTTATAACTACGACGGTTTACGAAATTTCAATACGATAATCATTTGAACTCCCGAAACTTTCAAGAAATGTGATTTTATAATTTTTACAACTTCGTTATACTTTATTTTATTCCATCAAAATTTATTTCTAGCTAACTCGATACCCGATAATGCAATATCCAAGCCAAATCTTAGCTAAATCACATATAAAAGTCCAAGTAACTCTTACACACTTCATCACCCCATCTCTTCTCCCCTTTTTCAACGCCCCCATACCACCTCCATCACTACTTTGAAATTCTTCTACTAGCCCCATTTAATGCTTGTACTTATTGTCCAAAAAATATCTACAACTAGCCTATATTTTCAATACACTACACATAATACTTTAAGTAACTAGCAAAAATTCTCTCATCTCCCATCATCTTTGTGGATCGGCCATTTCAAGAAGAAGGAGAAAAGTTCATCAAGATTTCAAGAACAACTAATTTACAAGTCCTATTAGTGATCCTAGTTAAGGTTTTGGCATAAAAACCCTTGAAGTAATTAAGTATTTTGCTACAAAAACCCTTCATCACTCAAGTAAGTTTCTAAATAAATTTTCTACTCTTTCATACTTTCATTTGATCTATTTTTATGTTTAAGTAACAAAACATGCAAATATACTTATGTTATATACCACTTAACACTTATTTTTGTCACCAAAAATGAGTTTAGAGAATTTTATTAGTGATCTTGTGAACTCCATCATTTTTGGTGAAGATTAGGAACCCATGACACCCTAAGAAGGTGTATGGTAGGCTTAGAATAGTTTTGGTGTTGATTGGAAGGGATATGTACAAGTCTTGAACTAGAAAAATCGATTTTTACAAGATATAGTGAAGGTTCTGTCCATTTTTACAATTTCTGGAAAAATAGTAGACCATGAGTTATTTTGGTTTACATTTTTAGAAAATACACTAAAAAACGAAACCATGGCCGCAAAAAACGAGCTTACGACGAGAAAGATACGTTAATTCTAAGTTTGACGACTAAAAACTATTTTCTGAAAAATAGTGTGCTGTCACACGAATTTCAACGGGTAAAATGAGGCGTTGAACATGAACTAGACGAGCCGACATATCAAAAATATATTAGTGGAGCCGACATATCAAAAATATATTAGTTCGCTGTAATACGAAGCCGAGGACATAAAGAACGTAGAAAACGAGCTTATAACGACCGAGATACAAGCATTTGAAACCCGAAGTTCACAACACATTTTTATGAGCTTTTATTAAAAATGTTTCTAAGTGTAAAAACTGTTTTTGCGGGTAACCATGTTGAGAGCCATTTTTCTCATTGATCAAGTCGTGTATGGACAAAATTTCGAAGATAGGAATTCAAGATATTGTTACAAGCTTTCTAAAAACGCCGAGCTTATTTCCTAACGATCAATGTACACCATTTTGCGACTAGCTTTGCGAGGCTACTTAGTCATTTTTATAAGTTGTGAAAAATATTAAATTACAACGGAAACTCTATTTTTTCCAATAAATCACCAAACGACGATCGTATGATATCGTTACAACATATATACACGTAAAATGTTTTATGACCTAACAAGACTTCAAAAATATATTTTTTGACGATAAACGTTATTTCCGAAATTTCACGAGTGGTATCGATAACATACGTATTTGCATGTGTAGCATCATTTCATGACTTACATTAGATCATATGAATCATTTAGGTCGCGGTTAGAGCGTCCGTACCTCGATTTTTGTGCGCTTTACTTCTGTTATCATATCGGTTGTTCCAGGTGAGTTCATAGCCCCTACTTTTACTTGTTTTATAACTGTTTTGGGGGAGAATACATGCTCGTTTATATTTAAACTCCATGCTTGTTTTACTTGAAACGTCGTAGGATATCGTTACAACATATATACACGTAAAATGTTTTATGACCTAACAAGACTTCAAAAATATATTTTTTGACGATAAACGTTATTTCCGAAATTTCACGAGTGGTATCGATAACATACGTATTTGCATGTGTAGCATCATTTCATGACTTACATTAGATCATATGAATCATTTAGGTCGCGGTTAGAGCGTTCGTACCTCGATTTTTGTGCGCTTTACTTCTGTTATCATATCGGTTGTTCCAGGTGAGTTCATAGCCCCTACTTTTACTTGTTTTATAACTGTTTTGGGGGAGAATACATGCTCGTTTATATTTAAACTCCATGCTTGTTTTACTTGAAACGTGAATTGTTTTCTCAAGCATTACTAATTGGTTGAAATCGTTGGTTTGTTACTCGAAAGTATTATGTGTTACTTGTTACACACCTGATTATTTTCTTATGGACACCAGTACACTAAACTATTTATTGCCTATGTTATGAACCGTTAATCGCGAATGTTATGAATAGATCTATTGAGATTGAACTCCCCGTCCGGGTGGTTTTCCCACTTGGCTGGTATGTCAAACGGACGTATAATTATTTGAGAAACCTTGGATGTCCTGGGTGGACATCTACCAGAAACTTTGGGTGTCTGGGTGGTTTCCCTACTTGACTGGTATGTCAAACGGATGCTTACCAAAAAACTAGAAACTCCGGGTGGTTTCCCCACTTGACTGGTATGTCAAACGGACAGGAACTAGAAACTAGAAATCTTAAGGCTTCGGTGTTATGAACTTAATACGACAACAACCCTTTATATATTAAGAATATATTGGTCTTTGATTTCTTGTGGTCCATATGATACTTGTTGTTTATTTGGCAGTGGGTTGTAAACACACAGGTTGTAAGTCTTGTATGGGCGGGGCTTGGGACTGAGTGAATTTACAATGCCTTTGCTGGGAAAACTTCATTCAAATGCTTTACAGTTAAACTAAACTCTATGAACTCACCAACCTCGTGTTGACCGTTTTAGCATGTATTTACAATGCCTTTGTACTTGTGTTGTGATACCAATTGAGTAGCACCCCAGCGATATATATGCTTTCGCTGGACCCAATTTTGAGGGTGTTAGAGTCACCATTAATAAGCTATAGAGAAAGACAAAATTACCTTTTTTTTTACCATTCATTGCAACTTTTTCTTTGATAATTTATATTATAATTCAATTTTGCCATAAAAGAATGAATTTATGCATAAGTTATACATGTAATAATAATTACGCAACCCGTAATTTTATTTCTCTCACCCAATCTCATAATTAATTCATAAAACTACATATTATTAATAGCCTTTAACAAATTAATAAAAGAGTAAATTGCAAAAATCGTCCTTAAAGTTTAGCCAAATTGCAAGTTTCGTCCCTAATATTTGGAAAGTGCAAGGATCGTCCCTGTGGGAAAACTTTGGGGCAAAAATCGTCCCTAACCAATATCAAATGACTAAAATACCCATGTCTTTTTCTTTTTCTATATTTCTTTTCAGTTTCTTACCCAAATGGTCCTTGTGTTTCACCAGGTTTTACAAATTTAGTTTTTTTTTTTTAATTATTTATTTAACTATTAATATTAGTATTATTGTTTTATACATTTTCGTCCGTTTTTCTTATATTTTTGTCCGTTTTTCTTATGTTTTGTCCGTTTTCTTACGTTTTCGTTCGTTATTCTTACGTTTTCTCCGTTTTCATACGTTTTGTCCGTTTTCATATGTTTTTATACGTTTTCGTCCATTTTTCTTTAGTTTTTGTCTGTTTTTATCCGTTTTTGTCCGTTTTTCTTACGTTTTTTTTTTGTTTTCTTACGTTTTCGTACGTTATTCTTAAGTTTTTTTCCGTTTTCATACGTTTTTGTCCATTTTTATACGTTTTCGCCCGTTTTCATACGTTTTTATACGTTTTCGTCCGTTTTTCTTTAGTTTTTGTCCGTTTTTCTTGCCATTTTTTCTGTTTTCTTACGTTTTCATCCGTTATTCTTACGTTTTTTCCGTTTTTATACGTTTTTGTCTGTTTTTATACGTTTTCGCCCGTTTTCATATGTTTTTATACGTTTTCGTCCGTTTTTCTCTAGTATTTATCCATTTTTGTCCGTTTTCGTCCGTTTTTCTTTAGTTTTTATCCGTTTTCGTCCTTTATTCTTACGTTTTTATCCATTTTTCTTACGTTTTTGTCAGCTTTTCTTACATTTTTCTGTTTTCGTACGTTTTTGTTCGTTTTTATACGTTTTCGCCTCGTTTTCTTACTTTTTCATCCGTTTTATTTCATTTTTCTTACGTTCGTCCATTTTTATCCGATTTTGTCCGTTTTTCTTACATTTTTGTCCGTTTTTATTTGTTTTTATACTTATTCGCCCATTTTTTGTCTGATTTTATTCATTTTTTGTCTGTTTTTATCCGTTTCTGTCCATTTTCTTTTGTTTTTGTCCGTTTTTCTTACGTTTTTTTTCCGTTTTCATACGTTTCATCCGTTTTTATATGCTTTCGCCTATTTTTTTACGAAATAAAATGGATAAAAATGTAAGAAAATGGGGCAAAAACGTATAAAAATGGACAAAAACGTATGAAAATAGAAGAAACGTAAGAAAAGCTGACAAAAGCGTAATAAAAACGTACAAAAACGGACAAAAACGTAAGAAAACAGGCAAAAATGTATAAAAACGGATGAAAGCGTATGAAAATGGGCGAAAATGTATAAAAACTTGTGAAAACGGAAAAAAAACATAAGAAAACGTACAAAAACGTAAGAAAAATGAACAAAAACAGATAAAACGGACAAAAACGTAAGAAAAACGGCCGAAAACGATAAAAACGGATGAAAGCTTAAGAAAACGGGCGAAAACATATAAAAACGGATAAAATCGTATGAAAACAAATAAAAACGGACAAAAACGTAAGAAAACGGACAAAAACGGACGAAAACGTATGAAAATGGGCGAAAACGTATAAAAACGGACAAAAACGTATGAAAACGGAAAAAACGTAAGAATAACGGACGAAAACGTAAGAAAGACGGACAAAAACGTAAGAAAAACGGATAAAAAGTAAAGAAAAACGAAAAAAAAACGTAAGAAAAACGGACAAAAACATATGAAAACATAAGAAAAAAGAGACAAAAACATAAGAAGTACGGATGAAAATGTATAAAAAAATAATACTAATATTAATAGTTAAATAAATAATTTTAAAAAAAAAAATGACTAAATTTGTAAAACCTGGCGAAACACAAGGACCATTTGTGTAAGAAACTGAAAAGAAATATAGAAAAAGGAAAAGACAGGGGTATTTTAGTCATTTGATGTTGGTCAGGGACAATTTTTGCCTCAAAGTTTTCCCACATGGACGATCCTTGCACTTTCTAAATATTAGGGACGAAACTTGCAATTTGGCCAAACTTTAAGGACGATTTTTGCAATTTACTCTTAATAAAAGAAAGGTTTTATTTTCTTTATGCTCGGCATGGGAACCACAAGCCTATCAAAACCGAGCCACCCACGGTGCACCTGCAATGGTGAGCTCGAGCTATGCCGACCATGAGCCTCTCCCACCCTGACCAAGCTTGGCGTTGCGGATGCTCATATAAGCTTATATTTAAGAATAGTTTAATTGAATGATCATCAATATGACAATATCACAAATCACAATATATCAAGTTGTTTGGAGCTTCAAAAGAAAAACATAAAGTTATGCAAGATAACGAAACAACAAACAAGCTAGTACTTTGGGCTTAACCCATCTCACGCCACGACTATGCAAGATACTGTAAATGATTCAATAAAAGCTTAGCCTTAGGGTGTATTTGTTAAAAGTAGCGGTGGGCAGTAGCAGTGAGCTGTAAGCTATGAGCAGTAGCCATCGCTCACAGTTTTTTAAAGAAGCATTGAAAAAATGAGAATTCCTAAAAAATAGCAAAGCTCGCCGTTCTTTTGCCAAACAACTACTAAAAATCAAAATGCTCATTGTTCACCGCTCACCGCTCCAAAAAGCTCCACACCACTCCGTGCCAAACATACTCTTATAGGGGTGTAAACGAGCAAGCTGCTCGTGAGCTACTCTGGATCAGCTTGCTGAAATCTCGAAACAATCCGACCCTTAACGAGCTCGAGTTTAACTTTAAAAAATGTGATAAATGAATAAGCAAAAGCTTGAAATATATGTGAATTTATTTTAATGTGTTTTTAAGTTATTTTACATTTAATAACCTACAGCTTCAACTAATTCGTCGAACACCTCAATAAAAAATGTAAACTCAAGCTTCTAGCTCATAATATAAGCTCAAGCTTCAGCTCCAACTACTTTCACCAAACATACCCCGTACATAGTCACAAAAAAGTTGTAACGAACACTCCTTTTAGATTTAGTCAAGTTTGCAAAAATCATGAATCGGTAGTTGGTCCGTCCCGCTTGTAGCTTGTAATCGGTATATGCGGAATTAATATTGATGATTAATCGGATTAGCATTTTCGTAAAGTTTTTGGTATTTTCGGCGAGTATTGAGTATTTCTGGTGAGTTTTAGGTATTTATGATAAGATTTGTCATACCAACAACTTGTAATAAATACAAATAGAGATTATAAATGATTAAAACAAATTCCGACGTGTTTATGGTATTTCTGTCAAGATTTGCAGGTTTCCATTAAGTTTGACCAATGTTGACCACCATTGATGTAACCTTTGATCGATTTGCACAAATTGAAAAAGTTGATGGCTACTTAGCGCCTAGACGACGATTAATCAGTATTGCAGACTTTTTTTCAACTTTGGATATAGTTGATCAAGTGTAATTATATGTTGTAATGAGGTCTAATTGGTTTGGACCTGGTAGTTTTAATAGTGCATCAAACATACACTCTCTTTGAAAAAAACGTGTTTTATTAAAATAGAGCGGTGTCAATACAACATTTTTTTGTCAGTTTATCCGAAAAGGTAATCTAATGTACATAATTTGCATTTTCATCTCATGTTGAAATCGTATATACTCACTTCTATATTTTAACGGAACCATGCATAATGGATTAATGGTAAGTCACACAACTTTATCATAATAGGCTTAGTACTCAAACCTAACCCTAGATGTGGCTGAGAAAATGGTCATAAACGATTACGGGATACATTAGTTAGATCGTGTATATATGAGTCAAATGGCTCACTCTTCAAGTAACATGTAGAGGAAAAATCTCGTCCATTTACTCATGTATATACTATACTAAGTTATGGAATGCATAATAAGGATCACACTTCAACCACAATTTCTGTGTTCTATGTTTTACATCAAATGCTATCAACTTACAGCGAGGGTTAGAAAAGGGGCAGTTTATAAGGACCCCCTTATGGGAGGTTTCCAATGATTGCAAGCTCCGGGCGGTTATACCATGTGCTTTGCGGTTTGTACAAATAGCCCATAGAGAGGGTATGTATAACATACCCCTTAGAAAAAGAGAGGGGGCGTGAAAATCTATACAACAAGAGTACTAAATTAATAAAATAAAAAAAGGAATATATTGTGCACGGGTAAATAAACGAGATTTTCCTTCGGTTTTAGTAGATTCCATTAAGAAATTAATTCTAAGTTAATTAGAAAATGATAGTAAACAAAGTAGCTTATAAACGCATAAACAAGATCAAACAAACACTGCTTAACTTTAGGGTAGATTGCAAATTCTGTCCCTAATGTTTCTCGAAAACGCAAGGAATACCCCGAGACGAAATTTGTTGCAAAACAGCCACTAAAGTTTACCTTTTTTGCAAAACAGCCACCAAATGGCATTGTTGGCTAATGGGCGTTAGTTCTCACGTTAAAGGGCCCCACCCCCGAGGGTATTATAGCCTTTTCAGTCCCTTTCCCCGCCCTTGATAAGCCACACCTGTCAAGTTGGTTTCCCAATGACGACTGCTGTTTTAAGGTCAAAATTTGCAATGTTGTAACTTATCTTGTATTACATAAGCATAGGTAACCGGATTTGTTTAGCCATATCCTACACACAGTTACTCATTCCACTTTCAAAACTATAAAGAAATTAATGATCATCAATGAACCAACTTCCCTGTCTTGAGGAACTAGCACGAGCTGCAAACTCGCATATGATGGTTGATCAAGTGCGCGTTTTACTGCAGAGGGAAATTGGCAAGGACATGAAATTTGAGACGAAATTTAGATAGCTTTGTTTGGAGATGCTTGATGCTATGAAAGACAGGACAGAGGTGATTGAGGAGCTGGAAAAGTTTCCACGTTTACGTGATAACCCTAAGGCTGCGGAAATTACTCGTTTGTTGAAGCGTGTGCAAAAGAGAGACATGGAGACGGTTACTCGTCTCCAAATTATGGGGAATCTGTTGATGCAAATAATGTTCTAAAAACGTTATTTATATCTTTCGATTACTTCACGTTTTGAGGATGACAAAATGTGAAATCACGTTACGTTAAAATTAACGTAAAGAAGTTTTTAATCAGAAGATCCCGTTTCTACGCAAACCACTCTAGAACAAATTTACAAACTTGACAAATGATCAAAGAAGTAAATTTTGGTTTTGAGACTTCATATTTTAATGTGACAAAACATTTTTTTCAAAAATAAACCTTACAAATTATTTTTGAATATTTAAGAAATGTTTTTAATGGAAAAATAAGTTTAAATTACATAACAGCTATTTCCCCCCCAAAATCAGCTCCAAACTTCCCCAAATAAGTTTTCACCAGAAAAGACAAAAATTGGAGCGTCTTTGTCTGGGACGGTTCCACTAAATTTAGTGGAGCCGTGGGTGATTTAGTGGAGCCGTCCACCTGTAACGTTCAGATTTTCTTTGCCTATAAATACCAACCCACTTCACATATTTTAGGCACCCTTTCACACACAGAAACTTCTGAGTTGAAATCTCTCACACCATTTTATTTTCTTGATCATTTAGTTTAGTTTTTCTTTTGTTCAAGAGTGATCCAATCATCCAACCTAGTGATCCTCTTAATTCCTCTTCAATAGCAAGAGAAGAACACAAAGTATCCCATTTGATACAAGGTGTTGTCATTCCTCTTCAAGTGCAAGAGAAGAACTCAAGGTATCCAAGAAGATACAAGAGTTATAGTTGTTAGGTTATTTGTAACATTTGTTACATCCTTGTTGTATCATAGCATACATCAAGTTTATTTTTCTTTGTGAGAGTGAGAGTGAAGATCATTGTGATCTTATAGAGATAGTGAATATCTCTTGAAGCCATTGGGCTTGTGTGATTGATCAAGAAGATCAAGGGTCGATAGGATAGAGTTAGTTGAGTGAGTTTTGATCATTGTGATCGTGTCGAGATCTTGGTGATCTCTTGAAGCCATTGGGCTCGTGTGTTTGATCAAGTGGATCGTGGTAGATTGGTGCTAGCTAAGATTAGCACTCGACATCTAGCTTAGTGTCAGAAATAGGATAAGCGACGTGTACGGTTTTCTCCGCCTTAAGGGAGGTTGTTGACATAGTGCTTGAAACTCTCGAGTGTGGTACTCGGGGAGTGGAGTAGGGCGAAGAGGTGCTTCGTAGCCGAACCACTATAAATCCTTTGTCCCGGTTTGATCTTTCCAACTTTTCTCTTTACTTACTTTACTTATTATTAGTTAGTTTAGTGTGTAGTTCATATTGGTGTTGATTGATTACACATAAGATTCGAATCAAGGTTTTCAATAAGTAGACTTTTAAGAAGTTTTCAAAAGAGCTTAAAAACCGGTAAAACTATTCAACCCCCCCCCCCTTCTAGTTTTCCACAGAATCAACCCCATCTTGCTGCGCGTGAGAAGCTCCTTCATGCTACGAAGTTGAAGGACGGGTTACTAGGTTAGGGTCTTGTTGCATGTGGTTGTGGTTTATGGGTTGTGGTTTATGTTCTTGTGTTTAGGTTAAGTATGATGTTTTCATGGTTGTTGCTTTGGGTTATGGTTTTGTAAGGTCTTAATGTTTATCAATAAAATGCTTTATGTTTATGAATATCTCGATGATTGCTTAGTTTTTTTTACAATATTACTTGTCCATATTGTCTTGATCTTCATATTTTGCTTCACCATATGTTCTTCATATGGTTGATGTGTGATCTTTACATTAACTAATATGACTACCATGTTTGACTTTTAAAGTTCGACTTTTGCTCAAAATTGCCTAATTGGTAGGCTTGTATACCATTAGAGCACAAAGTTGTGGAAGCATTCCAAGTAAATTAGCATCCGTTTGTACCCAAATAACAAAGTGAAAGCTGAACTAATATGACTACCATGTTTGACTTTTAAACTTTGACTTTTGCAAATGAATGTAAATGCACAAAATTGCCTAATTTGTTGGCTTCCATACGATTAGAACACAAAGTTATGCAAGCATTTACCCTAGTAAATTATTACACAACCAGTAGATAAAGTTTAGAAAAACTAGATATTGTCTTAATCTTCCACTACAACACCATAGCAGAAGCATAACAGTTTATTGAAGTAAACATAAAAGCATTCATTTATCATCATCCTTAGTTTTCTTGTCAGCTATCAGTCTTCTCCTCTTGATTGCTCTTCTTTGGTTTTCAAACTTTTCGTCTGCAACCACTTCATCTTGCCCAACTCCATTTTTTGCAAGCACTTCATCTCGCTCATCTCCCTGTTTAGCAACCACTTTATCTAGAATCACATCTCCATTAACACCTGAGATAAATCCCTCCTATCCAACTACTGCAACATATAAATCATCTGGAATCACAATCCCTTCAGAAACTAATTGTTCACCATTATCACCATCAACAGCCTCTCTTGCAACCATTTCTTCAGCAAGGACCTCAACTAGAACCACATCCCCTTCATCATCAATTGGTTCAGCAAAAATAGCATACAACTCTGTTACTTTTTCAGCTTCAATTACTTGATCAAGTTCATCCAATGCTTGATCAATTTCAGCTAACATGTTACTAATCATCTTGCCATTCAACATCTATTCCTTGATTCACCTCTTCATCACTAATCTAAGTCTCAAGATACCCTTCCTTTCCACTAATGGTAGCACCATCATCTGTGTCAAAATCCGCATCATCAAAATCCATTACATCTGTATACTCTAGGGAATCCTTAATTGAATTCTTCAACCCAAACTCTTGGTCAATTGATGAAGCGAAAAGTGTACCGCTTTTAGGGGGTCATTTAAGCCCTAAATCGTATTTATTTGATCAAATATTGCCCTAAATCGTTCCTTTTGTCATTTTAGGTACTTTGGAGAAGAAATCTGGAAAAGGAAGCATTTTGGATGTTTTTGGAGCATAAAAGTGAAGAAAACGACAAAGTCTAAAAATTGGCTGGAAAAGTACCTTTGACGGCGTCAGGGATTGTTCCAGACGGCGTCACGTCTTGGCAAAAAAGGTGGATATGAAAATTACTCATGATAAGCCAGAGAATTTTACAATGGAAAGTCTGACGGCGTCACCCTTTGAAGTGATCAAGGCCATCACGGTTTAACTTAAAGAGGGACGGCGTCAAGCCTTATTCTGACGGCGTCAAGCCTTGATAAGCCAGGGAGGATTTTGGAGCATTAAAGAGGGACGGCGTCAAGAAGGCCATCCGGGAACCCTAGACACGGCGAGATGACGGCGTCAAGTCCTATAACGTGACGCCGTCAGCCCTTAAACTCTATATATAGTTTTGCAATTTTTTGTCATTAGTGTGCAACTTTGTGAGGAGAAACCCTAAAGACGAATTTCTACCATTTTTAAGGGTTTTCATACCCTTAGATCTCCCATGTTTAATTGAAGATAAGTAATTGTTTAATCAATCAATATGTCTATGTGCTGTTTGATTATATCTTGTTCTTGTCTTTTGATTAACATGCTAGGCTAGATTTATCTTGTGTTTGCTTAGATCTAATGAAACCTAACTATTGATTATTGGTTATTAGTGTGTTATTAGTTGTATTGGATGATTGTTTATCGATGTTAGGCTTAAGAAAACTGGCTAACTTCCTATTCGGTAACTTGCTTGAACGTCTTAAGAAACATGAACCAATGCGTACTAAGGTTTTTATGGTTGTATTTAATGCATGAGCGAATTCTAGTGATCCCATGTTAGGAGCTTCCTAGCCGGCTCGACATAGGAGTGAAGTAGGAGCTTGTAGAGTTGGGGAAGTACGTACGCCACCCCACGATTGGTATTAAGGAATACACCCGTCATCCACGCAATTAATACACACTAATCAACCGGTAAAAGATAGTTAGGGAGTAAGGAAATCTAAGTAAACACATTTCTCTCCATACAAGTTTCACGACCTTTTCATTTTCAGTTATTTTATTTTATTTGCATTTGTAGTTATTTGGGTTAGTTGACTAGCAACTAATTCCGCCCACTCCTTCAAACCCGAGATTTTACTTGCTTTCATAAAAACATAAAAAATACAAAAAGAATCTTCCCTCACCCTTAGACCTATTAGAGTAGTTTTTCAATCCTAACGACACTATTCCCTGTGGAGAACGATCAATCCCCCGTACTTACCACTACACTATACTACATCGGTCAGGTACACTGCCTGGTGGGGTTGTAAGCCTCTTGAGATCCCTCGAGAGGTAAAACCTGTTGTAAGGTTGCAAAACCACGCATCAAGTTTTTGGCGCCGCTGCCGGGGAATAGTTATTGTTTAGGTTGAATTTTTATTTTATTAGGTCTACTCACTAGATTCTTTTCTAGTGAGATTTTTATTTTATTTTTCTAGGTTTTCTTTAGTCTATCTTTTTTCTTCGTTTCTTTGTTCGTAACCATTACCATCCGACATCATGGAAGGTGGTAATATCCTCGATCCCAACAACCCACCACCACAACAACACCCACCTCCTAGAGCCCGTACCTTAGGAGACTACTCCCGTCCTAGCCACCATGGCTATCGAAACACCATTGAGCTCACTCAAGGAGCCAATGTCACACCCTTGCGATCCGACACCATCCGGTTGGTGCAAAGCGGATGCGCATTCCATGGACTTCGTTCCGAAGATCCTAATCAACATCTCAAGGACTTTCTCAAAATTGTTGATTCCATAGACCTTGATGTTGCCACTCGAGAGACGACCCGACTACGTCTCTTTCAATTCTCTCTGCGGGACCAAGCTAGTCAATGGCTAGAACGGCTACCCGCAGGATCCATCACCTCTTGGGATGATCTCACCACTCGCTTCCTTGCTCAGTTTTTCCCACCGGGAAGAACTACCAAGCTAAGGAATGATATCTTGATGTTCCAACAACGTCAAGGCGAAACCCTCTACGAGGCATGGACTCGATTCAAGGACTTACTCCAAAAAGTCCCTCACCATGGCATAGAACTTTGGCTCCAAGTCCAAATCTTTTATGACCATATCAATCTCTCCACGAGGCAAACCATTGACCAATCGGCCGGTGGTAAGCTACGTGATCTAAGTGCGGAAGAATCATGGGCTCTCCTAGAAGATCTTGCTCTTTATGACAACGAAAGTTGGAGTGATCCCCGTGATTTGAATAAAACGGTCAAGGCAATATCTTTGCCTTCGAACAATTCAAGCACTTCCGACCGTAGGATCATAGAACTTGAAGACCAAGTCAAGTTTCTTATGAAATCCTACGAGGCTCCTAAACCTTCAAGCCAAATGAACAAAATCACTTCTTTGTGTAAATTATGTAGTGGTCCCCACGACACTCATGATTGCATGGAACTCCCCAAACAGGCTTTCAAAGAATTCGCATCCTCGCGAATTGATAAGGCGGGAGATAAGTGGCTCACCACTAATTATGGACCCAAGAATTCCGAAGATTGGTATGAGGCATGGAAGGGTAAGCCAGATTTTAGTTGGAACCAAACTCGAAGCGTATCATTCAATGACTCTCCCCCACTCACCTGGTCTGAACATTATCCTCACCAGCATACGCATAAACAACAAAATCGCGAGGAATCACTGCAAAAATTCATTCTCTCTCAAGAAACACAGCTCTCCAAACTTGAGAATCAATTCAGACAACAGCAAGTTGATATGAACAACAAGGTTGATAACCTGTTAAAAGTTATCAATGATCGCATTGCTGGCAGGTCAACTTGTGAGTTGGCACAAGTTAATGAGATCAAATCTGTCACGGTGACTCACCAAACACCCCCTCCTGTAAAGATCAAGCACCCTAGTAAACTCTTCAAACACATATCACAAGACGGAAAAGAAACTGGAGATGCTCATACCCCTTCGAAACCACTCCACTTCGTGAACACCATTACAACAATACCTGTTCCTAAACCCAATCTGGACCAACAATCAACCGAGAACGTGGACAATGAAATGGAGGGTGAAGTTCCCGAAAAGAACACCGAGGCGCCCGGCGACTATCTAGACTCACCAAAGAACTCTAGTACAAGAGAGTTGAATGATGAGGAGGGCTCGGAAGAGAAATCCGAAATGCCTCATGGGCTCCCAGGACTGCTAGACCGCCCCCTGGTGGAGGAACTTGAGAGGGGCACAGCAAATTTGCCTGTGGGATTTGGAGAGAGAATAGAGGATGGCGCTCACAGGGTCTTTAAGGTATCTTGCACCACTAGGAAGAAGTTTATAAAAGATGCCTATATAAACCCCAACTCTTCTATGAATGCAATATCCCTTTCTCTATATAACGAAGCCTTCACCGAACAGGTCAAATATGAAGGGTTTAATATCATCGGGGTAATAAGGAAGGTACCAATTGTGATAGAAAAGTTCCTCTTTCATATCGAGCTAACTGTATTTAATAACATGAACTCTATCATCAGCCCATCCTTAACTAGCCTTGTTCTAGGCAAACCATTCATAAAAGCAACGGGAGTGATACTCGATGAGGATGATAGGAGTGCATTATTTACGGATGGTGTCAGGAAAGTGATTTTTCGAGATGGTAGTGAAGAAGTGTATGAGTATCAACCATCAGCCATTGGCAACACATGGGGGCTACACGGTAGAAGGCCTGGCCGAATTAAGCGATGTGATCCGAATAATCTCAAAATACCTTGCATGATTGGTCACAAGCATTTTTATAATGTTTACATTGACACATGTTTACCCAAAAATGTGATGTCCTTGTTTCATTATAACAACATTTGCAGATGGGGAATGATTCATAAAGGGAAGGATGACATTGGCACAGATGATGATGTACAGGTGTTTGTAGGAAATATGACATTCACTATGAGCTTCGCAATCATTGATAATATCGAAAAGTACATCGATCCCAGGTTATTACAAGTTGTTTTTGGGGCACCTTTTTGCAAGGCCACAAGCTTGGTTGTGGATGAGCTCAATGGGATCATGACTTTCACCGATGGGATTAGGGAAATCTCATACCAAACGCCTTACAAGATGAGAGGATTCAAGGAGATTGATTATGAAGGGCTCGATGGGTTAAGTTCCCAACTCGTGTTATGTGATGATGATGTGAGAAGGGGATGTAAGGACACTTTTGACCTGTCAAGTGGATTCTTTAAGCATGATAAGGAGCTTAGTTCTAAATACCAAACCAATCCTTTTGATCTCGAGGACCCGAAATACCTTTACTATGAGAGTGATTCTGATAGAGAATCAAAGGAGAATGGCCTAGGAACCGTGACCAATGATGGAGTCACGTAATGTACGGGGCTTTGAGTCTAGCTACAAGACTCGTTAATAAAGAAAAGCGCTTCTTGGGAGGCAACCCAAGCTTTATTTGCTTTGTGTGTTTATTTATTTGTTTGTTTGATTTTATTTGTTTCCGTATGTATGTTTAATTTTTAGTATTATTGATTCATGTTCAAAACTAAATTGTGAAAATGCTTTATCTTGTTTTTAACTTCGTCTTAACTACATATAAAGGTATTTTGCAAAAGATAAGTGTAATGGAAATCCAAATCGGTTTATTAGAACACAAATGAACATGAATCGTAATAGTAATAAATTAACATACATATTCGTATTTGTTTGAGTCAAATGCTTGTATCGAGTCATAATGATATTTTGCAGGATTTCCAGGAAGTAAGGTATAGGTTTTTCCAGAAATTTTCCGGAAACTTAACATGAGAATTCTGTCAGATCATTTCTGACGGCGTCAGGAGTTACAACCTGACGGTGTCAGGTTTTAATTTTCAGAAATTTTTTAAAAGTTTTGTTTTCATAAAAAGTTTTTATTAAATCTCTAACTTATAATCTCCAGGAATCTGCAAAATAATCATTCCACAAGCATTATATCCTTATATATAGAATTTATCCCGCCGATGTTATGCAGGTTTTCGTGTTTGTTTTCTCAGGTTTAACAGGTTATTTTGGACAAGGAGATGTATGTGGAATCAAGCTTATGGCGATGCTTTAGTCTTGGAGCTTCTACATTACCTTGGAAGAAGATCTAACCATGTTACTTCATTATCCACCGAGCGAATCAGGGGAGTATTTGATTTCATTCTTTTACCTTTTCACTTTTACATCTTGTTATTTGAACATTGGGGACAATGTTCATCTTAAGTGTAAGGGGGGGTAAAGTACGATACTTTAGAGAATACAAGTGCGCTTGATTTTTGTTTGTTTAATAGTGAATGTGTAATAAAACTGAGAGAAATACCTGTTAGGGCAATTTTAGTGCCAAATTTAAATTTTTTACAACATATAGGAGTGAAACTTTGATCTTAATGAGCGTCTCACGGATAGGAGTTATATGACTAGCACAAAACCGTACCACTAAAAAATTTTTCACCCCCAAATATGTGAGGTTCGCCCCTAGAATTGGTAGGAAAAGCATTTATGCTATGATGTATGTACCGGTAGCACTTAGATTCTAGAACTTGCGTTAGGACCATTCCAAGGCCACAAGTGAGACTACATACGTGTAGTTAGATTTACTACATGATAAGAGGCATTAGGATTAACCCATTGTTTTACACCTGTGTTTTTGTTATAATTACTTTGGCTACATTGGTCAAGTAATTCTCCCACACCCTTTGCGTTGTACTCATTTTTAGTACACGATACCCCTAGTACACCCCTCAGAGCCTATCTTTTCGTTTCGACCTTTAAGCATTTTACTTAAAGGAAGAATTTGTTTACACCCCACTTAAATGTACACCCAAATCGCCTTAGCCTACCTTGTATGCACTCATTTTTAGTGCATTATTGTGACAACATTTGTTTAAACCCCAAGTTAATTATCTAATTGATTACATGGTTGCTAAGTCGAGTCATATCCTTGTACATATTATTTTGGGACGATTGGGACTCATGGGTAAAGTACTAGTGTAATGGAGTAATGGGGAAGAACATCATTTATTACCCCCATATGTGCTAAATATTTTAAAAGTACTCCAAGTTTTTCGATTATCTTAATTCGAGTCATTAGAATAGTTATTTGTAAAGTTATGTAAAAGTTCAAGTGTAAGGGGAATGCAACGCCCCTATGATGTATTATTTTGGATGGTAGGGCAAGAGTGTACGAAAAAAAAAAAAAAAATCGAAAAATTCAAGAAAAATACAAAAAAATGAGAAAAAGAAAAATAGAAAAAACATACGGACTACCATCCCGTTTCATTTTATGTTTATTTTATGTTTTTGTTATTTTGTTTTTAGCTTAAGTCGAGTCTAGTCTTGGCTTAGCAACGCCATATTGTACATGTAATTAATCAAGATCTTTAACTCGCCACCAGTAAAATATCTTTTATCCAACAAAACCGTGTTTATCATATCCCTACACCTCACGTTATAACCCATTTAAAAGCCCTCTTTGATAGTTTATCTTAGGTGCTTACGCCTAGTGGAGGAGGTTTTCGATCCTTTCCCAAGCCTATGGTAATCTATTTGCTATGACAGGTAGTGAGAGATATTATCCGTTTTCATTTATGAGATTTATTTTGATGACACCTGAGAGATGTGAGTATCTAAACACTACTTGTGAGGTGCTAGTTTGTAATATCTGTGCTTATTATGATTAAAGTGGAACGACTATTTATTGTAATTACTTTTATATTAGTGTTAAATGACCCCTAACTTGTATTTTGATTAGAATAAAAGCGCATTTGCTTGATGACAAGCAAATCTCAAGTGTAAGGGTATTTGATGAAGCGAAAAGTGTACCGCTTTTAGGGGGTCATTTAAGCCCTAAATCGTATTTATTTGATCAAATATTGCCCTAAATCGTTCCTTTTGTCATTTTAGGTACTTTGGAGAAGAAATCTGGAAAAGGAAACATTTTGGACGTTTTTGGAGCATAAAAGTGAAGAAAACGACAAAGTCTAAAAATCGGCTGGAAAAGTACCTTTGACGGCGTCAGGGATTGTTCCAGACGGCGTCACGTCTTGGCAAAAAAGGTGGATATGAAAATTACTCATGATAAGCCAGAGAATTTTACAATGGAAAGTCTGACGGCGTCACCCTTTGAAGTGATCAAGGCCATCACGGTTTAACTTAAAGAGGGACGGCGTCAAGCCTTATTCTGACGGCGTCAAGCCTTGATAAGCCAGGGAGGATTTTGGAGCATTAAAGAGGGACGGCGTCAAGAAGGCCATCCGGGAACCCTAGACACGGCGAGGTGACGGCGTCAAGTCCTATAACGTGACGCTGTCAGCCCTTAAACTCTATATATAGTTTTGCAATTTTTTGTCATTAGTGTGCAACTTTGTGAGGAGAAACCCTAAAGACGAATTTCTGCCATTTTTAAGGGTTTTCATACCCTTGGATCTCCCATGTTTAATTGAAGATAAGTAATTGTTTAATCAATCAATATGTCTATGTGCTGTTTGATAATATCTTGTTCTTGTCTTTTGATTAACATGCTAGGCTAGATTTATCTTGTGTTTGCTTAGATCTAATGAAACCTAACTATTGATTATTGGTTATTAGTGTGTTATTAGTTGTATTGGATGATTGTTTATCGATGTTAGGCTTAAGAAAACTGGCTAACTTCCTATTCGGTAACTTGCTTGAACGTCTTAAGAAACATGAACCAATGCGTACTAAGGTTTTTATGGTTGTATTTAATGCATGAGCGAATTCTAGTGATCCCATGTTAGGAGCTTCCTAGCCGGCTCGACATAGGAGTGAAGTAGGAGCTTGTAGAGTTGGGGAAGTACGTACGCCACCCCACGATTGGTATTAAGGAATACACCCGTCATCCACGCAATTAATACACACTAATCAACCGGTAAAAGATAGTTAGGGAGTAAGGAAATCTAAGTAAACACATTTCTCTCCACATAAGTTTCATGACCTTTTCATTTTCAGTTATTTTATTTTATTTGCATTTGTAGTTATTTGGGTTAGTTGACTAGCAACTAATTCCGCCCACTCCTTCAAACCCGAGATTTTACTTGCTTTCATAAAAACATAAAAATACAAAAAGAATCTTCCCTCACCCTTAGACCTATTAGAGTAGTTTTTCAATCCTAACGATACTATTCCCTGTGGAGAACGATCAATCCCCCGTACTTACCACTACAATATACTACATCGGTCAGGTACACTGCCTGGTGGGGTTGTAAGCCTCTTGAGATCCCTCGAGAGGTAAAACCTGTTGTAAGGTTGCAAAACCATGCATCATCAATCTCTGCCAATAAGCTTCTAAATTTAAACTTATCACTCAGCGTTTTTGTATGATTTGCAAGCATTTTTTCTACACACCATGTTGGTGGGAACTCATTGTCAGAATCAGTATCAACAACAGGTCCAGCCTTCCCATGTTGGCTTGTCTTATTCCACTATAACAATGGTAATTTCCCACTATTTTCAATCTCACCATGTAACACCCCAACCCGGCAAGGGTAGAAGTATCACATTAATGGTTTCTTATCAGATCAAACAAAGCATACATTCATTAGTAATACAAGAGTTCTCAAAGGTTACAAATGAAATACTGAAATACAAGGCTAACGAGAAAACAAAATCTAAATACTAAGTCTGCGATTGTAAATCCTTCTAAGAGTCTCTACTTCAGAATAACTATCCAGGTCTTCTAAGTCCAAAAGTCTCTTCGCTCATACCCAGCTTCCAACTAAAACCTGCCGCGGGAAAAGAAACGCGGCTGAGCTTAAAAAGCCTAGTGAACAGATATATAGAAACAAAAACGAAAGCAAGAGAAAATGAACATGTATAGTCTTGTGCATTGGAATATATAAGTCATAAGCAAAGAATATGAATAAGAATGAAATGAAAAGAAAAAGGAATTAAAAAGGATCAGTAATCTTCCACGAGCTCGAACAAATCAAATATAGTAACCCTGTAGCAATCTAGAGGGGATGCCTCTCAAGTAACCAGATAATATGAGGGGTGTCCTCATGTATCAATTTGGAATGATCAGTTCCCAAACTTTGTGAAAGACGTGTATTGCACACAACATCAATCACCGAATAACATAATATAATATCCATTAATACAAACACTAACCTAGGATGCATCCATACGCCCCCCGAACAATAATATAAGCCAATAATAAATATAATGCGCATGTTACAAACAATATGGGAACGGTGTGTAACATCACTCGAACACACTGGAGTCATGCCATTGGTGCATCAATGACACGGCCATGTTACCTTCATGGCTAGGTAACGAACTTGGCTCGGGTATCACACTGAAAGGTCAAAGTCTAGGTCAAAGCAAAGGTCCAACTAGTCTAAGTCATCTAATCATGGTCAAGGTCCAAATATCAAAGGTTCATGGTAAAGGGTTCACGTCAAGATATTTCATAAGTAAATGACAAAGGTTCAAAATCCTTTAAAACGTTTTCTTATAAAAATAATCTTACAAAATGGTCTTCATAAAAATGGTCTTTTCAAAACAGCTTTCCATAGAGACAGTTTTAACAATAGTTTTCTTAAAACATTTCCATAATTAACCAAAAAGGTTTTCTTATCCCCTTTACAATGTCCAACATATTTGGTTTCAAGTCAAAGTTCCTATCAGAGTTCACAGCAGGGTTCAAGACAAGATTCAAGACAAGGTTCAACTCTAAGGTTCACAATACAAAGGAACATAGCAATGGCTTTGGGAATCCTAAACGAATCAAGACAAGAGATCAAGAGAAACGAAGGCTCCTTACAAGAAGGGAAGAATATCTGTACCTTGTTAGCAGAACACAAGGATAGCAAATGACAAGGATCAATTTATTCCTTCCTCGAACCTAAGGGAGTAGAAGACAGAAGGACAAACGGTTTTTAGTTATCTTTCCATTTCAAGTAACTTTCTATTTAGATAACTTCCTTATTTAGCATGTTTCCCGAATTAGCAAGATTATAATATTACCAATTTAGGTTAAGTCTTTAATCAGGCCTTATTATGGAATTAAAGTATATTTTAGCAAGTTACACAAGTCTAGGGTTATTTATGACAAGTTTTCATAGTTTAGGGTTTTAATTGTAAATTCACCAAACTTAAAGGTCTAACATGAAAATACTTTACTTTACTGATTTAAATACCCATGTTATTCAGAATGACACTTTAATCCCTTAAGTTTCACAATTTACAAGTTACACCCCTCTAGTTTCATTAATTACAAATAAACCCTATATTTACTTAATTCGTAATTTAACCCTTACCATATCTATATTAACACATCAAGCCCTTAATTTATCAAAAATACAGAATTACCCTTCAATTTAAGATATGGTACGAAATACCCTCCAACTTTCATAATTTATAAAACAAGTCCCTTAATTATTAAAGTTTACAAACTCGAATTACAATTTATTCATAATTACACATTAAGCCTTTAAATATCCAAAAATACACATTAAACCCTTTATATAAAATATTATACGAATCCACCTCAAGTTTCCAGAATTTACACTTTTAGTCCCTCTATTTTAATTAATTTATAAACCGAATATAAATAATTATATAATTACCAATTAAACCTTTAAATTACAAAATTGACACAAGACACCCTCATACTATATTTTTCACACATTTGTACAGACCTAACTAACATTATAAAAATACCCTTTAAGTTTTAGGAATGACAAAACACACCCTTCTAATTTTAAAAACCTAATTGCATACACTTTTAAATTACCGAAACCAAACCCTAGCCTACCCAATCATCAAGAAATCATTACACCATCATTACATGCATTAATCAACCAGATTTAAACATAAAAACCCCTAACCCTAATCATTATTTGGGTTTTCTTTTATTTTCTTTTATTTTTCTTTAAATCCGAATATAACCTAAATTAACCACGACAAATCTAGAGCCTTATACTTCGAACTATTATTTTTCCCAGGTCATATGATTCATATAGAGTTTAAATAAAATAGGTAAAAGACCCAGAAAATTCGTATAGCTTAGTTTGAATATTACGTATGTTTTAGCTCTCTAAAATTTTTACGATCAATATAGCTTGCATGGATCTGTTTATACGTTTTATTTGGAACATATAGGACCTAAAGAACATAAGAAAAATACTACATAAAGGATCAAACGATTGAAAGGGTTATATGGAATTTATACCTCTCGGATTGAATAATCGACCCAAAAAAAAAAGAACCACGATCGAATGAAGCTTCCTACAATCCAAATCTTATTTTTCCTAGCTAGATTACACCTTGATGAACTCCAGAAAAATACCACAGCTTGCCCAGAAAGTCGAATGAAGGAGTGGGGAATTTTTGTTTTGTCGATAGTTAGGGTTTCGGCAATTAGGGTTTTTATAAATTGATATGGTTTGTATTTATAAATAACAAACCGACTAGGAGGGGGCATGGGATCAGATTTTCAGTTTTAGAATCCCACACAAATTAGAATTGTATTTTTGTAATATTTTCCTAATTTATTTTTGATACTTTTCTTAATTATAATTATTTTACAAAACATAATTAATTTAAATAAATGTAATTCGGATCCTAAATAATATATACATGTGAATTAAAATTTTGGACATTCAGAAATGATATAATGTTGTCCCCGAAATTAATTCATTTCATATATAGTTCGTTTTCAGAAGTTTGGAATCGTTTCAGAATTTATAAGTGGTTTTTTTTTTTTTTTTTTTTTTTTTTTTTTTTTTTTTTTTTTTTTTTTTTTTTTTGTTTTTTTAATGATTTCAGGGGCAATTTGGTAATTTTACAGGTTATCTGAATTTCAGGTATTACAACTTCTTCCCCTCTAAAAAAAATTTCGTCCTCGAAATTTGCAAGAAACGGAAATGAAATAGAACGGAAGACGAACAAAGACATACCGGATTAAAATACGAAATGTGGATGACTAACTCGTATCGATTCCTCGGTCTCCCAGGTAGCCTCACGCTCTGGGTGATTCTTCCAAAGAATCTTTACGAGCGGAAATAACTTTATTTCTCATGACACAGATCACAACGAGGTGGTTTCAAATTCCTCAGAAGGAGACGAATAATTTGATTTAAAAAAATTCATGCATCATAAAATGGACGATAGGTAACTCTCCAGGATCTCCTATGGGATACGAACAAGAGTTCAAGTCAAATTGATTGTGCTGACAGAAAAGAGCTTTTCAAGAATTCAAGATTTATAACTGTGGTTAACAGAATGAAAACGAGAGTCCGAACTCCCGATATTTAACGAACGAAAGTATAGCATACGCATAGGTAGAATGAACCTAAAGTCTCACTAATCACGGATAATCCAACGAAGATTCAAATTCTAAACTTCTTCGGTACTCCCCAAGATATCCTATGCCCACAACAAGTGCACGTTATATGATGTAAGTATTATCACGTTGGCCAGACATCATAATACTGGCATCATATAAATATGCCCTTATGATGGTCATACTTTACCTCAAGTCGTAATCAAAACCACCTATCTTAATCCACCTAGTACTTTTATAGTCTCAAAAGGTCAACAAGATTAAATGCCATCGTCAAAAGAGAAAACAAACTATTCGCAAGAGTATCAGAATTCCAGGTTTCCTAGCAGACGTGAAGTACGCCTTCACACAATTCGCCGAAATCTCTCGAAACAACGCCATCACCGAAGATACGAAAAGTGAACATGAACAGAAATGCTTCTAAGAACTTAAATCATTAAAGGATCTTATTATATAACGAAACTTAAGAGGGTCTACGAAAGTGAAAGTTAGTCGTCAAAATCTTCGGTCTCCCCAGAATCAGTTCTTCCAAACATAGAGGGTCTGTTTCTAAACTCCGTCCATTCAACACATCCAATCTCCTCAAGTCCAGTTAATCTGTCTTCGTCTGTCCATCAATCGGGAAGGGAAACCAAAATCGGGAACTGGTGTCTGGTCCGTCAAGCCTCCTGCAGTTCTTCTTGGAATGTGATGGAGTAATGTGGATTTCTGGCACGATCTTTAAATCTCTCCATCATTCAGTCTGCTTCCATCCTCAATTCATCTTAGTACAACCAAGATGGATAGAAAAATTTGACTGCATGTCTTCATCAGCTCCAGGTTCGCCATCTTGACTAAATTTCTTCTTCTGCATCGCCAACACTTCTACCTTGTAAGGAATGTCTTCACTCTTCAGGGTAGCCGCCGTTGTTGTCAACTCCAGGTTAGGTAGGGAAAATAATTCTTCTGATGTGTTTCGAGTTGTCTTTGATGCATCCGAAAACTTCCTGTGTGGCAAGGGAGTATCACCGAGTCTCTTTCAGATTTATTCCAAAATTGTTCCGCCTGAAGGTATGGCAGCTAATTTCTAATTTAACTTTTCCAAAACTCCATTCTCAACTAAGCGGTTTCTATCTGTTCACGAAATTTCTCCATGGTATCCTAAGTTGCAAACATGTTCCAGAATTCTTCGGCAGAGTTTAAAAGGGTTTCAGTTCTCCATTATATTGTTGGTTTTGACCACATGGTGGTAGCTTTCAAAGCTCGCAGAATTTAAAGGGATATCCTCAATTAAGAACATCGTTGTCTCAACAACTATCAATCTCTCAGTATGCACAAATGACTAACAAAGTGAAAAGATGATTTTCATGCTCATCCTCGTCTCCGAAGGTACTATTAAGTCATACAATGACCATTTGCCCAAGTACTCATGAGAAAACATTATTTATCAAATTCATCCCTAATCGTCACAGCAGTCGTTTATGAATATAGAAGGCGATTCTAAGAATAACACTAATTCATCAGAAGGAAACTTCGCGCTCTGAAATTAAACAACACGTGGTCGTTTTAGGGAAGATGAACATTGACTCCTAACTGTAATACGTTTCAGCTGTCTTCAGTCACCATCCTTCTTCTTCGCGAACGAAACTAAAACACGCCCAGAATATACACCTAGGTAAACCCACTTCCTGGTCTTCGGTTGTTGCTCTTCCTGGTTCCTCAAATCAATTTATATGATCCCCGGACACATCTGAAAGACACCTTCGCTTGGTGACTAGACAATCTCTAGGTAACCTATCAAATCCTACTTCACGCTCCGGTGGAAAGTTTGGTGGTTCAACCAGGAATTTTGTTCAGAAAACTCAGGTTGCCCAATAACTCTCAAGATGAGGTTCATTCATTGGTGCATGGAATGGATTCTAGAACGACTTCCATACTGGGGACTTCTAAAGGGGTATCTTTAATGGATGCCAGAAAACCAAGGCAACCATGGGAAATCAAAGTTCTGGCTTTCATAGCCGAGATGAACTTGACAAACTAAAAAGGTTGAGAACCATGATACACACATATCACACATAAATTATTCTAAAAAAATTGCTCAAGTCTTATTATTAAATACTCGGAAAAACCCCATAATCCAACGGAATCCATACAATATTAATGCCAAAAGAATCCTAAGACAAAATTCTAAACAATAATAACACACATGACTCGAGCTCTATCTCAATGCCTAGATCGTGTTACTCGTGGTGGACTCCAAGTCCGATTCCACTTCATCTTCCTCACTAAGCCATCCGTTTCGGTTCCCCTCAGGCTGTGGTAGTGGTCGTCTCGCAAAACCATCCTCAGAGTTGTTTCCTTCATCTCCTACGTCGTCCACAAATCCATACAAATTGTGAGGCTCAGCCCGCACTACTCCTCCTTCTTCTATGAACTTGGGGCACCTTCCCTGGTACCTAGTCACGAAGCCGTCTCCATCGGTTACCTCCGTCTCGTGCAGATGTATCTCCTTTCCACTTATATTTACCACGGTCATCCTTTCTTCAATCCGGCATGGCCACATACTAGCAAGGATCGAAATCCTCCTGTTAGTCCTTCTCAACTTACCAATCCTTTTTCGGCCAGTAGCGAAAACAGTTACCCAACGATACTTGATGCGTGCTGGAGGTGCCATGCGTCTGAACGATTTCGAAAATGATTAACGAAATATGTAGAATAAGCACGAATGGAAAGAAAAAACAGAATCCTAATGTCTACCCAAATCCTCACCGGTCAAAACTTACGTTCCTATGGGGAAATCTTAAAGCAATTTTCCAAAAGTTGTTCTACGAGCGCCTACAGGAAAACTTAGTGGTCCTAACTTACACTGGTCAAGGGTAAATGTATTACGAATCGCAGCCTGTCTCTCTGATACCATAATTGTAACACCCCAACCCGGCAAGGGTAGAAGTATCAAATTAATGGTTTCTTATCAGATCAAACAAAGCATACATTCATTAGTAATACAAGAGTTCTCAAAGGTTACAAATGAAATACTGAAATACAAGGCTAACGAGAAAACAAAATCTAAATACTAAGTCTGCGATTGTAAATCCTTCTAAGAGTCTCTACTTCAGAATAACTATCCAGGTCTTCTAAGTCCAAAAGTCTCTTCGCTCATACCCAGCTTCCAACTAAAACCTGCCGCGGGAAAAGAAACGCGGCTGAGCTTAAAAAGCCCAGTGAACAGATATATAGAAACAAAAACGAAAGCAAGAGAAAATGAACATGTATAGTCTTGTGCATTGGAATATATAAGTCATAAGCAAAGAAGATGAATAAGAGTGAAATGAAAAGAAAAAGGAATTAAAAAGGATCAGTAATCTTCCACGAGCCCGAACAAATCAAATATAGTAACCCTGTAGCAATCTAGAGGGGATGCCTCTCAAGTAACCAGATAATATGAGGGGTGTCCTCATGTATCAATTTGGAATGATCAGTTCCCAAACTTTGTGAAAGACGTGTATTGCACACAACATCAATCACCGAATAACATAATATAATATCCATTAATACAAACACTAACCTAGGATGCATCCATACGCCCCCCGAACAATAATATAAGCCAATAATAAATATAATGCGCATGTTACAAACAATATGGGGACGGTGTGTAACATCACTCGAACACACTGGAGTCATGCCATTGGTGCATCAATGACACGACCATGTTACCTTCATGGCTAGGTAATGAACTTGGCTCGGGTATCACACTGAAAGGTCAAAGTCTAGGTCAAAGCAAAGGTCCAACTAGTCTAAGTCATCTAATCATGGTCAAGGTCCAAATATCAAAGGTTCATGGTAAAGGGTTCACGTCAAGATATTTCATAAGTAAATGACAAAGGTTCAAAATCCTTTAAAACGTTTTCTTATAAAAATAATCTTACAAAATGGTCTTCATAAAAATGGTCTTTTCAAAACAGCTTTCCATAGAGACAGTTTTAACAATAGTTTTCTTAAAACATTTCCATAATTAACCAAAAAGGTTTTCTTATCCCCTTTACAATGTCCAACATATTTGGTTTCAAGTCAAAGTTCCTATCAGAGTTCACAACAGGGTTCAAGACAAGATTCAAGACAAGGTTCAACTCTAAGGTTCACAATACAAAGGAACATAGCAATGGCTTTGGGAATCCTAAACGAATCAAGACAAGAGATCAAGAGAAACGAAGGCTCCTTACAAGAAGGGCAGAATATCTGTACCTTGTTAGCAGAACACAAGGATAGCAAATGACAAGGATCAATTTATTCCTTCCTCGAACCTAAGGGAGTAGAAGACAGAAGGACAAACGGTTTTTAGTTATCTTTCCATTTCAAGTAACTTTCTATTTAGATAACTTCCTTATTTAGCATGTTTCCCGAATTAGCAAGATTATAACATTACCAATTTAGGTTAAGTCTTTAATCAGGCCTTATTATGGAATTAAAGTATATTTTAGCAAGTTACACAAGTCTAGGGTTATTTATGACAAGTTTTCATAGTTTAGGGTTTTAATTGTAAATTCACCAAACTCAAAGGTCTAACATGAAAATACTTTACTTTACTGATTTAAATACCCATGTTATTCAGAATGACACTTTAATCCCTTAAGTTTCACAATTTACAAGTTACACCCCTCTAGTTTCATTAATTACAAATAAACCCTATATTTACTTAATTCGTAATTTAACCCTTACCATATCTATATTAACACATCAAGCCCTTAATTTATCAAAAATACAGAATTACCCTTCAATTTAAGATATGGTACGAAATACCCTCCAAGTTTCATAATTTATAAAACAAGTCCCTTAATTATTAAAGTTTACAAACTCGAATTACAATTTATTCATAATTACACATTAAGCCTTTAAATATCCAAAAATACACATTAAACCCTTTATATAAAATATTATACGAATCGACCTCAAGTTTCCAGAATTTACACTTTTAGTCCCTCTATTTTAATTAATTTATAAACCGAATATAAATAATTATATAATTACCAATTAAACCTTTAAATTACAAAATTGACACAAGACACCCTCATACTATATTTTTCACACATTTTTACAGACCTAACTAACATTATAAAAATACCCTTTAAGTTTTAGGAATGACAAAACACACCCTTCTAATTTTAAAAACCTAATCGCACACACTTTTAAATTACCGAAACCAAACCCTAGCCTACCCAATCATCAAGAAATCATTACACCATCATTACATGCATTAATCAACCAGATTTAAACATAAAAACCCCTAACCCTAATCGTTATTTGGGTTTTCTTTTATTTTCTTTTATTTTTCTTTAAATCCGAATATAACCTAAATTAACCACGACAAATCTAAAGCCTTATACTTCGAACAATTATTTTTCCCAGGTCATATGATTCATATAGAGTTTAAATAAAATAGGTAAAAGACCCAGAAAATTCGTATAGCTTAGTTTGAATATTACGTATGTTTTAGCTCTCTAAAATTTTTACGATCAATATAGCTTGCATGGATCTGTTTATACGTTTTATTTGGAACATATAGGACCTAAAGAACATAAGAAAAATACTACATAAAGGATCAAACGATTGAAAGGGTTATATGGAATTTATACCTCTCGGATTGAATAATCGACCCAAAAAAAAAAGAACCACGATCGAATGAAGCTTCCTACAATCCAAATCTTATTTTTCCTAGCTAGATTACACCTTGATGAACTCCAGAAAAATACCACAGCTTGCCCAGAAAGTCGAATGAAGGAGTGGGGAATTTTTGTTTTGTCGATAGTTAGGGTTTCGGCAATTAGGGTTTTTATATATTGATATGGTTTGTATTTATAAATAACAAACCGACTAGGAGGGGGCATGGGATCAGATTTTCGGTTTTAGAATCCCACACAAATTAGAATTGTATTTTTGTAATATTTTCCTAATTTATTTTTGATACTGTTCTTAATTATAATTATTTTACAAAACATAATTAATTTAAATAAATGTAATTCGGATCCTAAATAATATATACATGTGAATTAAAATTTTGGACATTCAGAAATGATATAATGTTGTCCCCGAAATTAATTCATTTCATATATAGTTCGTTTTCAGAAGTTTGGAATCGTTTCAGAATTTATAAGTGTGTGTGTGTGTGTGTTTTTTTTTTTTTTTTTTTTTTTTTTTTTTTTTTTTTTTATGATTTCAGGGGTAATTTGGTAATTTTACAGGTTATCTGAATTTCAGGTATTACACACCATCAAGATCCTTTCCAACAGCATCATTGACATAACGATCCACAATTTCTTCTATCACCACACCCTTGCCATTACTCATCATTCGCTCCATCATGTGACACTCTACCAATGAAACACCGGTTTCAATATATAACTCCAATTCTCTAAATCTAGGAACATACTCCAGAAGTCTGATCACATCTTTGTCAGACATTAGTGGTAGCAAACTTACATCCAATGACTCCCCAGGTATCCTAAAATGAGTAAACATAAAGGTACGATCCGCGTAACCTAAATCCTTAAACATTTCGTCCAATAAGTTCATTGAGAAAATGTCACAGTGAACTCCGTCGAACCAATCTGTATCTCCAAAAAGATATCTTCTTCTTGGTGGTGAGGTAAATTCACCATTGTGATGGATTTGCAAAGTAACATGTTTTCATTCAAATTTGTGCAACACATAAAACATCAATAACTTCATTTCATGGCTTTTGGTTATCCAAGGTGTGTATGAACACAATAACTAGTTTCAATATAAACCATAAATACCACCAAATTTTCTGCATTATACATTATCAAATACAACTCAAACATCCGGATTTTAGTGTTTACAATGTCTGAATCAAACAAAAGATCAAGAAGTGAAACTTTTGTTTTATTTCCTGTTTAAATCGAAACCCGAAAGTCTTTATTAATGAAACTTTTGTTTTACTATATGAAACAATCTAGTTGTGTCTTTTACTTCATGAAACCAAATGGAACAATAGTAGGAACTAGGAAGAAACCAAATAGAAGAGAGTATGCTTACCATAAAGGATTCCTAAATCAGGGATCGAGGTACTGTGTGCGCGATTTGGCCAAAACTTAACCATTCTAAAGATCTTTTAATTTTACTTGTGTAATTAATGTTCATGGAAGAAAATGAAACACAAATATAAACTATTGCTTTAAAGGACTAAATTTGTAAAATTATATGCTGGCAAGTGAGCAAATTAGAGGGAATGGGACTGAAACGGCTATAATACCCTCGGGGGTGGGGCCTCTTAACGTGATAACTAACGCCGTTAGTCAACAGTGCCTCTCGGTGGCTGTTTTGCAAAAAATGTAAACATTAGTGGCTGTTTTGCAGCAAATTTCGTCTCGGGGTATTCATTTCATTTTCGGGAAACATTAAGGACATAAATTTTAATTTACCCTTAAATTTAATACTTTTGGGTTAATAATTTGAGTGTAATTTAGGAATTTCTCAACGTAACAATTGACGAAAGTCTATCCGAATCCAAATCATCATCTTTGGTAGATGATAAAGTCGTTCAATGTTTGAACTCCCTTTCCCTATGGAAATTTGGAAGAATTCATTCCCATAATTTTGTGTGTCACTTAATGAATGCATCTCGTTCTGGTTGGTGTGATTGGTTGAAGAATTATACCAAATTATGTCGGTTGGTTTGTGACCCTCAAGTGTATTTGAATTTGAACTGAGGTACAAAATCATAAAGTTTGTTCTAATACTTGCACAGCTCTTAAAGAACTACAAACTTTAATTAAACATTATGATGACCAAAAGAAAGAGCTAAGCAGAACTCAACAAAACTTAGTAGATTATAAGTGTGGTTTAGAATCCTTAGAGAAGCAGATCATTCACTACAAGAAAAATGAATTTGCTTATTTTAATATGCTTACATACTTCATCGAACTCATTTTTTTTACTGTGTCCAACCTAGTTTAATCCTTGAGTATCTTGCTATGTCCATTATATCCCTATAATGTTGTTCATATTCTTTTATATATTATTTTGCACGAAACTAACCCTTGATGTAGGAAAAGCCTTTGTAAGAATTTGATCAATAAATTCGCAAGAAACGAAGCTAAATAAAACAAGGGGATGCAATTATCATAAAGGAACAATGAGCTAGGGGGAGCTCGGGGGTATTTGAGTACATAGCTCGGAGTTGTTTAAACACGGGTGATAGAAGACTTCACTAGGATGATGCAAGCTCGCCTTTTGGGGAGAAAGAAATGTATTGTAACAAGCGGGAATAGGAAGTGTAAACTTCAAGCACCCACCTTAGAAGTAGAGAACTCGGAGCACCCACCTTTTTACTTCGATAAAAGGGGGAGAAGGGTGTGTGAACAAGTAACTTTTACATTTTGCTGAGTGTTACAGTTTACATATTTGTCATCATCAAAAAAGGGGGAGATTGTTAGTGCAAATATTACGATATTTAAACTAAACGGTCTCTTCGGTTTTAATAATGACAAACATGTAACTTGTAATACATAACGTAAAATGCGCAAGTTACTCGTAACCAAAAATCATCAAACCATACTTACATCAACATCTCTCGACGTCTCATATATGCTTCAACACAGGTTCAAATATGTTTGTTATGTTGCATTATAATCAAACTATTTAACAAACAATAGAGAACGTCTAAATAATTTTTTGGTGTCACTACGTAAAAGTTTGACGTAAACATTTTTATTTAGGCATAAGTTTCAATTTGATGTAAATCATTTAAGGTAAACATAATAGTACCATAAAACTTGAATTATGATCAAAGGAATATTTTTTTGTCATACACTTGACATTATTACACATTACATTTAAATGTATACAAAGAAAAATAATAAAATAATTATACAAATTATTTTTGATTATATAAAAAATGTTTTAATAAAAATAAAATTCAAATTTTGAATCCCCCCCCCCCCCCAAAATAATAATAATAATAATAATAATCAGTTACACTTCCACGAGATAAACATTCCACCAAAAAAAAGACGAAAAGGAGCGTCCCGTGTCAAGACAGATCTTTTAAATATTTAAGGGATACGTGGTACCGTCTGTACGTAACATTCAGATTTCTGCTGTCTATAAGTAATGGCTCATTTGCACACTTTCAAGGAGATTTTTCACACATTTAACGAGTCTTTCTGCTGTGTTTTAACACACTTTTCATGTTCTTAAAATCACCATAAACCCTTGATCATAATATTTTTAACCCTCATTTGTTGTAAGCATATTTCTACTTGATGATCACCAAGCAAACTTAGAGATCTTGTAATCCACATATATAAAGATCTACCACAACAAGCTTATAGTTCTTGATATTTAGATTAGACACTTATATCCATTTGACAACCACGTCTTGGATCTCACTTTGTTTCGTCACCATACTTACATCTTAGTTAGATCAGGTAGATTGTTTAGATCGGGTAGATCGGGGAGATAGTGTAGATAGAGTAGATCGGGTTAGTATTTTAGTCCTGAAAATACGTGTGTGTGAGAGATTTGTTCTAGCTTAATTAGAGCTCGTCATTTAGCTTGGTTTCGGAAAATATTGTAAGCGACGTAAGGTTTTGTTATGTTGGGCCATAAACATAACGGGTTTGGTTGTACCCAAAGAAGAACTCAACATTTAGTTTAGTGGCGAAAAATATTGTAAGCGACGGTGTAAGGTTTTCTCCGCCGAAAAGAGAGCTTGTTGACTAGTAAAGTTACTCTCGAGTTGGGTACTCGGGGAGTGGAGTAGGGCGAAGAGGAGCTTCGTGACCGAACCACTATAAATCATCGTGTCCGATTTGCGCTCTCTTTTACTTGTCGCTTTTCGTTTATATTTACATTTATCGCTTTACATTTATATTTGCATTGCGTGGCTTGTTGCTTAAATTGTGTTTATCATGTTTGTGTCATGGCTTGTTGTTTATATTGTGTTTGTGTTGTGATCTACTTAATACTATCTATAGTTGTTGTAAATCTGATAATTTTCATATTGCATCATACTTGATCGGTTATTTGATACAAAATATTTAAGTTTTTAAACGGGAACGTATTCACCGCTCTACGTTTTTCACAGTAAAGATAACAAGGGTAAGTGTTAAGAGTAGTCACATATCATTTCAGAATGTTACAAGGTTACGTTAGTACATACAGTATGATACATACATTCAGGGGCGGAGCCAGGATATTTTCCGAGAGGGGGCAAAAAAAAAATTCGGCAAGCCGTAAAAGGAACAAAATTCACAGCAAAAGATATATATATATTATATACGTAAGTACGTAATGATAAAAGCGCACTAGAGATACAAAAACTAATGCCCACAGTATCAATCATTACGTTGACCATCAACAACAAAAAAAGAAGACAAATTTACGACTTATTTGGTAGTTGATAACGACGGTTTGCCATAGCTTGGAATCTTTGCATGATTAAGTCATTGGAAACACTTTCGAATACCTCCTTTTCAATGTATGTAACCAAACAATCATTCATCCATTCATCTCCGATTTTGTTGCGAAGCCGAGTCTTTACAATCTTCATTGCCGAAAATGACCTTTCGACTGAAGCTGTTGAAACGGGTAATACCAAAACCAATTTGATTAGTCGATAAACCAAAGGATATATAATGTGTTTCTTTTGCTTGACTAGCTTTGATGCAAGGTGTGCAATTCCTTTTAATTGAGCGAACTTAGGATTAGATTTCATGTCAAATAAGTATGTCTCAAGCTCATCATCCAAGTACACGCGATCTATGTCTGAAAATTCTGAAGGATAGAGCTCGGCTAAACGAATCAATTTATCCTTGTTGAAAGCCGAAAAGGAATCGTTTGGTCTCAAGCAACCCATACAAACTAGCAACTCTGTTGTGACCTCATTAAACCTGTTATTAAGGTCCTGAAGAATCCAATCCATCACCGCTTTGAATATCTCAATCTGATAATGGTGAAGGAGTGTCACTTTATGAGCCAAACGACGAGGTCTACCTGAAAACTACTTTCTGTTAATTATTTATATGTTAAAAATATACTTGAATTAAGTGCTATGTTATAGTTGTGAGTTGTGACAATTAACAAACCTGGAAGTTCGTATGCATCATCCATCTTTGGAATAGCAATGGTATACTTGCGACAAAATGTAGATACTTTTTTAAACAATGATTCCCATCCATCACTTCTCATCGTTTGCAGCCTGCTTTTTGTTATTCGAATTAACTCCATTGCATTTACAATTTCCAAATCCTTTTTCTGCAATGCTAATGCCAAGGTATTTGTAATACGAAGGATATTCTTCATCATTATTGAAGTAAAAGCAAAATCAAAAGATGATAACCAAGCTAATAGTCCTTTTGCTTCTCCCTTTTGATCACTTCTTGCACCATCCCTCATAACATGCCCAAGTACGAAAACAATAGAAGGGAACAAAATACCAATGTTTATTAGTGCTTTACAATGGGAGCTCCAACGTGTATCGTTTTCCCTTTGAAGGGTATACTCCTGGTGTAAGCCTCTACCGTTTTCAATTTCACCAAGAGACATTGCTTCCACAATTTTCTGAGCTTGTTTCTCTCGAAGAATATCCTTACGCTTACAAGAGCCTCCAACCACATTCACCAACCTACCAATCTGAGTAAAAAGCCAAGCGACATCTGGATCATTCTTAGCTACAGCAACAAGTACTAATTGAAGTTGGTGTGCGAAGCAGTGGACATAATAAGCACAATTATTATCTTTCAAAATTAAGCTCTTTAGACCATTAAACTCGCCTCTCATATTGCTAGCTCCGTCATAGCCTTGGCCACGAATCCGGGACATACTTAACTTATGTTTTGAAAGTAATGACTCAATTCCTTCTTTTAAAGACGAAGAGCAAGTATCAGTAACATGTATAATCCCAAGAAATCGTTCAACAATCTTACCTAAAATGCATAAGTCAAAAAATATCAGTAAGAATTTGTAACATTAAAAATCATAAGAAAATGCATAAGTCAAAAAATATCAGTAAGAAGTTGTGCAATAACCATAAACCATACCTCTCTGATTGACATATCTAATAACAATAGCCATTTGTTCTTTTGTAGAAACATCTCGGCATTCGTCAACTAGAATGGAAAAACATTCATCCCCAATATCCTCAACAATAGCCTTAGTAGTTTCGCTAGCACAAGCCGATGCTATATCTACCTGAATATCATGTGAGGCTAACTTGTTATTTTTTGGTGCGTTTAGCAAGATACTCTTTTTTGGTTCTTCACTGTGTTCAATCAAAAACTTATGCAACTCTTTAAAGTTTCCCATATTAATGGAGTCATCCGACTCGTCATGAGCCCGAAATGATATACCTTGATGTAAACACCACCGAACACAATCAATGGAAGCAAGCAACCGCATTTCATATTCTATTTTCATTTGAGGAGTCTGCTTAACAAAAGCATGCTCAATGTGTTGATTTTGATTCATCAAATCTTCACATTTCCGTCGACATTGATTATGAGAACTATTTACACCTCCGATATGAATACGAAATTTCTCAGATTTTTTCCAATTTCTAAAACCTCCCTTAATGAAACTCGTATCATCACTTTGAGCAACATTGTCGGCACATAAATAACAATATAAGCAATACGCTGCATCTCCTTTCACACTATATTCTAACCACGGCTCGTATAGCTTGAACCATTTAACATTGAACTTTCTTTTTTTCCTGCTAATAGTCGTTTGGGGAAACTTATGATCACTAGGTTGATAAGGACCTCTCAACAAGTATGCCCTTCGAACTTTTTCACAGTCATTAGGATTATAGTCAGATAATCGTTTTCGATCCATGGGATCAACGGGAAGATATGAAGATCAGCTAGATTAATTTCTTCGCGACTCCTTTTTGAACTTTCCCCATCACTTGGTGTTTCCACCAATGTTGGTCTTGGTTTTCTTATTACAAATCTGTCCATGAGTCCTTACTCCTTAATCCTATTTTTAAAAAACAAGCTTAGTTTGGCAAAACATACAAATTCATTACTTTGCAACTACTAACAGGCATTTTAGTAAGCAAAAAAAGATAAACCTTCAAAAATTCTTGGATAAGTGGATAACTAATAAGCATTTTTATTGAAACAACTAAGAGGCACTTTACAAATCTGAAAATTAGAAGCTCTAAAATGTTAACAATAACTAGATAAACCCCCAAAATTTATTGGATACCCTTTAATTACTCTAATTTAGTCACATTAAAATTGATTAATTCCATCTCTATAAATTGATTAAGGAATAAGAGACAACAAAAGAGGCATAGATCAAGATAAATACTTACAAGTTGAAGATTTCCCATAATTTCTACACATTTATTCGAATGGATTGAAGAGTAAATGAGTAATGGAGCCATTTTTTTCTATGTTAATCTACTGCAGTACTGCTACTCTAGTACTCTTCTTCACGTGTGTTTGTACTTAGTTTGGGACTTTGGGATATCATCTTTGTCTTTCAAACTAAATACACTTGGCTGATATTTTTTTGGGGGGGGGGGCAAATTACCAAATTACCCCTAAAATCAGAAATTTTACCACATAAATTTTTTTTTAGGAGGGTCACGTGACCCCTGGGACCCCCCGCACCTCCGCCTCTGATACATAAATTCGCACACTTCATATAATTTTTGGAACACAATAAACAATAGGATTTGAGTATACAATTAAAAGAATCAAAAAGTCTATCGTAAACCAAAATATATTATTTGGTTTCTTTAAAAAAAATTGAAAATTGTGTACAAACTAAAACAAGGCTGTGTTTGGTTTATAGGTTTAAGAATTAGTTTTGTACTCAAAGTAGAATTTTGTTGTTTGGAAAATAAAAGTGGGCCCAAGGATTGGGGTTGAAGACCAAATATAAGGTATGTATAAATCTTGAGTAGTATTGTGGGTTTTTGTAGGTTTTATCAAATATGTTGGCCATGTTTTCACCAAAATCACACATTCCTTTTTTATTGTTTTTTTTTTAATAATAAATTTTGATTTTATATAATTTATCAAATTATAACTAATTATTTATATAATTTATAATATATTTTCTTTCTCTTACATGAAATTCAAATTTAAACTCTAATCCAAATTCTAATCTAAATCCAAATCTTAATCCTAAACCATTTACAAATCAAACGGTCCCTAAATGCTGGCATTATCAGCTTTGTTTCTCTCTGGTGAAATAGTCGTTGATCGATGGCATGATTTGAGGAGTCCGACCACGAACAAACTTCCTCAAGCTATGTTATGTGTACTTTTCACCTTCTTTATGGTTTTCCAAGATCCTCGCGGTTCTGTTTTCTTTAGTAACCCTGAAACAAAGAAGTATTTCCATGCGGCATAGTTCTTTTGTACTTAGATTTGTGGTTAAAAGTTTTACGCTTACCTGACATCGGGATTGGTTGATATGTTTCTTATAAGTTGTGTTGCAACTAGTCCAAGAACTCCTACGATTGGTACCATCAAATGGTAAACCTACACGGCTACACAAGTAGTGTACCACATATATATTGAAAAAATTACGCTTGTATGATGTTTGTATATCTTAGAGATATCAAATTGTTTAATTGTCATAACAAAAGCAGTTAGATCTACACTAGAAGATTTGAGAATGCTCTTTTGTAGGTCGGGATTGTTGTCTTAATCGAAAAACAACACGAATGAAGAATGCAGCCACTCGGGGTTACAAAAGCTTGTTTACCTCTTATATAATCTTCATATGTTCACAAACACTAAATGTTTTGGTCTTATGTCAAAGATGTACCAAATCTACTAGAATATGTTTCTAGATTCATGAAATTTAATTTGTACACGAATTGCTATTTTCGTCCTTTGAAAAGTATGGAGAAAATCTAGACACATCTAGAAAAAAATTGTTGAAAGTTATGGAGACCTAATCACGGATCTTTTACTTTCCTAATTTATGATTTATCACCTACAAATAATTACAAAGACGAATAAGTGCAACTTCTCGCTAAAAGCTACCCCATTAACTTTTTTTTCTTTCTTGTTTTGGGCCCTTTTACGGACTATGTAATTCGCATTTTTTGGTGTTTAATTGTTTAAAGAGCAATAAAATGAAAATCTAAAATACTTGACTAAAAACATGTTTAATCTATTTATTACTTAACACATGTTTTTGCCACTTTTTCTTTCCAAACATTCATTGTTGATCTTGCCGTGTGTCCAAATTTTATTATTATGCATACTTTTAGGCATATTTGTTAAGGATGAGAATCATTTCCCTTATATTGTGTGGTTAGAGAAGCAAAAAAAAAAATGCTAACACGTGTCATGTTATTTGGTGTATATTGGTTGATAAAATATAATTAGTTAGCTATATGAGACATGTAAATGAGAAGAGCTTTTATTTTTTTCAGGTTAATCAAGAATATAATTTTTTTTATTAAGATGTAGGCAACTTAAACGGATATCCTAATGAGTCATGACCGTTTTCATCTTTCCGACTCTTTCCTTAGCCGCCTCTAATATATGTACTAAGTGAAGTTATACCTTTAAGAGTAAGGTGGTGTTTGTTTATTAAGAGGGTCTGAATCTGAATCTGAACCGCACGTCTGAATCTGAATCTGATGCGTAAATGTCTGAATCTGAACGCATCTGAATGGAAAAAAAAAATCATGTTTGAACGGGAAAAAATTTTTTTTTTTTTGGTTATTGTGTGTCAACAAGAGGCATTCAGACGCGTTAAGACACCCCTCTCAAGTCTTGACCATTAAGATCTAACTGCATCTGAACGCGTCTGAACGGGAAAAAAAAACAAACGGTCTGAACGACAAAATGTCTGACCGATTCAGACATTTCGGTCGTTCAGAGGCATTCAGACGCTCTAACTGAAAAAACAAACACGCTCTAAATTACACGGATGGTCCTTGTGGTTGGCGTTGACTTTCATATATGGTCCATTGACTTTTTTTTTTGCACTCCCGGTCCCTAACTCAGAAACTACTAACATAGATGGTCCTTTGACCAAACGTCGTCAGCTTTGACCGTTAAAGCCCCTTATGTGACTTACACATGAGGGTATTATGGTCATTTTACTCAACCCTGGACATACAAAACTCTCCTCCACATATCTTCTCTCTCATCAAGACTCTCCTCTCCACAGATCTAATCCATTATAACTCAATAAAAATCATACACACTTGTTTATCAAATCGATCTAAATTCCAAAGATCTAATCGATTATAACTCAATAAAAATCAACAATCCTCATCTTCATCATCATCTCATTTCGTTTCCATCGAACAAACGAATTGCAAACCATAGACAAAAACCGAACCGTACTGTAACCTATATCTTTAGTTTGTTGCTCATTCCGAATATTTTGAAGGCTTCAAGATCCTTTGGAGGGTCTCAGGTAGGGTCGACTAATGATTTTTGTTTCGTTTTGTTTGTCTTTGAATCGAACCTAAGAAGGATTGTAACACAATTGTTATAAATCTTTTCTTTTATGTGTCAGATAAAAAAATGAAGTTAAGCTTCGAAAGATGGATCGATGATGTTGTACTTCTCTTCGTGTTTAGATCTTAAAAGGTCTAACATGTTGTTGTTATACACGAAAGAGAGACTGAGATCTTTTTGATTTTTTTTTCTTTTGTTGTTCGAGTCTGTAAGGTTTGGAGGTGGGTTCGAGTCATGTGTTTGTTTATGGTTTTGAACGTGAGGTTGGATGAAGATGGGTTATAGGTTAGATGTGGTTGGATATGGTATACTCTTTAGAATATAAATGGGAAAATGTTTGATCTTGGCCTAAGTTTGATCTTGATTAGAATCACTGATATAAGCTATTTGTTTGGAGTTTTGAGCTTAATTGTAAGATTTGATAGATTTAAAGTTGATATTGAAGGATAAGTGAAGCTTACTGATCTAATTAGCTTAATGTGGCTATAAGCTAAATTGATGCCATCTTTTGGTATTTTTGGTGTCCATTATAGTCTAAAATCAGTATTGTCATGTTCGTATTTTAAAAATTATGCAAGTTCTGCAAATTGCTAATTTGCTGGAATAAGTCAAGTGATTACAAATGTAAACGCTAATTTGCTTTATTTTCTGGTGCTATTTTGTGATAGTGATGCTTGGTCATCTTGTCTCCTTCGTTGTCCTCCTTGTAGTTTAAATATCTGATTGACATCTTCACATCAAAATTTTGTCTGTATGTTTGCCACTTTGTTGCTCTTTAATGTTGGTTTTGCTCTATTAATCTTTTATGATTAATCGTTTGTTAGACTGAGTTGATCAACATTCTTTAATGCGGTGTTTGGAAGTGAGATTTATGAATGTGGTGGTGTTGGTGCTTGAGGGAAGAAGAAGGTGCAGGTTTTCAGATATGGTCACTGTGGGACATTAAAATGACCATAATACCCTCATGTGCAAGTCACATGAGTGGCTTTAACGGTCAAACTTGACGGACGTTTGGTCAAGGGACCATCTGTGTTAGTAGTTTCTGAGTTAGGGACCGGGAGTGCAAAAAAAAAGTCAAAGGACCATACGTGAAAGTCAACGCCAACCACAAGGACCATCCGTGTAATTTACTCAGTGAAGTTATACCTTTAATCATCTTAAACATCATAGTGTCTTAACACTATGCCACATAGGTGGTTGTTTAGTAACATAAAATATCTAATAACTAATCGGGTTTGGGAAAGCTTAGATCAATTACTACTTAATGTATCTTGAAAACGAGATATGAATACTATACAAAACTTTAGTGTGAAAATATTTGTTTGTCAATAAAGATACATTACGTCTGTACCATTCAGTACCAAAAAGTGTCACAAGTGTTATGTAATAATACAAAACGAGGTCTTCAACTCGCGCGTTGTCGCGGAGTGAATTGAGATTAGGTTGGTGCGACATTGTTTTTGCATAGCACATATATAAATAATTGTATCTACATGCAACAGGAACTGATCAACATACGCACAAAGGCTTCCTCTAATGTACTAACTAAAAGTTATTTCAGGCCATTTCATCCTTATACTTGAATTTGCACACAAAAAAAATCTTAATAAATCGAATAAGGTAATAGAACGAACAACCGCGCGAACATGGTCATTTAAGAATCCAACATCTAAAATATTTTTCTGTACTACTTATTTCTATAATCTTATAGTGAGCTAAAAGCCACAACTATTATAAGCCCTTCGCAATATCCAGTGATAATACATGTTTTATCTATGTGGTAGTTTCAGCCTCATGTAAGCGTTGTTTTTAATACCTACTTGCATATCTTCTTTTATTTTTTCAGCTTCAGCTAGGGCAATCCTCTACAGTCTCTCGGCTTCTTGAGTAGTCTAATGCAGATTCAGTTTAGTATCTTCGGCAGCTACATGTTCCACAAATATGTATAGGCCACCTGCATTAAGCACCCTTTGAATTTCTGCACATAATCAAGACAACACGTATTCTATTTTTTCGGAGATTGGGACTTAAATGACTAAAAATGAAGGAATAAATAAAAACCTGTTGTATTTTTTAAGACACACGTAGATCCTAACACTATATCCTGGAGCGGTCATTGTTAACCTGTGATTACGTACTACTCAAGCATAAGCACGAAAAACAGGAAATCCCAAACAGCCACGAAAGGAACCTAATTGTTGTGACAGTCGCCAGGGGTGTGAGAGGAGTTTCTAGAATATTGCTACCTAAGAATATGCATGATGATTATTTAAGTTGGAAACCCAATGTGATAAAGCCTATAAAGTTTACAGTATATATTACAGGTTGTCCACAAAATAAGTGTCTTCTAACTAAATAAGTGTCAATTGTTTATAACCAATAAGTGTTAAACATTATTATAACCAACTTTCCTGTATAAAACCCTTTCACCTGTTTTATAAACTCTAATGTCTATTAACAAAAAAGTAAATGTACCTGCCGTTCAGATATTCTCACACTATCCAATTCCCGAAAAGCTATGAGCAAAAGATCTCGCCTTTCACAAAATGCTTCAACCATATAATCGCAACTGTAGCACATTCTGCATAGTGTCCCCGAGCCACAATCCAGTCAAACAACTCTCCACCCTCGCACAATTCCATCACTATGCGCAATGCATTATTATCCTCATACGCATTCTTTATTGTCACCATATTTGGATGTTTAGGAAAATGTTTCATGATATCAACCTCTCTTCTAACATCATCGATATCTACAAAAGTCCTAAGTTCCTGTCCTAGATTGTTACACCTAACTCACCCCTGTCTAGCTCTCGTCGAATATTGTAACGTTGTGTGATGTCATGACCCGCCGGGTCTTTTAATACATGAAACTCGATCTCATTTACAGTGTCTAGTCTTTTATGAAAAGAGTTTGAGTAATAGTTTGGTTTGTTGTTCTTCTTCTTATTAGATTTACCTGGGGTCACACAACAATTTTCCATATTTCAGATGGCGAAATCTTCATATTCTGCAAACTGAAACCATAATTAGAGAATAATTAAGTATTTACTTGTTACGGTAAAAATCGAAAAATAAATAAGTGGTGTATAATTTTTTCATACTTATTCTGTAGCATGCCATAAAGAGTGAGGATGATCTCTCCCTCAAGAAAGGTGAATGTATCTCGCTTTAATCCGGGCCCTAGATAATCGATCCATCTCAGCCCACAACTCTTCGCACTCCTCTGCAAGCCTGCAAGTTAAGGACACATACATAACTACCAACGCACATATCTGGATGTTAATATTGATTGTGTAGCACTTTTGCTGCATCAAGATTGAATTTTACACTACTTACTATTCCAATCTGCCACTCTCAGCTGGCTAAATGTTTGAACGATGCTCCACCCAGTTCCTGCAGTAACATAGCGGTGTAAATTATTTAATAATACTGAATCATTTTCATACATACCTAGAGAGTATTATTGTTAAAAAAGTGAAATGTTAATTCTTGAGGTACATATATTTATTTTTACATTGATTTATAGGTATAGCCACTGAAAAGGTATAACCGCTTAATCATTAAGGTAAAGTACAACTACTTAGCGTTAAGGTAAAACAGGTGAAAACCATAATTGTTTTTAAATTAAGGTAAATGTCAGGCAAAGGAAAATGTCTTTGCAGGTAAGCTTGACCATAGTTGTTATGAACTATATCAAAAAGTTACTCATTTTACCTTACTCACCCATCTTGTCACCTCTACGATTATCATCACATTCTCTACCCCCACAAAAGTTGCAGCTTTGTTTTCATAACTAACGCGGTGTTCACTTGTAAAATATACGAAACTGGTCAAATGTTTAAATAATGAAAAAGTAGAATATCATTATCGTAACATTAAAAGTGATTATTACAACTTCAACTCTTATAATCACATCAGTAGTTAGTGAACAAAAATCCAAACACCACCATTACATCTACCAAAAACTATGATGGAACACAATAAGGGCAAACTGACACATACGTTATAAGCGCAAACTGTTGAACATATTGTTTGCTAGGATAAGACGTTCCCTAAATAGAATTTCCATTAGAATGCAACAAACGGATCATATATGAATAGATTCGGTATAATACTATAAGGTCATCAGTTAAGCAACAAATTTTAGGTAGTATATACTACCCTGTCACAACATATTGAGTCATTAAAGTGTGGTGCCTATCTAAATGTGCTTATCTGCTATTAAATATATATTGAGTCATTAAAGCATGCTTATTTAAAAGCGCGTATAAATTCTAAAAGAAGCATAAATATAGTTACTTTTTAAACACTAAAATCTGCTTATGTCCTCTATAAAATCAGTTAAGAACCTGAATAAGCATCCTAAACACCCATTTAGATGAGAATAAAGCTAAAATTTGATGTGCTTAACTATTAATTTATCCCATGGTTAGGCTATATTATTAATTGATTAAGTCTTTCTTTTAACGATGCTATCATTTTAAAATCAAATCAAAATATAATAAATTAACTAAAAATAAAATAAAAGTAATAAGAATTGACCTTCTTCTTACAGTGCAATCAAGAAAAGAAATACCTTTGTGATTATCAGAGTCGGAATAGGACCCATGGTCATTAAGCCTTGATATCAAATCAATTTCAGAAGTTTGTTTTTGCCCACTTTCTACTTCTTCACGACCTTCCCTCTCGATTTCCCTAACCTACATTCCATTATACAAAAACTTAAATGTCTAAAAACACACTTCAATTTTGTATGAAACTATCCACATTCGACACACCTCAGTTTTTGAAATAGTTTCCAAACCAACCTAAGGCGCACGTCGCTCACTGAAAATTGCAACAATATCATTTGTTTTCATAAGATTCTTAAATAAATATAACAACTAACAATCATATAACCATAAATCCATAATATCAACAAAAAAAAACACCAACTTTACCAACCAGCTTGAATATGCTAATCAAGGTAAGCACTTATATAGGCAATCCTAAACCCTTTAACTGGAAATAAGAAAATCCAAACACTATTAAGCAAAGGCCTTATTTTGATACTCGAAGATGAGCAACTCAAACAAAAAGTATATTTGTAACCTAAGATCCATTAATATCATAAATAACTAAAGGGCACACAGACTAAAAAAAACCCACTCCTAAAAAATATGAGCAAAACTAAACCGACGATCATTTCATTGACATGCTATGAAGAGCATTAACTACCAGTACACACTAATTGTTAAAAAAGGTAAAATCCGAAGTACCACGAACCTGTTCTGGTTCAGAGTACAGGACGAATCCAACGGCTGATATCAAAACTCACATCTAACACAGCAAAGCGAAGTACTTGGCAGATTGTATTGCTATTTGTTGTTCCAGCATATACCAACGCGAACACATACATTCCCCAATAATGCACAATAGGATCTTGAGCTAAAATGTATTCACATAGGCCCTAAAAGAAGTTATGCAAATACGTAATCCCAAACACCGGAAATAAGCAGTCTCAATAAGCAAAAAAAATCCCCTGAAAGAATTTATGCTAATACGTAACTTGGGTAATAGATTCTTTGATTCATTTCTAATAAGAATTTAAACGTTGAAAAATACTTATGTGTTTTTACTTTTACGTTTCATTAATCTGTTAGAATTAATCATAACATTGTATTAGTCATAAACACGAATAGATTAACTTTCTAGTAAACTCTAAGCGTGTGAAGGGAACAACAAGTGGTATCAGAGCCTCTGGTTTATAAAATCTTTCAAAACTAACCAAGAGTGCTCAAGGTTTTTAAAACTAAGATCCTACTATGGCTGATATTAATGTAACCCAGCTGGTCGATAAAAAGGGTGGCAGCTATTCTGCTGTTGCACCCTGACTTGAAGCTGGAAAGTTTAGCAAATGGAAAAAACGTATGATTTGCTATTTAACTGGTATGGAACCTTACTACATCACCTGTATCAGGGATGGCCCATTTGTCCTTAAGACTGCTGCAGGGCTAAACAAGCCTGAGGCACAATGGACCATTGATGAGAGGAGGGTGGTCAATCAAGACCAGCGCCTTAAAAGCATCCTTATATCTTGTCTTCCTGACGATATAATGGAATCAGTCATCAACTGTTTGACAGCCAAGCAAACTTGGGATGACTTGGTTAATAGCTTTGAGGGCCCCTCAGATACCAAGGAAAACAGGGTCATGGACCTGAAACTTGAGTATAATACTTTCAGGGCAAAAGACTCTGAAAGTCTCTCTCAAACTTATACCAGATACAAGACTTTGATAAATGAACTATCAAATGATGGTGTAGTATTATCTAAGCATGAGACAAATGTTGGCTTTGTCAACAGTCTCCCTGAGAAGTGGCTAAACTTCTCACAAGGCCTGAGGAATGCTAATCACATTCAGACCCTTGAGCTCCCTGAAATCTATGGGAAATTTGTCTATGAGGATAACTTGATCTCAAGGAGATATTCTGACTTAAAAGCTCTTGAGTCCAAAAAGGCCTTAACCTCCACACCCATATCAACTGCTTTTTATACTAATGGTGTTGTGCAGGACTTTCAAGAGGATTCTGAAGATGAAATTGATGAAAGGACTAGTGATGAGTACCTAAAAGATCTAAACTTGGAATTCCAAGAGAGGGCACTCCTTGCTAGTTCAAAACGTTTCATCAAAAGAAACCAGTCCAACTTTTCAAAAGGAAAAGTAAATGAAACCACTGAATGCTTTAATTGTGGTAAAAAGGGTCATTTTGCTAGGGACTGTTATTCTAAAACCACCTCAGAACCCTCTTACAAATTTTCAGGAAATAGTTCCTCGGGAACTAGCAAGTTTCAACCTAGAATGTTTCAGTCGACCCAACAATTTCAAAATAAGGGTCAAAAAGACTTTGAAGCAAAATATAGGAAAGCCAAGGCTAAACTTGCAATTCTTGAAACTAATCCCTCTATGTCTCAGGCTGCTCAAACTTCCAAGCCTGTTCAGGCAAAGAACAAGGTTTTAGTTGCTGAAGCCTATGATTGGGATGATGAAGAGGTATCCTCAGATGAGGAAATTAGAGTGAGTGCACTGATGGCACTCTCTGAAGGTGATCAGGTGGCTGTTGGGAAAAGCCATGCAAGGAATGGAGAATGGGTAAACATCACCATGAAGAAGGTAAACACTTTACTTTCTATGGATGATGATTCTGATTGGCTGTCTTACATGAATTATATTTGTGTAGATCTTAAATTTGTTGAGGAACAAAGGCTTAATATGTGTTCAAAATATAACAACAAGGTGTCAGAATTGAATAAATGTAGAGATGAATTGTTTGTACTAAAGCAAGCCAAATTAGAAACAATAACTCTACAAATTCAGAACACTAAAATTTTGAAACAAAACCAAACCCTACAAACTAAACTTAACAAAGAAAAAGCTGTCATCCAAGGCTGGACCAAAAAGAACCCCAAGGTCTTTGACACTGTGGGATTAAGCTCTCAGAAAACCATTGGAATTGACCCTCTTATGGTTGATCCCAATGTGAGTCACAGTGAATTAACCTTTGTTCCAGCTAGCATATCTTTTGAGCAAGAAATGCTTCCCAAGTCTAATGACTGGATTGTCAGGGACAACCCAGTCAGTAAGTTACCAAACTTTGAGACTGGAAAGATCTTGCTTCCTGAAAGTCAGGCTTTGAAAAATATGCTTGGACTTACTGAACAACTCAGTAAGCTTGAACTCACTGAACGACTCAGTAATACTGAGTCTGTGAATGAGTCTGAATCAGAATCATACCCACTACTTCCTCCACTAAATATCCTTCAGGGTGCTGCACCAAACTTAGGCCTCCCACCAATGGTCTTCTCACCACATTCTCCAAAGGAGAGATCAGGAATGGGAACAACCATCCTGAAGAGACCAACCCTTGAAGTCTCAGTAAACACTGATGACTCATCAACTTCAGTCCCTTCTGAAGTAACTACTCAAAGCCCTGACTCAAAATTTGATCAGTTGGCTGAAATGGTCAGGAAGCTTGGTAAAAAGATTGCATCATCAGAAAAATCTTCTCAATCCAAGAAGGAACATAAACCAACTTCCTCAAAGACCAAACCCAAACCCTCAAAACCCCTTAAAAGATGTGAACTGTGTAACTATACCAATCATGTCACTGATGATTGCTATAGAATCCTTTATTGTATGGTTTGCAGAAAGGATGATCACAGGACCTCTGATCACAAAACACATTCAATCACATCAAACATGGCAAGTTTTAAAGCTCAGTCTTTAAACTATCCTTCTGATTCTAAACAGAAACAGAAACAAAAGGCAAAGCCTTTTGCACCTTGCCCTTACTGTGGGTTCAATGACCACCATCCTAAGGATTGTCAAATTGACAATTGTTGTGAAAATAGTGGGAGTTCCACTCATAACACCTCAGGACGTGGTAAGGCCATTCAGGCCAATAGAGGTATGACAAAGTCAGCCTCTCAGTCCACTGAGTCCACATCAGCAATCAAATGCATAATATGTGGTAGCTCAGTCCACTCCACCACTGACCATAAATCACTTGAAAATGTTAACAAGACCCTCAAAGCTAAGCCCTCCAAGAAGTGGAGTCCTAGAAAGAACTGACCCAGTTTACTATTTGTGCAGAAACATGCCAGGGATCCTGTTTGGCATCTTGATAGTGGATGTTCAAGGAGCATGACTGGTGTGAAGGATTATCTGCACAAGTATGTGGATGAATCAGGACCCAAAGTGATATTTGCTGATAACTCATCATGTCTCACTGAAGGTTATGGTTCAATAAACAGCAATGGTATAGTCTTTACTAGGATAGCTTATGTAAATGGTCTAAAATACAATTTGATAAGTGTCAGTCAACTATGTGATGCAAAATACATAGTTCAGTTTGATGATAAACAAGGAATCATCTTCAATGCTAATAAGGAAGTTGTCCTTATTGCACCAAGAAGACATGATGTTTATGTGTTAGACATGTCCAGTCTGACTCAGAATGGAACTTGTCTCTTTACCAAGGCCACTGATACTCACAACTGGCTTTGGCATAAGAGACTCTCCCACCTGAACTTCAAAAACATAAACAACCTTGTAAAACAAAACAAGGTCCTTGGCTTACCATCTCTTGTGTTTTCAAAGGACAAACCATGCTCAGCTTGTGAAAAAGGTAAACATCACAGAGCATCCTTTAAAACCAAAACCAACTTTTCCATCAGGAACTGCCTTCATCTTCTCCATATGGATCTATTTGGACCAATCAGTCCTAGATCCATTAACCATGAGAAGTATACTCTGGTCATTGTGGATGAATACTCAAGATACACTTGGGTATACTTCCTGATCAAAAAGAGTTAGGCAGCTGAAACAATTATGTCCTATGTCAGGAACATTGAAAATCAGAATGACATCAAAGTCAAACAAATTAGGATTGACAATGGAACAGAGTTCAAAAATTATGAACTTGAATGTTTTTGTGATGAGAAAGGCATTTCACAAAAAATTTCCTCACCCTACACACCTGAACAAAATGGGGTGGCTGAAAGGAAAAATAGAACACTCATTGAAGCAGCTAGGACAATGCTAAATAGATCAGTCATTTCCAAACATTTTTGGACTGAAGCAGTAAAGACTACCTGTTACACACAAAACAGATCCATTATTGTCAAGAGACATAGCAAAACTCTTTATGAGTTATTCAAGGGAAGAATCCCTGACATCAGCTACTTTCATGTCTTTGGGTGTCCTGTGTTTATTCATAATAACAAGGATCACTTAGGAAAATTTGATGCCAAAGCTGATGATGGATACTTCCTAGGATACTCCCTTGTCTCAAAGGCCTTCAGGGTGTTCAACTGTTAGACCCGTTTCTCGGGTATTGGGACCCCACCCTAGATGAAAATAGATAAAGACCTCATGTGATTGGTCAGTCAACGAATGTAACGTTTTAGTCAAACCCGATAGTCAAAATATGACTAAAGTGGTTATGTAAAATATGATGTGTAATTATAGGGGCTTAAGTTGCCAAGTGTTAAACTTGTTATATAGTGTTATAAGTTAGTTGTGGCTAAAATAGAAGGAAAGGATCTTGAGGGACTATTATTGCCATTAACCCAAACTTGTGCCTAAAAAATGATATCTAGGGATTTCTAGAGAAATCCACCTCATTCTTGAGTGTGAAGTCCGGTTTTTAGGAGAGAAAGAAAGGAGGGAAAGAAAATGAGGTGGATGACTAATCTATGAAGAAGATGATGATGATCAAGTCTTGATGTTTATAACCTTCCCTTAGTAATGATCACACCAAGTAAGTAATTCTTGTAATGATTGTAAGTCTAGAGTTTAATGGGTTTTCATCATATGATCAAGATATGATCATATGATGATATGGGTTAGAAGATGATTATGTTTTGATGGGTTTGATAACCCTTGTTTATGTATTTGAGTATTATGTGATTAGGTTTTGATTATATGATGATGATGATGATGGAAGCTTGTGTTGATGATGATGTTCTTGTTGTTATGTAGCTTGGTTTGAGGTAAGTAAAATGATGATAGCATAAATTATATGGATTTCTATCATTATGTATTATGTATGTTTATGTTGAAAGGATGAGCTTGGATTTATGCATATGTGATGCCATGTTTATGGCTTATGTGATGAGATGATGCTATGGATATGTTGATGTTATGTATTAATTGAGTTTTGTGTTATAAGCCCGTCAAGTAAGTGCTTATGTATATGATGCATCATGTGGATTGAAGTATGATTATATGTTATGATCGTTTTACTTACTAAGCGTTATCGCTTACGGTTTAGTTGTCTAACCGTTTTGTAGGTTGGCGTTTTTGTATGGATGGCTTGGAGGTAGGAATATATGGGTTAAGGCATGGTTATGCAAGATGGGTAGATTGGTAAGAATGTAAAGCTTAGGTAGATACCGAGCTCATGTGTAAGTTTGTACCCCCGTTAGTCTTTTATGGGTTGTTAGAGTGTAGCCGTATGGCAAAGTGTATGTCAAGAGTTGTATGTCAATTTGGTGGTCATTTGATAAGTCAAAGTATGGTTTATGTGTTTTTGAGTAAAGCCTAAAGGGGCGTTTGGTTTATGTATGAAATTACCCATTTTGGGAAGTGAATGGGTCAAGTAACCTTGAAACATGTTTGTTATGTTAACCTAAGACTTTTGGTAAAGTTTGGGTGGTTAACGGTATGTCCAAGTGAGTTTTGATGGTTTATGGGTTAAGTTAGGGGGGTGTTTGGCTAGCATGTAAAAGTACCCATTTTGAGTGGTGAACGGGTTAAGTGTAAATTGGAACATGTTATATGTGTTAAAGTAATGATTTTGGTTGAGTTTGAAGTGTTGTGGAAGTCGTATGTGGCTTTTGTCATGAAATGGGTCAAAAAGGGGTTATGTGCATGACCCGTCCAATTTGTAAAGTACCATTCCGGGATGTCAAACGGTTAATGTTTTTGTATGAAAATGATGTTTATGATGTGTTAATGAAATCTGGAAAGTTTCATTTAATTGTTGGGTCATAGAAGTTGTCTTTCCGGAAAATGGGTCAAAAAGGATGTTAAAAGTGTTATGCAGTTAAAGGGGTGTTTGGGTTAAGAGTGTTTTTACCCATTGTGGGTAGTAAATCGGGTTGATTGAGTATATAAACGACTTTGTATGTTATGTTAATGGCTTTGAGTGAGTTGGCGTGGATATAAGTCGTCACGGGTCTCTTTTGGTCTTGTGTAGACTACTTTCAGTTTGTGTAGACTACTTTGGTCTGTGTAGACTACTTTCGGGTCTGTGTAGACTACTTTGGTTTGTGTAGACTACTTTTAGTCTGAGTAGACTACTTATAGTCTTATCAATATTTAAAGTCTCTTGTTCATGTATGGGTCATGGTTCAAGGGTTTCCGCGTACAAAGTCAAAAAGTTTTGAATTTTTAGTATAAGCGGGCACGGGGTGTAACAACTTGGTATCAGAGCTTCGGTTTAAGTGAATTAGGTTTCCACTATAGGTTGCCTAGTCTTAAACCACTCGTAGAAGCATTGGACTTAAGTGTTAGTCGCGCGGAAATTAATTGCTAAGTGTTAGACGAATTATGTTTTATGCTAGTTGAGCTTATTGATGATAAGTGATAGATGTATGTTATAGTGTTGATGTGTATGTGATAGAAGTCCGTGGAGGAATTGAAATGTTGGATGATTAGTTAGCCGTGCACCTTGGTTGGTGCTGGTGATTGTATTACGTTTATGTGAAGTGTATGATAGAGTTATAGTTTTGGAATGCGAGTAGCGATGCTAAGTGGTATTAGAGATGGGTTAGTAAGTGAAGTATAGTTTGTGATGCCTTAGTTATAAGGTAGACTAGTACTTGCGGATAATTAGAAGGTTGAAGCTTAGACATAAATTGATTATGTGATATGATATATGATGCCATAGACTATGTGTTTTGATCTTGATTATGAATGTTTTAACGCTTGTTGGATAAGTGTTAATTGTTATGATATGATTGCTTATGTGATGATTAAGTGTTATCGTTTATGCGATGATAAGTCTATTGTAAGTTTATTATATGTTTAAGTTTTATGTGGTGTGCTTGAGAGCACGATTGCGTAGAAGTGTATGAGTTAAGATAGATGCATATGATTATATGTTACGTGTTGACCTAGTTGTGGTCGGTAAAGTAAAAAGAACACGTTGATATGTGAAGAGAGTTAAGAAGCGTATAGAAAATTTGAAAAAGCATAAACGCTTAAAAAGATAAAGATAAGGAAGAAGTGAATAGCGAAATATGATATTTTGAGAAGCATGAGTTCTTATATGCTAAACTAAATGAGAAAGTTAAAGTGTAAAGTTAAGGAGTGATGAGAACATGTTACATATAAAACATGATAAATTGAAAAGTGCTAGTGATATATGGTAAAGTATGACGAGTCAAAGTGACGAATAAAATATAGATTGCGCTAGAGGTCATAGGTGACTTGAAGTGCGCTAGAAAGAGTTGTAAAACATGAATATGATCATGTCATTATATATCGGAATGTGTATGATAAGATTTTTGTGAGTAAGAATGAATAAACCTATGTAAGGTTTGTATGCATATAAGTCGAATAAACTAAAGTGATAGTATGAGTTGTGAATATGGTCAACAAGGGTTGACGGGTATTAGTAAGAGTGTGTTGTAAGAACACGTTGAGATGTGTAAGTGGTAATGAATAAGCATTACATATAAATTGTCTAAATAAAGATGGCACATAGCGAGTGTGTGAGTCAACTTGGGATTGATGAAAGATAAAATGAGTAAAGATGTTAAAAGTAAAGATAGCTTGGATCCAATGCTCTAATTTTGCCATCCTTTGGGATGGCCAAAGATGCGCATAATGTTAAGATGCCTTTATGGCATAATGTTGAGATGCCTTTATGGCATAATGTTAAGATGCGCATAATGTTAAGATGCGCATAATGTTAAGATGCCTTTATGGCATAATGTTAAGATGCCTTTACGGCATAATGTTAAGATGCGCATAATGTTAAGATGCCTTTATGGCATGATGTTAAGATACCTTTACGGCATAATGTTAAGATGCGCATAATGTTAAGATGCCTTTATGGCATAATGTTAAGATGCCTTTATGGCATAATGTTAAGATGCCTTTATGGCATAATGTTAAGATGCCTTTATGGCATAATGCCTTTATGGCATAATGTTAAGATGCCTTTATGGCATAATGTTAAGTTTGCCTTATGGCATGAAAGAAAGTTAGTGAGAATGGATCCAAGGCTAGTAAAGATGGAAAGTATGGCGAGTACGAGTGTTAGATCGGAAGCGTATAAGTAGGATTGTTTATGGTTTCTTGATTTAAATGGATTGGGACGCCTTTTCATTTAAATGAAGAAATTGTAAATCGCCGAACCATAAGTTTATAGTTCCTTGTTTACATAGATTGGGACGCCTTTTTATGTAAATAAAGAGTTATAAATGAGTGGGCTTATGTGTAGCCGATATGACATGAGTACGGATAGTGATATGAGAAGTGAAAACTAAAACATGTTAGACGTCATAAGAAAAGATAAATATGAATAAAACTGATAGCAGTGTTAAAGTAACGCGTGAAGTCTTAAGATAGATGTCTAAAATCGAGTTATGTTTTAATTTGATAAGTTAATTGGTGAGTAATTACCAAGAATTAATAAGAAAGATTGCTTAAGTGTTGTGTGGAATAGGTTTTTGAAGGTGTCGTTGCTTGGTACTTTGTTTATTTTTGAGATGAGTTGCCGGTTTTTGGTATTGATATGTGTTTTGGTTTTATGTGAATGTGAGATTAGCCGATATATGACGTTATGTCATGTTATTGCATTGGCGTATGCCGTGTTTATAGTGTTGAAGTTTGACTCATATAGAGTCAAAGTAGTAGATGTTCCCGGATGACAAGTAGTCATTGTGGGAAATTTTAGATATGTTTGCGATGAGAAGTGTGTTTATAGTAGATTATGAGTTATGTTTATGTATAGCAAGTTTAGAAATTGCATGATCATTTAGATCGTTGCAAGGTTATGGATTAGAAAGCATGATAACAAGGACATGTATATGTTGTGAATTTAGTTTTGGATAGTAATAGACGAGAGATTTCGGGGACGAAATCTAAATAAGGGGGGTAGAATTGTTAGACCCGTTTCTCGGGTATTGGGACCCCACCCTAGATGAAAATAGATAAAGACCTCATGTGATTGGTCAGTCAACGAATGTAACGTTTTAGTCAAACCCGATAGTCAAAATATGACTAAAGTGGTTATGTAAAATATGATGTGTAATTATAGGGGCTTAAGTTGCCAAGTGTTAAACTTGTTATATAGTGTTATAAGTTAGTTGTGGCTAAAATAGAAGGAAAGGATCTTGAGGGACTATTATTGCCATTAACCCAAACTTGTGCCTAACAAATGATATCTAGGGATTTCTAGAGAAATCCACCTCATTCTTGAGTGTGAAGTCCGGTTTTTAGGAGAGAAAGAAAGGAGGGAAAGAAAATGAGGTGGATGACTAATCTATGAAGAAGATGATGATGATCAAGTCTTGATGTTTATAACCTTCCCTTAGTAATGATCACACCAAGTAAGTAATTCTTGTAATGATTGTAAGTCTAGAGTTTAATGGGTTTTCATCATATGATCAAGATATGATCATATGATGATATGGGTTAGAAGATGATTATGTTTTGATGGGTTTGATAACCCTTGTTTATGTATTTGAGTATTATGTGATTAGGTTTTGATTATATGATGATGATGATGATGATGATGATAGAAGCTTGTGTTGATGATGATGTTCTTGTTGTTATGTAGCTTGGTTTGAGGTAAGTAAAATGATGATAGCATAAATTATATGGATTTCTATCATTATGTATTATGTATGTTCATGTTGAAAGGATGAGCTTGGATTTATGCATATGTGATGCCATGTTTATGGCTTATGTGATGAGATGATGCTATGGATATGTTGATGTTATGTATTAATTGAGTTTTGTGTTATAAGCCCGTCAAGTAAGTGCTTATGTATATGATGCATCATGTGGATTGAAGTATGATTATATGTTATGATCATTTTACTTACTAAGCGTTATCGCTTACGGTTTAGTTGTCTAACCGTTTTGTAGGTTGGCGTTTTTGTATGGATGGCTTGGAGGTAGGAATATATGGGTTAAGGCATGGTTATGCAAGATGGGTAGATTGGTAAGAATGTAAAGCTTAGGTAGATACCGAGCTCATGTGTAAGTTTGTACCCCCGTTAGTCTTTTATGGGTTGTTAGAGTGTAGCCGTATGGCAAAGTGTATGTCAAGAGTTGTATGTCAATTTGGTGGTCATTTGATAAGTCAAAGTATGGTTTATGTGTTTTTGAGTAAAGCCTAAAGGGGCGTTTGGTTTATGTATGAAATTACCCATTTTGGGAAGTGAATGGGTCAAGTAACCTTGAAACATGTTTGTTATGTTAACCTAAGACTTTTGGTAAAGTTTGGGTGGTTAACGGTATGTCCAAGTGAGTTTTGATGGTTTATGGGTTAAGTTAGGGGGTGTTTGGCTAGCATGTAAAAGTACCCATTTTGAGTGGTGAACGGGTTAAGTGTAAATTGGAACATGTTATATGTGTTAAAGTAATGATTTTGGTTGAGTTTGAAGTGTTGTGGAAGTCGTATGTGGCTTTTGTCATGAAATGGGTCAAAAAGGGGTTATGTGCATGACCCATCCAATTTGTAAAGTACCATTCCGGGATGTCAAACGGTTAATGTTTTTGTATGAAAATGATGTTTATGATGTGTTAATGAAATCTGGAAAGTTTCATTTAATTGTTGGGTCATAGAAGTTGTCTTTCCGGAAAATGGGTCAAAAAGGATGTTAAAAGTGTTATGCAGTTAAAGGGGTGTTTGGGTTAAGAGTGTTTTTACCCATTGTGGGTAGTAAATCGGGTTGATTGAGTATATAAACGACTTTGTATGTTATGTTAATGGCTTTGAGTGAGTTGGCGTGGATATAAGTCGTCACGGGTCTCTTTTGGTCTTGTGTAGACTACTTTCAGTTTGTGTAGACTACTTTGGTCGGTGTAGACTACTTTCGGGTCTGTGTAGACTACTTTGGCTTGTGTAGACTACTTTTAGTCTGAGTAGACTACTTATAGTCTTATCAATATTTAAAGTCTCTTGTTCATGTATGGGTCATGGTTCAAGCGTTTCCGCGTACAAAGTCAAAAAGTTTTGAATTTTTGGTATAAGCGGGCACGGGGTGTAACATCAACACTAGGAGATAGCATGCTGAGGAAACATTTTATGTTACCTTTGATGAGAGCACTGATGCAATCAGTGTCTCTAACAACTCAGTGGAAGAAATAGGTATTGATGGATCATTAAGATACCCTCCTGATGAACATCATGCTGACAATGGTCCTTCCACTCAGTACCATGCAAATGCTGTCATTTCCTATTACATCATTCCCCACAACCTTCCTTATCCAACCATCACTGAGTTTATTGAAGCACAAAATAATGATGAATTCATTCAGTCAGTACAAAGTGCTCAGGTACTAAACAATCTCAGTGATGTGTCAACCCACTCAGACACTCAAGATGCTGAAGAACATCATGTGTCTGATCCTGATCCTACCCATCAGGCCTCTACAAGTTCTAATCAGTGTCCAAGACCTCAGGACAGTTGGACCAAGTCTCAGGATATAGAACTTGTCAATATAATTGGTGAGCCTACTGAAGGCATGCTTACAAGAAGCATGGCTGCTGAACTGAGAGCAGCCTCAGCCAATGAATGCCTATTTGTGGACTTCATTTCCACAATTGAACCCAAAAGTGTTAAGGAAGCACTAAAACATCCAAGTTGGGTTCAAGCCATGAATGATGAACTGGAACAATTTGACAGAAACAAGGTAATGACCTTGGTCAAATGTCCTGAAGATGTTTCAGTCATTGGCATGAAATGGGTATTTAAAAACAAATCTGATGAAAATGGCATAGTCATTAAAAATAAAGCCAGACTTGTAGCCAAAGGCTATAATCAACAAGAAGGCATTGACTATGAAGAAACATTTGCACCAGTAGAAAGGATGGAAGCCATCAGGATCTTCCTTGCTTTTGCTACATACATGAACTTCAAGGTGTACCAAATGGATGGTAAAAGTGAATTCTTAAATGGCTCACTGAAAGAAGAAGTTTATGTTCAGCAACCTCCTGGATTTGAAAGCCATGAGTTTCCTAACCATGTCTGCAAGCTTAACAAAGCCCTTTATGGACTGAAACAAGCTCCCAGGGCATGGTATGAGACTCTTTCAGCCTTCTTGATCCAAAACAAATTTGTCAGAGGCAAGATAGACAACACATTGTTTATTTACAAGACAAATAATGATGTCATACTTGTACAAGTGTATGTTGATGACATCATCTTTGGCTCAACAAATTATAAACTTTGCAAACAGTTTGAAAAACTAATGGAAAAGAAATTTGAAATGAGCATGATGGGAGAACTGACTTACTTCCTTGGTCTACAAATCAAGCAGACTGATAAAGGAACCTCTATCAGTTAAGAGAAGTATGTCAAAAGCCTACTGAAGAAGTATGAGCTCAGTGACTGTGCCTCAGTCAAGACTCCCATGGTACCCCCAAACAACCTTAGTCCTGATCTTACTGGAAAACCAGTGAATCAAACTCTTTTTAGAGGTATGATAGGATCACTGATGTATTTACTTGCATCAAGGCCTGATATCCAATTCTCAGTATGCTTATGTGCCAGATATCAATCTGACCCAAGAGAGACTCATATCACTGCCGTGAAAAGGATATTTAGGTACCTGAAAGGTACTCCAAACCTTGGATTATATTATCCAAAATGTTCAGGCCTTGATCTTAAAGGATACTCAGATTCTGACTATGCTGGATGCAACATGGACAGAAAAAGCACCTCAGGCTCTTGCCAAATTCTTGGTGGAAAACTAGTCTGTTGGAGTGCTAAGAAGCAACAATCAGTTGCCATGTCCTCAGCTGAAGTTGAATATGTTGCAGCAGCAAGTTGTTGTGCAAATGTACTCCCGATGAAAAATCAACTCAGTGACTATGGAATTCAGTACAAGATGGTTCCCATCTTTTGTGATAACACAAGTGCAATTGCCATCTCAAATAACCCTGTTCTTCATCAGAGAACAAAACACATTGATATTAGATATCACTTCATCAGGGACCATGTCATGAATGGTGACATTGAATTACACTTCATTCCTACTGAATATCAGCTAGCTGATATATTCACCAAGCCATTGGATGAACCAACTTTCACCAGACTGAAAGCTGAACTAGGAATGTTGGATATTGAGAATCAGTCCACTGATTGACTCCATCCAAATATGTGTAAATTCTGAATCCCTGACTCAATGTGTTCTTCAGTGAGAAAGGTCACTGAACTTCAGGAACTAGACCCAAGTTCCTGAACCCTGATCCTCAGGAATTAGACCCAAATTCCTGATCACTAGAACCATCAGTGACTAAACCCAAGTCCTGACAATCAGGTTCACTGAATGAAAAGTCATTCAGGGTCCTCAAGAGACATTAAATACTGACTTAAATGCTCTAAGTATCTAGTTAGTAAATGTCCGAGGTTGGTAACTGAACTCATATTTAATTTAAGAATATTTGTTCTTTTTGCCTTTCTGGCTTCCACCTCTGGGCCACCACATTCCCACTTGGCATTAAATGCCTCTCCAATCACATTACAGATATGTGATGACTCATCTCTGCAAATTACACTTTTGCAGAACTGCTCAACTGTTCACCTTGACTGTTGCGCCAAACCAGAGAAAAGTGAAGTATTGGCATTAAATACGGATCCCAAAACATTTTATTCAAAACAGTTTCCAAAAATTCTTTTTGAATAAATAAAATCCGCTTAAATGCCTAAAATACCCTCCACTTCACTTCCCTATAAATACCCCAACCAAAATAACATCACACACGTCTATTAGAAATTTTAAGCAAATTCTGCCCATTTTTTCAAAACTAATAGTGTGTGTGTTCTTAGGCTTTAGAAACCCTGAATCATTTGTTAACCTTGACCTACCAATACAAATGGCTTCTTCTAATGCTATCACATACGCCCATAATGTGGATTTCATATTAGAGGGCGTAGACCTCACAAAGAACAATGTGGTGGGAAACTTTTCCTATCCACAAAAGTTCCATGCTTACAAGAACGTAATGAAATATCTTCAAAACTGTTTTCTTGCAAAAGCATTTACCAAAACCCCCTCAGTCATCTACCATGACTACTTGAGGGAATTCTGGTGTACTGCTGTGGCTACTTGCCCAAAAGACACCAAAGAATCCATCATCACTTTTAAAGCGATGAATGGGAGAAGGACTCTCTCCCTGGGTTACAATGACTTCATCAAGGCCACTGGTCTTGATTTTGCTGAGGCTTTTGAGCCCAATCCTAGTGACCAAGAGGTCAAAGCAGAGTTGATATTCTTAGGACCTCATGACCCAAAACGTCCTAAGGAGTCCGCTGGAGCCTTATTAGAAAAGGCTCCAATTGTCAAAACCTGGTTCCACCCAGTCTGGAGGATCCTGATGACATTCGTCATTCAGGTCCTTGGGGGGAATAAATCCTCCACTGAGCAATTGAACTCATCACAACAATTGATGTTGTTCAGTCTCTTGGAGGGTAGAAAAATTGATATCGGAGGTATTATCTTCCGTGACCTTGTTGCTAAGCTCTCAGAAAAATCTAGGCAAAAACACTTGTCTTATCCTAGGTTTATTTCCTGTGTGCTTCAGGACCTTCTTGGTTCTGACTATGTGAGGCCTGACGTCGAAGGTATAAAACCTGACGTCTTACATAAGACCAATTTCATTAGTGGCATCACTGAGGTACAACCCATTGCCCTGACTAACTACATGCTGGTGGTTATTCAGGGGGAGAATGTTGTTTCTCCAGTACCTTCACCTACAAAGAAGGTGAAGAAGACAAAGAAGGGTCAGTCCAGTAAGGTGGTTAAACCTAAACCACTCGCCACTGAGACTGATGCCGAAAACCAACTCAACCTTAAAAAGGGGTTGAATGTGGCCCAGACCTCTGAGACACCCACTACAGAGACCCCCCCTGACCACAAAACAAAGGCCAACGGAGGGCACTGAGAAATCATCCTCAGTGTCCTCGGGCAAACCCTTTCAACATGTTCCCACTGACATACACAAGTCTGAGGGATCAGGAACAACCACCCATTCACATTCCGATGAAGGAACTGACAAATCACAATCAGTTCCTGAGGGAGAAAAGGGTTCTAAATCCTCGGTGGGGCAGCACTACTCCACTGAGAAGGGGACCCATCACCAATCACATCCCGTTAACGTTCCTGAGCAATCACACTCAGGGTCTCAGGGAGTAAAGGTCCCTGAATCCCCAAAAGGGCAGTACAACCCTGATGGGAAGGGGGACCATCAACCATCACAATCAGTGCCTCATGATAGTTCTGAAACACACCCGTCAGGACTTGAAGGCGCTCAGGGGGATAAAGACTTAGAGGGATATAAACCACCCGCTGATACGGAACCCATAACCACCTCAGGCGGATCCCTTCACTCAGGAACTGCCCCCAAAAGTCAGGCTGGGCAAACCCCTCCAGTTATTATGACTAGTCAGGTTGAGCAAACCCACTCAGTTATTATAACGGGGTCAGGACCTGGCCACAACAAAGGCGAGCCCTCTTTTGAGGGGGAGCCGGATACCCTGAAGGTTCCTTCTCTGGCTGATCTTCAAATCCTACTGAATGAAGAGTCAGAAGAGGAATTAGTGGATTTTGGTGATGAAGACGACGTTCTGGGTATTGAGGAGGAAATGGAGATTGATATAAGCCCTCCTCAGCACCTTGAACTACAACCATCTTCTCCTCCCCCTGAGGATCAACAACCCAGCTCCCCCACATCATCATCATCATCATCAGGTGCTTCTTCTCCCGCCACTCCTCAGTGGTTGGCGAAATATGATAACGTTCTTCCATTGACTGCAAGACAACTGGTTAAATTCCTTCGTAAAGCCAACGAGGGTCTTTACACTGAACTCACGGAAGAACAATGGAATCAGCACACTGAAGTGGCAGCCTCCTATGCCGACTTCAGGGCTTCTGTTGAAGAATCTCAGGATAAAGTGCTTCAGGTCGCCAAACTTACTGATAAACAACTTGGCGACCTGAGAGACACCATTGATGAAATGGGTACTGAACAGCACAAGGAACTCTCCAACATTCTTAAGGGTATTGAATCTGTTCAGGAACAACTTGGAGATGATCCCATCCTGATCAAAAGAATGCACGAGTACATGGATACTCAGAAGTTCACCTCCAATTCCATCATTGAGCTTCTCAAGCTTGTTCAGGGGGTGGATTTCAAATCTATCAGGTCGCAGCAAGATTCTATTCATTAGGCAGTCACTGATACCAAGGGACACCTGGAAAGGATATCCTCAGCCTTTGATCAGCTCTTAACAAAATATAATGAGCTGATCGACCACTATACCTCCTATGTCACTGAACTTACCACAACCCAAAAGGCAATGGCGGCTGAAATTACCAGCCTGAAGAATGAGTCATCAGAAACTAAAAAGATGGTCTCCAGTATCCTCACCATTCTTCAGGCCTCTCAAATAGCTCCTCTTCCTCAGTCAGCAGGTATATCCACTGACGTTCCAATACTTGCTGAGGGGGAGAAAAATGATGAACCTATCCCTGATCCTTCATCTTCTATCGTGGTTGTCCCTGAAACTTCCACCAGTCAACCCCCTCCAATTGACAAAGGGATGGGAATCATGGTGACTGAAACAAGCACTCCTCCTGAAGCACACTTGGTTAAGGCCACAAATGAAAGACGTGTAGATCCTGATGCACCCTTTTACGTTGATTTGGAAGGAGGGAAAAGGGTCTTTGGGACTCCTGATGAAATAGCTGAAATCTTGCATCAAGAAGATCTCAGGAAGGCCCAAGAGAAAGAACAGGAACTTAACAGACCACTAATTGTTGAGGTTGCCAAGGAGGAAATCAAGGAGTCTGATAAAGACATTAAGGGGGATGAATTCATCAGGTTACAAGCTGAACTTCTTCAAGAACACAACAAACAAGCCAAACTAAAAGAAGAAAGGAGGCAAAGAACCTATGAGAGGTATGTGTGGCACATGACCAAGACTAAAGGAGAGGGCACAATCACTGACATAACCATTCACCCCACCAAGCCCATAAGCATAACGGTTCACAGGGGACCAAGGAAGTCTGAGGTTAACCAGCCCATTAAATTCTCAGACTTTGGGCTAAGGGAATGGGATATGATGATGCCCATCCTGAGGAAGAAGACACAAAGCAAGATAATCCCATCTCTTATCAAGTCCCTGAACGCAAAATATAAAGAACTTGAAAGGGTAGCTAAGAGTCTTGGGATTGATCATGAGAAGGCGCTTGCTTCTCAGGGACTGACAATCCCTGAACCTACTCAGAAGTCCGGAAGGAAAAGAAAAGCAGTGGATCAGGAACCTGAAAAATATATAGCTGCTTTGCACTGCAACAGGATTCCCCCTGAGGGAGTCAAGTTCATTCCTAACCGTGTCATCAAGAAGCCTGAGTATGGTATCTTCTTCATTGATGAATTTGCACAGCCAGCCTTCCAAAGAGTAAGTGACATTGATCTAGTGGAAACGACAACTCTCCTCGCCTACAAACTGATGGCACTGAGAGTAAAGAGTCCTGAGAACGAGGAGTTTGTCAAGCTGCTGGACAAGATGATGAATGAAAGACCTGAGAAGGAGGTGTTAGTGTCTAAGAAGGCGAAACTTGAACTCATGGGTTATGTACAAGAACCCTGAGTATTTTGTACTTAGTTAGTTAGGACTTGTAATGATATTAATAAGATGATGTTTTTATTATTTCAGTGTCCTTATTTACTTTCTAGTACATTCAGTATGAGCATAAGTCATTAGCTCACTCATTACTGATCATAACACTTAAGAATAATTTATATCCAAATAGGGGGAGATTGTTGGGTCCATCAGTACCCAAGAATACGTAAAACAAGATTTGGAAACAAATTAACTAAGTGTTAACTTAAACCGAGAACAATTCAAGTCACTGAGAGAACAGTCTCTCAGTGAGTCATCTTCAGGATGCTTAAGGAGAATTCAAGAAGAAGGATTCACTACTCAGGAAGGCGGTACTCCCTGAGTAGGACTTAAGCCAAAGAAGAAGATGATGGTTCAGTGAGTGTTGGACAAGAACTCACTGAACCCCAGTCTCCTCAACAACATTTGGTGATTGAAGACTGAAGAACTCAACGCCTGACAGAAAGGCGGGAAGATCTGGGAAGAGTTTAAGATAAGATCAAATCTTATCTTGTCAGGAAGAAACTTTCCCTAAGACGGCTAAAAGTCATGGAGTGTCAAACCAACCACTCCTAAAGACTTTATAGTCCATTCCCATTGGTTCTTGGAAATGACAATTACTGTTGTAATTGTCAGACATGCTTGCTTCAACAAGTTGTAGTTTTTTAATCACTTTTACGCTTTTATACTTGTGTATAAATAGGTTCAAAAGGAGAGAAGTTGAGTGTGTTTTGTACATTGAAAGCTTAGACTTTTACAAAGCAACTTCTCTCCTACAAAGAGTAACGTATCCCTGAGATAGCTCAGTGGGTCGAATTGTTACCACTCAAAGCAAAACTTGAGTTTAGATAGGAGACACCACCATACCTTGTCTGTTCAATCCCAAGTGTTTGTTCCGCAAAACACTTGGGTAATAGATTCTTTGATTCATTTCTAATAAGAATTTAAACGTTGAAAAATACTTATGTGCTTTTACTTTTACGTTTCATTAATCTGTTAGAATTAATCATAACATTGTATTAGTCATAAACACGAATAGATTAACTTTCTAGTTAACTCTAAGCGTGTGAAGGGAACAACATGAACTTATGTCAACCAAAATGGAGAAGTTCGAGACCAATAACATTAGTACATTACTATCTTAACAACCTTAGTCTTAAACCACTCATTCACGCAAACTAACATTTTCGCACAAACTACTGAATTGCGCAACGAAAACTAAAACCGCAAATCTTATACCTGAGAATGACATTGGAACCCATAAAACCGCCTCCCGACACACTCCAGAGGTGCAACCGCACCCTGCTCACTTGTCACCACAGATTTAAACCCATTCGACATCTTAACAGCCTCATCACCATGACTCATTCAAAGACCTGCACAATATAAGTTTAACAATTAGCACAAACAATTTTAACAAACATAAAAAAACTACACCCCTTTTTGATTGCTATTTATTTCTGATGATTTTCTAAAAATAAAAAAAAAAAAAGATTGTGAACACAAATAAAAATCCAATGTTTACTAAAAAAAAATAATAAAAAAAAACAGTTAACACACATGATTTTTTCAATTGAGTTTTCATCTTTATAGAAAACCACTGTCGATTTTCAAATCCAAAGTATAAAAACCCAATCTTTATAAAAAAAATTCCAAACAAAAAAAAAATTGAAAACAAATACCTCAAAAGGCTTTGCTGCAAACATCATCACCAAAGCATCCTGCAAAAGAAATCAACAAAAACCCCAAATTAACGCAACCCTAATTTAAAAAGAAATTACTGAAATAATTTAATTAAAACATACCTTTTCATTTAGGATAACCTTTGTGTGTGTGTTTTGTGGGATGAAGAAAATGGGAGAGGGTTCTGGAAGGGAGGTACCCCAATTATAATATTGTTGTATTGTAGATAATCCTGTAGATTTACTCACAAAGATCACTATAGATCTTTTGGAGTCGGACCGGGTTGGGTTGGACGGACCCTTTTTTTCGGTGCCGGAGCACCGTGAATGAGAGAGGGAAGCGAGAGATCCGGGCAGGGTCGGTATCATTTTATCCGGATGTGGGCGTACCTAAACCAAATGGTCCCCTAAAGTCTATGGTGAATAGTATTTCCTTTTTATACTTTACTTATAATATAATATAATATGAAAATTAGTCACGAGTGGCTTATGATGTCATGAAGTTAATAAAGAACGTATGACAATGATTGTTAAAAAAACTTTAATACCTCATTAACACTGTGTTCTCGAGTTAGATTTAAGAAAGAAAAAGAAAGAAAGTGAAAAGGAAACGCTAATGGTTGTGTTCTTGAGTAGCACTTAAGGATGGAAAGAAAGGAAATTGACTGAAAGTTAGTATGATTTTGTTAATTTTTACACTGTGTTCTCGAGTTAGATTTAAAAAAGAAAAAGAAAGAAAGTAAAAAGGAAACACTAATGTTTGTGTTTTTAAGTAGCACTTACGGATGGAAAGAAAAAGAAATTTACTGAAAGTTAGTATGATTTGGTTAATTTTTAAAGTAAAGTATTTCCTCTCAAAATTGGGAGGAAAATGTTTACTTTACATTACTTTGTTTTTTTTTTTCTTTACGAACAAAACTCAAGAACACAATGTAATAAATTCAATAATCACTGTATGATTGATAAAATATAAATTAGAATGAGTCGATTTATAAGATGGAATTATTAGCTTATCGGTGATGTCAACTTTCACGCCGATTTATAGGAATCTATGTCAAACAACTACTTCTATTCTCCTCCACAACTCAAAACTTGCTTTTGATTTGTGAGCATTTGACTTTTGATATATTTTTTGTTTTTTAGAAGAAATAATTTGGTTTTTTAAGTCTAAAATTTTGTGTGTGTGAATTTTGAACGATGACATTTCGACACACTTTATTGTATTTTCTGAAACTTAGAATATGACAAGTCTCATGCCTTTCAGTTTCTATAACTATGATGATTTTAGTTTGACTCGCGACTTCGAATGGAGATTCAATGAGGGATTATAACATTTTCATTTCACCTTGATTTTTTTTTTTTTTTTTTTTTTTATTATTATTTTATTTTTTATTATTATTATTATTTTTTGTTGGTTTCTTGTTAATTATCTATTATGATGAAACGAGTTTTTTTATTATGATGAAACGAGTTCCTTCGTTGCATTTTTAGTGTCAGTTTTGATAATATTTTCTAAGGTCCATTGACGTTGTAGAATATAATATAGAGATGAATAGTGTATTGATCAAGTCTGAGGACCACTTTGTGATTCTTCTATACTCAAAAGTTGAAAGAGCATGAGCCACAAATTTGATTTGTGTTTTTCTTTGTTAGAAAACTCGCTTTTATTCTCTTGCCCAATTTTTAAAAAGACTAATATGCAAAAAATATTCCTAAACTTTGCGAAAATTGCAAAAGTTTTCCTACAAAAAAAAATGCAAATAATGTCTCTAACGTTTCGGTTTTCTACAAGTTGTGTCATTCCCTTGTTACTGTAGTTGCAAATTTAGTTTTTAGACTAACGCTCATTAGAAAATCTCGTTAAATGCTGTGTAAAATAACTATTTTACCCTCGCCACCACATGTAATTTTTTGCAAGAACATTTTACAGGGACTATTTTATAGAGACATTTTTTCCAGTTTACTATTTATTTTCTTTTTAACCTTCTTCCACCACACAACCATCACCACCACCCTCCACCACCACCACCACCACAACGACGTCTAGAAAAATCTCACTCCACATCAGACATCATCACTCCAAAAACCACTGCGTGAACCACAAAAACACACACTCCACCACCATAAACCACCACATTTCCTTTCTTCCACCTCCGTACACATGACATTTAACGATGTTCTTGCAAAAAATGTTTTCTGTAAAATAGTCTCTTTAAAATGTTTTTGCAAAAAATGTACATGTGGTGGTGGCGAGGGTAAAATAGTCATTTCACACGGCATTTAATGAGATTTTCTAACGAGCGTTAATTGAAAAACTAAATTTGCAACTACAGTAACACGGGAAGGACACAACTTGCAGAAAATCGAAATGTTAGGGACATTATTTGCACATTTTTTTTGGAGAATAACTTTCATAATTTTCGCAAAGTTTACGGATATTTTTTGCAGTTTACTCTTTTAAAAATGCATTATTGAGGAAACTAAAGTCAAGGTTCATGTTCCTATCATTTACTCCAATAAACAATACTTACCTTAATATAAGTACTTTTTCGCTATGTGTGATTGGTAGGACAATGTGTCATCTATTCGGCTTAACTGCAAAGTTTAAATCTCATACGACAAGTCGACAAGTGAAAGGGACTATGTGGTTTTGGGGGGGGGGGAGGAGGGGGGACGATGTGTCCTAAACTCATATCATGTGGTGGTGGCGAGGGTAAAATAGTCATTTCACACGGCATTTAATGAGATTTTCTAACGAGCGTTAATTGAAAAACTAAATTTGCAACTACAGTAACACGGGAAGGACACAACTTGCAGAAAATCGAAACGTTAGGGACATTATTTGCACATTTTTTTTGGAGGATAACTTTCATAATTTTCGCAAAGTTTACGGATATTTTTTGCAGTTTACTCTTTTAAAAATGCATTATTGAGGAAACTAAAGTCAAGGTTCATGTTCCTATCATTTACTCCAATAAACAATACTTACCTTAATATAAGTACTTTTTCGCTATGTGTGATTGGTAGGACAATGTGTCATCTATTCGGCTTAACTGCAAAGTTTAAATCTCATACGACAAGTCGACAAGTGAAAGGGACTATGTGGTTTTGGGGGGGGGGGGAGGAGGGGGGACGATGTGTCCTAAACTCATATCATTCGCACGATTCGAAGATTCGAAATAAGATGATACTTCTTTTTCTTTCTAGAACTTTCTGTTGAAAATTCGTAAAAGTATGGTTTACACATGTTTCGAAATCTTTTGTAATTTGTAGTGGATGACATTGTTTTGCCGGTATCATTGCTCGAACGGGGAACTTTAGTTGACCAAACCAAGGAAAATCATATTCAGAACTTACAATATCAAACTTTTGTTGAAAGATTAATATATCAGTTAAACATCGTTTAAGGCTGATTTTTGTAAAAACAACAACGCTTTATGTAAAAGGTGAATTAAAATCATAGATAACCTCCTATTCTTAAGTTTTTATTTTTTAATTGATATTGGCACTTATAAGAACTTGATTAACTTATTAAAAAAGTTATATGATTTTCTATTGTAATGAACAAGCTGTAAAGTGAAACATAGACGTGTGACCGGCCAAAAAAAAAAAGATACATCAATTATGAGAAGCTTTATTCTTGTGTGATTTCAAGTTCATGTGGTCCTACTGAAAACAAGAAAGCCATCCACCTGTAAAATCGAATTCAGCGTAACAATGATAAAATAAAAAAAAAAAAAAAGAAAAAAAAAGAAAAGTATTTAGAATTTTTGGCGTTTTTAATGTTATATAATGGTCTTTAACATTCATAGTTTTATAATAAACATAAGTTATAGTCAATTTCGTAAGTTGCTTAACATACATCTAAAATGTGAAGTTACTAGACCGATACAATCATACAACCGTATTTGTAATTTCTCATCACGCCATTTGTCTTTTAAAACCAGGCAGGCTAGCTCAACTTTTTAAACCAAAAACTATTTTGGTTATCGAAATCTGGTTTGGACAAAAAAACTCGTTGATATTAAACACAATATTTTTGACAAAAAGAAAACAATCATAAGCTGGGTGTAATGGTCGTCGACCGTCGGTCAGGCGTCTTTACCCATGCGTCAAGGCCACTACGGCGACTCAATGAGGACGTGTCTCTCATCGACCAAATGGAGAAGAGGGTCTGAAAACCGACTGATTCAAATGCCCACCACAACCCAAAAAATGTATCGTTGCTTTATTAAAAAAACAATTCTTTTAAATCTAAAATAGAAGTGTGTGTTTTGTAGGTGCTGATCGTAAATACGAAGACCAAACAATACCAATTTTGTTATGGGGCATTTTATAAGGACCCTCCTTATAGGGAGGGTATCCAATGATTGGAAGCTCCGGGTGATTGTATCATTTGCTTCGCGGTTTGTACATATAGCTTATAAGGAGAGTATGTATAACATGCCCCGTTTATTATTTCTTTGTTTTTAATATTGTTGCAAATGGTAATTAGTCTTTGGTTATTGCAAATTTTTTTTTTTTTTTTTTTTTTTTTTTTTGAATTATTATGTAATGTTTTTAATTATTAATGAAATTTTAAATTTATTGTTTAAAAAAATGAAAATGAAAAAAAAGAAAGATATTGGTCTCCTTATTACACCAAATTCGTTTAGAAGAAAAAAAGCTAAAATATAATAGCGATGTCAGTTTGTGATAGTCACGGCGGTTGGCGTATATGGCCGAACGGCCTATAACGAACGAACCTCAGTTCCGAACGAACTTGATCGGATCGTTCGGCTCAACGGTAACTTCCGGACTAAAAGTCAAACCTGATATAAAGGGATAAGTAGCAGTCATTCAGAACAAACAGCAGGACTAAACATATGCTAAAAAGAGAAAGGTCGTAGTTACCGCTCAAAAGCATCACTATCTCATTTGGAGGTATCTGATACGGACAAAAACTGCTCCCCTATATAAAGAAGGAAGTTTTCACTCTATGTTAACTAACTTGAACTCACTTACTTTCACCTACATTATTTATCCTATCAAATACTCATTCTCACGCCGGAGTTTGGTCTTGGGATAAAACCCAGGGCGAGACTAATGCGTGTTTCTTTCTTATAGGAATCCGAAGGACCCAGCAGAGTTATCCGGAGTACCTACATTGTTTGTTTGGAGTAAGGCGCAAGATTTTACTTCAACAACGGCCACACCCGATCTAACAATTCTAAGACAAGATATTAAACACAATGTAAACACCAAATCATTGCTATATACCAAGGTTATAAATAGCATGAGGCGTGGCGTGGCGGCATGACCAAGCCTCACACCTTAGCGGCCAATGCGAAGATTTTGCGTTTATAAGACATGACATAAGGCGACACAAAATATGAAAATATTTATATATTTATATCATACTTCATATATATCGAGTTTACAAAAAGACGTGTTATAAAACGGCATAACACATGGCGTAGCGGCATAACCAAGCCTCATGTTTTTGCGGGATCTTTGCGAGGATTTTGCGCGCCTTTTAAAACCGTGCCATTTACTCATAAATAAATTAATGACCACAAAATAGTTACCATACAAAAATAATTTGACAATCCATAGACTATTCCACAGAATATTCCGTTAACTTTAAAAAAGGGCGTAAAAAAACACAGTTTTCTTTTCCTTCAAGAAATAAAATGACGTCACCTTTTACTACTAGTATATAAATACCAATCTCCCCAATCACTTTTCTTCATTACAAACACTCTCACAATCTCACACACAGTAAAACTCATTCGCAATGGGTAAATATCTTCTTCAATTTCGTTAAATTCATGAATTCACTATCTAAGTTTTCTTATTCATGTTTATTTATTTATTTATTTTGCAGCAACTGATAAGAAGATTAAGATCGGAATTAACGGTATGCTTTTTACTTAGTTACTGTTGCTGTATTGTTATTTCAGAAACTGATATGTTTGTTATTGATATTATTTTTATAGTTTGTTATGTTATGGTTTTTTGAGAATGTGGATGTGAATGATGTAGGATTTGGAAGGATTGGAAGGTTAGTGGCACGAGTTGCTCTACAGAGAGATGACATTGAGCTTGTTGCGGTTAATGATCCCTTTATCTCTACTGATTACATGGTATCATACTCATTCCTCTGCGCGTGCTTTTATAAACTTGTTATGTGATTTTAGTTGGATCTAGTAAATTGTTTAGGTAGCCGCATATAATTTTCAAGTGTTTCTACTGTTTACTGTGTGTGTATGGTTTTATATGCTACAAAATTTTAAAATTAGTTGTTATATGTCTGAATCGACCATTAAAATAATATACGCGTGTATGCTGCTGTGAAATTTAGATGTAGCAAGAGTTCATGGCTTGATGCTTTGATATAAGGGTGCATTTAAATAATATACGCGTGTATGCTGTGAAATTTATAATAATATAGTATGGTATGATATCAGTTTATGGAACCACAAACTCTAAATTTCATTTAAATGTTTGGTCGTGAATGCGGCTTAGTTCAAGTAATTTTCGTTTAAGTTCACATGTGAGAGTAGTATTTGGTTGATGTGATGACAGTACTGAAATCAGCCGTTATGTCACAACTTGGGATTGAGATATTTACAAGTTAGTTTTCTTGCAGACATACATGTTCAAGTATGACACTGTTCATGGCCAATGGAAACATCATGAACTTAAGGTCAAGGATGAGAAAACCCTTCTCTTTGGTGAGAAGCCAGTCAGCGTTTTTGGCTTCAGGTATAATCCGTTTGAGAACAATGATCATCTGTTGGGAAGATTTCGTGTTTTTCAATTTCGTAAGGTTTTATTTCCTTTTTGCTCTTAGGAACCCAGAAGAGATCCCATGGGGTGCAGCTGGAGCTGACTTTGTGGTTGAGTCCACTGGAGTCTTCACTGACAAGGACAAAGCTGCTGCCCACTTGAAGGTCTGGTTTGATTTCTGCTTCCTTTATTGCTGTTGGGATTTAAAGTCATATCTACCTGTTTATGTGGTGAAACAATATGCATTGACATAACTTGGTTTTGTATGATCAGGGTGGTGCCAAGAAGGTCGTCATCTCTGCTCCTAGCAAGGATGCTCCCATGTTTGTTATGGGTGTCAATGAGAAGGAATACACAGCTGACCTTAACATTGTTTCAAATGCTAGTTGCACAACCAACTGCCTTGCTCCTCTAGCTAAGGTATTAGCATAGTTCATTTTTAAAATTTTAATATATTGGAAGATACTATTATGTTTTCGGTGATTCCATCTCTTATGTTTCCGCTTTGTATATTTTCAGGTTATCAATGACAAGTTTGGCATTGTTGAGGGTCTTATGACAACTGTCCATGCCATGACTGGTATGTAGCGTTTCAGTTGGTGTTCAGTAAATCTTTCATTGATGTGTAAATATGTAGAATATATTTAATTTGTTATTGAACGTATTTTTTCAGCCACCCAAAAGACTGTTGATGGTCCATCCATGAAGGACTGGAGAGGTGGAAGAGCTGCTTCTTTCAACATTATTCCCAGCAGCACTGGAGCTGCCAAGGTTGTTAAATAGCCATTATTACGATTGACTACTTACCTCACTTCCTGTTAGAGGTTCTAAATTGGACCCATTTACTCATTCATGGGGCTATCTGGGTTGTGTTTTATCTCAAAAGGGTCGAAACATAATTAGCTTTAACGAATGTTTTTAAACCGTCAAACGATTTATGTTTACTGTGGTTCGTCTATAATTCTTTTCCAATACATAAAACCTCCCAAAAGTTTTCAAACATTTCAACATTTTATTGTGATAATAATTTTTGCGTTAGTAGGCAAGTTTTAACCTGTTTGTATTTTCTGTCCGCTATTTCAACCACAACCCTTTTGACCTTGCCATTTGTAGTTTCTATTGAGAGAGTCCTATATTTCCCTCAGCTCATCGATTTTTCCATGATCATATAGGCTGTTGGCAAAGTTTTGCCTGCTCTTAATGGTAAATTGACCGGAATGGCCTTCCGTGTACCAACTGTTGATGTCTCAGTTGTTGACTTGACTGTGAGACTTGAGAAGAAGGCTACTTATGAGCAGATCAAGGCTGCTATCAAGTACGTTCGGACTATTATAAAGCATTTTGTATTCAATTCATGAGGTTATTTCGTAAATTGTAATAACGGGTGTTTTTGTATTACAGGGAGGAATCCGAAGGCAACCTCAAGGGCATTTTGGGATATGCTGAAGATGATGTTGTATCCACCGACTTTATTGGTGACAGTAGGTCAAGCATCTTTGATGCCAAGGCCGGGATTGCTTTGAATGACAACTTCGTGAAACTTGTCTCGTGGTACGACAACGAATGGGGATACAGGTAATCTTGCAGTTTCTTTCCCTCCTTTCTTGCATTAAATTTTTTAGTTTGTATATAAATTGTCCACTGTCACAATATGATCTCCTTTCATTTTTTTCACTTACACTATAATTTGTTTTTGCAGCTCCCGTGTGATTGACTTGATTCGCCACATTGCATCCGTTGAAGCCTAAATATTGAACATGTGAATGGTGACCCGATTCTACCAGGCTTGGAATGTGTTGTTTTCTTTTGAGTTTTTGAATAATGAGAATCTTTTGGTACAAGGTTTTGGGGGTACTGCAGATTTTGGAATAATGTTGGTACATGTTGCAATGTACCAAGTCTAGTTTTAGTTTCGTAGGCTCCTTTTTGGTCGTTTTTATTTTCTTCCGTTATTTTGCTTCTTTTGTTTAGCGAACCTCTTTTGATTACATTGAATTTTACAACATAATTCAGCTTTTGTTATTGGACTATCAACAACAGTTGTACTCTAAAGTAGGATTGCTTCTTGTTTCCGAAACTAAAAACTAGATAACAATGTTTGAAAGCATCGCCTGTCATCTTTTTAGGAGGTGGTTTGAGTGGTTAAATATGTGAGAATTTTCTTTCTGAGTCATACATAACATACAATACATGTGATTGCTTATAAAGAATGTGGAAGTATTGGAGCAATTTGGTTATCAGTGCCATCGTAGTCAAGTAGCCAAATCTCATGATCATCTTTTAAAGGCCTTCTACATAATAGCCACCAACATCAAGTCGTTCCGAAACATCTTAAATGTTGGGAAGACATGAAATAATAACACTTTCCATCCTCGTATACTGGTTGACTACCAAAAACAGAGCTGTGACAAGCTAAAATGCTTAAGTTGTCTATTTGATAATTGGTTTATTATTATTAATTTTTCTTTTTGTCTTTTTGGAGATGCAATCCTTCTTTTTTCAATGACATGGTTTCAAAGTAAATCAGATTCAACACTTCATTATAATTATAACTAAAGTATAAAGATGGAAGACTATTCACTATAGACTTTGCCTATAGACTTTAGGGGTCCATAGCCCAAACCCGACAAAAAATAATCCCACCTTGACTCGGATCTTCCATACTTTCTCTCACGTGTCTCTCTCATCTCCTCTCTCACTCCATCGCTCCGGCACTGAAAAAAAAAAAACCGATGGACCAAGTGACTCCGATCCGACCCCAAAAGATCTATAGTAATTTTTGTGAGTGTTTCTACAATTTCATCTACAGGACTCCTTTGTGAGAGGATACGATTTTCTTTATTGTGATGTGTGGTTGTGTTTTGACCATTTGTTATCAGCTACAATAGCCTTTTTTTCATTTAAAGTGTTTTTTTAGATGATTGAGTTAGGTCATTTTTTGGGGAACATTTGGATTTGCTGTGTTTGATCAGATCATTGCTGTTAATAGGTCTGAAATTGTTGATTTTTTATGTCATTAAGTTTTCTGATCTTTCAATTACATGTTTGCCGCCTATAATGTTAGGGTTAGCAGGTATACCATTTCTTTGTTATGGTTTAAAGTGTTTTTCTAGATCATTCAGTTGCGTTAGGTTTTTTTGATCATCTGGATTTCACGTGTTTCATCAGATAATCGCTGTTACTAGGTGCGGAATCATTAATTTTTTTATTAGGTTTTCTGATGTTTGGTATATAGATTAGGATTTCATATATGTGATTATCATGATTATGCGTTCTATGGTTTTATTTTATTATAAATTTAACAATTATTATCACTTATACATATATAACAATTGAAATTTTAAATTAGGGTTTTTGACATAATCTGGGGGTTTTTCTAAATTCGGGAGTTTTAGGGTTTTTTTTTTTTTTTTTTAATAAATTTTGTGTTTTTGTTTGTTGTTAAGCTGGTAGATTAGTTTTGGCCTTATGAGGTTGCTACAGAACCTCCCTTTGTTATAGCCACATAAATGGGTATGTTAAAGATATGTTTTCTATCACTTTAAGATTAGATAGTTCGATTGTTTGTTTCATAAAAAAAAGTGGATCTGCTTTGCTGTCTCACGGTTCATACGAGGTCTTAGATCTTTTTTTTTTATGTTGTTGTTAATTTTGCCATCTTAGATTTAGGAGTTTAATTGCTGCAAATTATTGTGATTGTCTTCTAGGTTAGTATATTAGGGTTAATTTTGTCATGTTAGATTTAGGACTTTAAGTGATGCAACTTGCCTCATTATTTTAATTTTGTTCTATTTTAGTATATTAGGGTTACTGTTTTGGTGTTATCCTTATTACACTACCTTATGTAGATGACGGCTTAAGGTTGCATGGTGGTCATTAATTTTTGTTGCTGTTTGAATGATGCTTTAACTGAAATCAGGTTGTGTATGAGGTGTTGATTGTATGTGGTTTGTAAAAGTTTGTAACTTTTACCGTGTTTGGTTTGTAGGTTGATGTTATGTCACTGCCACACGAGCTTTTCACAAAGATTCGTGGAATGTTCTCATTTTGGTTCCACAATCTGCTTATTGCGTTCTCAGTGGGTTTAATGGCATAAGAACGATGGCGATATTGAATACAAGCGGCTATGATGAGTCTACGGGGTAAGGGGATTAAAGCTGAGATGGCCCACATCTTGGCGGGGTAGGTTACTATACTTGCAGCCATGGTGGGAGTATCCTCTTTTTTCGATCCTTACCAGACTTATTTGGTGTAGGTGGTTACCAGTTTTATTTGCATTTATTTTGGTCGAAAACCCCTTTGGTTGCTTCATCTAGGGCTATGATGATTAACGTTCTTTTCTGAGACAAATGAAGCGGGTCGTCGAAGATTGGATCCGTAACTTAGCGGGGCAAGGACCGGATGGCATGATTATGCAATCATGTTTCTTTGCAGCCATGGCGGACTCTAGATCTTTTTGACCCTATTTGGTTTAAAAATCTGAGCCTAATAAAGAAATGGTACGACAGGTTGAAGCAACCTCTATCAAATTTTGTTAATGACGGTTTTTTTAGTTAGTCTAGATCTTGAGGCGCTTGGATAATGTTGGTGTGTTCACGGGACGTGTTCAGAGGGTGTGTTCAGGGGCTGGGTACGAGTAAGCATCAATTAATGGACCCATTGTTAAGTAGGTATGCCTTTGACTTTAATCAAACATTCACTCGAATTGGAAGCCTTGCAAGCTTAAGTGATAGCACGATTCGGGTATATGTCTTGAGCAAACTTTTTAGATGCCAGCGAATCCACATGTAAGTTAATTATGTTTTTACGTATCAACGTTTTTAGTATTTATAGTGATACCATGTACTCTTATAATATGCAGTATCTTTTTTTGTTTAGAAGCAGACTTCAGGTGCCATTACGGTACCGTGACGGGTACAGTTAGTCCTGAATGGAGTGGATTTCAGGTGCATCCTACTATATTAGCCCTACTGATTTATTCAATATTTGCTGCAACCTTAATGATAAGTAATTTTGTAGCGGAAGAAAATGACGGTGCGGATGTTGTTGGCGGTGAAGTGGAGTCTCACAGTTCCGATGGATGCTAGGAGATCAAATGGGAAGAATGCTGGTCGTGGGCACCAATAACCACGAACAGCCTGACGGTTAGTGTTAGTTACCTTTTTTGCCTATTTTGTTAATTACCATATGTCGTTACCATATGTCATTGCTGTTGCTGTTCCATAGCATATACTGATGCTATAGACTATCGTGCTTATGTTTTATTCCATTGTCTTTGTAGGTTACAAACACGTTCCGAAGATCCGGGACTTTAGTGCTGGCATTGTTAGAGATGGCAGTTGCCATGGTTCTGCTACTGAGATGGAAACAACAACGACTCCCAGTGTTGCAAAAGACATGTCTAATCCTCATGAGCCCATGCCTTCAGTAACATCCCACCAATCAACCCCTAATGCTATACACAATTTCACAACCCTTCACGGCGAATCATTGACATCGGCTTTCCATGGCCACAGTAATGGTATGAGTAGTAGTTACCACGCATTTTGACAAAGAGACATTTGTTGCAACAGTAGTGTTTATACATTTGTATACATACGTTTGCACACTAAACATTTCCTTCTTTTGTTTTTCAACAGTTAGACAGCCAACAACGGGTGTCAATTCTTGGCCAGCACATAATAGATCGGCCCGCTGCAGAGAAACATGTGAGATGACCATCAGTTTGTTGCATTCTTATGAAGCCGTTGGTTTGTTCCAAAATTAGATGCTTATTTGTTATGTTCTTTCTGTCTTTTAGGCGGATCGCAGTCACAACCTGCGTTTGTTGGTGACCTGCGTGGAGGCCATAACCGTAGCTGTGCAGCTACCCGAGGTTGCATACTTTTCTGCTTATCTAGTTTCTAGAGTGTGATTTTCCCGTGTTGTGTTTGCCAATTATATACCGTGTGTCTGATATAGCAAGGTCTTTGCCTAGGTCCCCCATCAGAGTACAAAGCTTTTGGCACCTGTGACCGTGCAATTAATACTTTTGTGAACCAAAGTAAAGACTTGGACGTTCAACTTACAGAGTCCTATTTGCGCATTGAAGAGACTTTTTAAAGTACGGGATAATGTCACGCAAGATGATAGGAGCAGAGGAGAATTGCGACACATTAAAAGGTACGTTGCATTTGATCTTCATGGGTTTGGCTATTGTGGCAACGTTAAGAGTTAGTGAAAGTTTATCAAAATCAGTTTATATGAATATACTTTAATTGATAGCTTGAACTCGAGGCGATTTTCTGATCATAACTCCACTTTTGTTATTGGCACTGAACTTTTGCCAAAAAAATAAATATGTGTACAATGTCGATACTAGAACCGAATGGAAAAATGTATTTCTTCACAATAGGTTTCAAATTAGTGAATGGTACATTTATTCAGTAACGTATCAATGAGCATATGGGGTTTAATCTAATACTCTAATCTCTTATGGGTAAATGGGTAAAGTCAGACAAGTTAGTTGAATAGAAAACTGGTCAAACGGGCCAAAAGTTTCAAAAGCTTTTTAGCACAAAATCTATTACAGTAATTATATTATTTTAGTTATTATGTTCATATTGAAGCAGCCACCTAAGCCACGATGGTGCCGATTCGGGAAATCACCTCCCATGGGTAACGGGTGAAAATGTAATGAGTTTGAACAATTAGTTTTTTATGACTGGGTGAAACGGGTTGCGACTGAATCGGGAAAACATTCTTTGTTCATTTTTGAAATTTCTATAAATGATTCATGCATTACTCATGGTTAAAAAAGCAAAACTAATAACGTGTTTGGATTTGCCACTATCACAGATAGTACGTACATGGTTTTGTGGATGCACTGACAAGTGTAACTCTAATGAAAAAGAAAGCATTCAAGGCTGACTGAAATAGCCCGGCCTGAAACGGTAATATTGAAATCTTTATTTAAGTGAATGGTTATGTGTGACAAATAGTAATTTCAGGTTATTTTCCAAACTTCGAAATTTACTATTCATCATTTCACTATTCATCGTTTTTGAAGCCAATTTGCGAATTGAAACGTTATCAAAAATTTTACTATTCACGAAACACAATTCATTCCCGGAGGGAAATCTCTATTCATGGTTATCATTCATCATTTCGTAAACTAGGTTTACGGGCATTCAAAATTCGCATAACCTTAAGGGTTTAGCAGCGTATTCATGGATCATCACTAGGACACATCATATAGATTAGAGTAGTCTACATATCATCAGTAACATCATCTGCATGTTAGGGCATTCACGGGTTTGCATAATTTCAATTAACGTATGTTTATTTATTTAATAAACGTTACCACTCAGTCATTTACTACGAACAATATACCCGACACTCCAGACTATGATCCTAATATATTTTCACACTCGTTATAATGATATAAAAACTATATTATTAGTTTACCCGGAGTTTTGAAATCATTTACTATATATATCGTCAAAAGCTTATAACTACGACGGTTTACAAAATTTCAACGCGATAACTATTTGAACACCCGATTCTTGCAAGAAATGTGATTTTATAATTTTTACAACTTCTTCATACTTTATTTTGTTTCGTCAAAATTTATTTCTAGCTAACTCGATACCCGATAACACATAATACCCTAACCAAATTAACCAAGTCTTGCACCAAATAGACAAGAATATTAATTAGCACACAAAACTTATCCCCTTTCCCCCATTATACACCCCATGTCCCCCCTCTAGTCCAAATTGCACTTGATTTCTTTGACTAACAATACCATAACTAGTTATATTTCTGACATAAACTACATAATTCATTCAAGCTACCAAAATCAACTAACAAAAATTCTCTCATTCTCTCCCACCCTTTATGTGTTTCGGCCAAGAACAAAACAAGAAGAAGAATTCATCAAAAATTTCAAGATCAAGTATTTCAAGTTCTATTAGTGCCCTAGTTAAGGTTTTGAAATAAAAACCTCAAGGTTACTTAAGTATTTTGCTCCAAAAACTCATCAAACCTCAAGTAAGTGTCCAAATAAAATTTTCTACTCTTACATACTTTCATTTAATCTATTTTGATGTTCTAGTAGCAAATCATGCAAATATAGTTATGTTATATACCACTTAACACATAATCTTATCACTAAAATGAGTTTAATGAATTTTATGAGTAATCTTATGAGATCCACCATTTTTGGTGAAGATTAGGAACCCATGACACCCTAAGAAGGTGTATGGTAGGCTTAGAATAGTTTTGGTGTTGATTGGAAGGGATATATACAAGTCTTGAACTAGAAAAATTGATTTTTACAAGTTATAGTGAAGGTTCTGTCCATTTTTGAAATTTCTGGAAAAATCAGTAGACCATGGGTTATTTTGGTTTACATATTTAGAAAATACTCTCAAAAAAGAAACCGTGGCCGCCGGAATGAGTAAAAACGAGCTTACGACGAGAAAGATACGTTAATTCTAAGTTTGACGACGAAAACTATATTTTCTGAAAATAGTGTGCTGTTGCACGATTTTCCATGGGTAAAACGAGGCGTTGAACGCGATCTAGACAAGCCGACATATCAAGAATATATTAGTTCACTGTAATACGAAGCCGAGGATATAAAGAACGTAGAAAACGAGCTTATAACGACCAAGATACAAGCGTTTGAAACCCGACGTTCACAACACATTTTTATCAGCTTTTATTAGAAATGTTTCTAAGTGTAAAATTGTTTTTCCAAGTGACCATGTTTAGAGCCATTTTTCTCAATGATCGAGTCCGTTTGAGACATTAACCCTTTGAAGTGAAATCAAGTACTCCCGGCCTAATTCCCAAATTGACTAGCCGTTCGTCAACCGGACTTGTAACGAGTAAAATACGACCTTTCAAACATACCCGAAAACTGCACAAAAACAGTCAATTTAGCCAACTAACTAACTTAACCATTATTTATCTTTATGATCGGGACACGTATGGACAAAAGTTCGATGATACGAATTTAAGATATTGTTACAAGCTTTCTAAAAATACGAAGATCGTTTCCTAACACCCAATAATCATCAACTTACGACTAGCCTTGCGAAGCTACTTAGTCATTTTCTAGTAGATGTTGGAAAATAATAAATTACGATAGAAAACTCTATTATTTTTCTATAAATCACCAAACGAAGATCGTGGGATATCGTTATAACATATATACACGTAAAATGTTTTATAACTTAACAAAACGTCAAAAATATATTTTTTTCGACGATAAACGTTATTTCCAAAATTCACGAGTGGTATCAATAACATACGTATTTGCATGTGTATCATCATTTCATGACTTACATTAGATCATATCATTCATATTAGGTTGCGGTTAGAGATCGTGCCTCATTTCAGTGTATCCACTTTTGTCATCATTACTATTGCATCAGGTGAGTTTTCATAGCCCCGTTTTTCAAGTTAATATTTCATTTCAAACCTACGGGGGAGAATACATTGCACATTATTTTATTGCAAGTCCAAGTATATTAAATTCATTTACATTGCTTAAGTTACCACATTGCAAAGTTAAAGTCCCCTTTTTATTTATCATGAACCGTTAATTGACATTAAGCTAGGGTGAGTGAATAGATTTATTGAGGGTGACTCCTCCGTTCGGGTTGGTAGCTCCAACTAAGTATACGAACGCGTTTCATTTGAATCATAATAGAGTGTCTGGCAAAACACTCAGTTGGGGCATAAATTCATTTACATTGCTTAAGTTACCACATTGCAAAGTTAAAGTCCCCTTTTTATTTATCATGAACCGTTAATTGACATTAAGCTAGGGTGAGTGAATAAATCTATTGAGGGTGACTCCTCCGTTCGAGTTGGTAGCTCCAACTAAGTATACGAATGCATTTCATTTGAATCATAATAGAGTGTCTGGAAAAACACTCAGTTGGGGCATACATTATTAGTCTAGCTTCAGGGTCATGAGCTTATAGCAATTGTATTATTTATATGGCTACATTGTCATGCTTAACTTTTTACATTTTGGATATCTTACAAAACATTTACATAAACCTATGATTCTCACCAACATTATTGTTGACCGTTTTAGCAATGTATTTTCAGGTAATTAAGGCATTCGCATCTTGGCCCGCATGTGGACATTTCATAGAGTCGTGGTGAAGACGCGTCTCACTTGTATTTTATGCACTTAACTATCGTTTGATTTGTAACAAACTTATTTCCGTAAACTTGAATCACCTTTTGGGACCTAGCTTTTGTAAACTTTGAATGTTTTATATAATCAAACGATGTATTTTTAAAACGACACTTTAGGTCGTTCAATATAACTGTAACTGTGATGCTATGACAGTCATGCCCCAGGTATTTCATTCCGCTGCAAATCAGGTATTTTGGGGTGTGACAGATTGGCATCAGAGCTAAGGTTATAGCGAACTAGGTTGTATCACGGACCCTAGAATATAACCACATCATCATAGCATCTCATCATTTCATCATAAGTGCATATTCACTATACATGCGGTTTCATATATACACTATGCGAGTTACTTATACTTATACTTACATATATTTATATTGACCTGGTTCACAACGATATGTCTTCACCCAACCACCCTATTATCATTCCAGCAGACTCGGATATCGAGGATGCTTTTTCATCCACTAATACACCTACATCACTACTCTCACCTTCCTATACCTCGACATTCTCATATCACTCACCATTGTTAGATGATAACTCCCACCTATTTGAGGTTTTAGCACCACCTGAGCCAGACTTAGAAGAAACTACCAGATATGACACTGAGACTTTTGAGATTCAGGAGACTGCCCCTACCTTTCCATTATAACTATTGTCATTCCCCTTTTTCATTCCCACATATCGGAAATTAGATGACACCTTGTTGATAGTACCAAGATCACCAACTCAACAAGAACATCAGCAGATCCCTCAGGAATGGTTTAAGATCTATACAATCCCGGATATGATCGATGCACAACTCCAGACCCCACATCAGGACTCATCCCAACTTTATGATGCCGCAAACCTGGATCTACTCAGAGGTGCACCAGGAAGCCTCTAGACTAGACTTATATCTTTACTAGCTTTTACTATTATTCTAGCCACGGGGTGTGTGGCGTAGTTCAAAGAAACTTGTAGTATTTTGGTTGTTGTACAACGAAATCACCAAGTATTGACTCTACTATATGGATATGGTTGTGCTATGTCTGATATCGGTCTATGTAGGCCGAAATTTTCATTTTATATACTCATGTGTGTTGTGATTATACTTATGATATTTCGTGGTTGTTTCTCGTTGAGATTTCATTGTATTCATACACGTTGTGTGTGATGATCGTTTCTATTATGAGTTCTCATTATTGTTATCTTTTGTGATTATAAAGAATTATGCCGCCAAAGAAAACTACTCAAGCGATGACACCAGCTGATATTAGAAAACTTGTTGCGGATAATATAGAGGCAGCACTAGTAGTTGAAAGAGAGGTCGTAGCTGCAAGGGCTGCTGAAGCCGCTTCTCGGGCAGAAACAGCAGAAGCTGCAGGGCTGGCTGCTAATGGTACTAATGTTCGTAAATGTACATACAAGGACTTTAAGAGTGGCGATCCCATAAAATTCAAAGGCACTGAAGGAGCCACTGCTATGATCCGTTGGTTTGACAAGACAGAATCTGTATTTCTTCTATGCAATTGTCCAGATGACAGCAAGGTAAAGTTCGCTACCAGTACACTCATTGATGAAGCTATGTCATGGTGGAATTCTTATGCACAGCCTATTGGTATGGAAAACGCTTACAAGCTCACGTGGGAAGAATTCAAGAAGCTACTGAGTAAGAAGTTTTGTCCACGTACCAAAGTGAAGAAGCTAGAAACAGAATTTTATGAGTTGGAGACCATAGGTAATGATATCGAAACCTACATCCGGAGATTTCAAGAGTTGGCCGCGCTATGTCCAACTATGATTCCAGATAACGAGAAGTTGTTAGAAAACTTCATTGGTGGGCTACCACACAACATCAGTGGGGATGTAACTGCTTTTGATCCATACACTCTGGACGAAGCTATCAGAATATCTCAAAAGCTTATGGTTCAGGTAATAAAGAAGGGAACTACTGTCAACAATAACAACCGAAACAATACCAACTATAACAACAACAAAAAGAGAAGGTGGAACAACAATCAGCATGGCAATGCTACTCAACAACCACCAAAGAGACAAGAAGCTGCTAAGGCCTATGCTGCAGGCCCAACTGAAAAGAAAGGTTACAAAGGTATCCTACCCAAATGAAACAAGTGTCAGAGTCATCATAACCCTGGGCATTGTCTTAATCCATGTGGCAATTGTAAGAAAATTGGTCATTTGACTAGAGAATGCAAGTTTCCAATCGTTGCCGGAAATCAGGAACCCCTGGTAACATGTTTTGGCTGTGGGGAGATCGGACACTACAAGAATGAATGTCCAAAACAATGAAATCAAGGAAATGAGAACCAAGGTGGAATAACTCGTGGAAGGGCTTATATCATCAGAGAAGGAGATTGCCAGAACATCAACAACGTTGAGGACGACAACAATGTCTAAGAACAAGGAACTTTTGTCTTAATAATAGACCATAGACGGAGCCCTCTAGGGTTGTATTTATTTAAGTAGTCTCTCTTAAGTACTTTCTTGTAACCTCGATGTATTATGTACTTTTCTATCTAAGGTAATCTCTATCTTTTATCATCTCCACAATAATCACAACCTTCGTTTATTTCATTTCCTATCCCATTTGCCCAATATTCAACCATTTCGCAACAACATACCGCTGTCCTAGTAGGGATTTGGCAAATTTCGTCTTGACTATAGGCTATTACCATTCCGTAAGAATATCCACACACGTCCTATAACCCATTCAACAGATTTTATTACAAGATATTTTACTACCGCTTTATAAAACTGTTTCACATAACCTTACCTCAAGCTATTTTACTACCATCTCAGGAAATTTTTTTCACAGAATTTTTCAAACGAGTTATATTACTGCCACCTTATAAATTGATATTATGTCATCCTACCAACTATTTACTACTATTTTACCAAGCAACACGTTGAACATCATTTAAAACTTTTGAGAAACATAATGCTACTTTGACTAAACCGAGCATCGCATCATTAGTCCTCAATTATACATAGCCTGATCACCTATGTATAATTTAGGAATGATTATGCCATGAAGAGGACAATCATCTTTTCAAAAATTCTTAATAACAATCTTCATTCAAAAGCTTTGTAACAAAATGAAAATCTTTCATAAACATCCCATTTGACAAACCCTCTCTAGGTACCTACACCACATGTCAGTCACTCAACCACTAAATTGGATTTTCTTTTACCATTGACCTTTCTAGGAAATAATTTCCATCTACGAGGAGTATTCCATGACATAAGAAAACGATGAAAAGATTACAAAACCACAAACAAGGACTTGGAGTATATAGTAAGCTGATTTGCATCGCAACAGAAAACATAAGATCTCACAGGGCAATCCAAATCACTATCCTTGGCATAGTCACCAAATCCTATCATTTCAAAAGTACTAGTTAGACCAAGTAAGAAAACAAACCTAAGACATGATCCATTTTAGAAATGACCAAGTAAGTTGAATACTCATAATTGCAAGACTTGCCTTGGAAAGGCATGATACAATTTTGGAAACGCGGGAAAATGCACCCTAGGTATAATGGACCGTTCAGGATTCCAGCTAGAATCGGACGACTAGCATACAGATTTGAGCTTCCGTCAGAGCTCAACAGCGTACATAACACATTTCACGTTTCAAACCTCAAGAAGTGTATTTCAGATGAATCACTCGTAATCTCATTAGAAGAAATTCAAACGAGGAACCAGCAGAAATCATGGATCGTGTGGTCAAACAGTTGAAGCAGAGTCAAATTCCTATCATGAATGTTCGCTGGAATTCTCGAAGAGGTCCTGAGTTTACTTGGGAGCGGGAAGACCAGACGCGTCTCAAATATCCACATCTTTTCACCAAATCCACCCCAGAGACCAACGCTAACTGAATTCAGGGACTGAATTCCTTTTAGGGTGGAAGACTGTGACAAATCGTAATTTCAGGTCATTTTCCAAACTTCAAAATTTACTATTCACAGATTACTATTCATCATTTCACTATTCATCATTTTTGAAGCCAGTTTGCGACTTTGAAACGTTATCAAAAATTTTACTATTCATGAAACACTATTCATTTCCGGAGGAAAATCACTATTCATGGTTATCATTCATCATTTCGTAAACTAGGTTTACGGGCATTCAAAATTCGCGTAACCTTAAGGGTTTAGCAGCGTATTCATGGATCATCACTAGGACACATCATATAGACTAGAGTACTCTACATATCATCAGTAACATCATCTGCATGTTAGGGCATTCACGGGTTTGCATAATTTCAATTAACGTATGTTTATTTATTTAATAAACGTTACCTCTCAGTCATTTACTACGAACGATATACCCGACACTCCAGACTATGGTCCTAATATATTTTCACACTCATTATAATGATATAAAAACTATATTATTAGTTTACCCAGAGTTTTGAAATCATTTACTATATATATCGTCAAAAGCTTATAACTACGACGGTTTACGAAATTTCAACGCGATAACTATTTGAACACCCGATTCTTGCAAGAAATGTGATTTTATAATTTTTACAACTTCTTCATACTTTATTTTGTTTCGTCAAAATTTATTTCTAGCTAACTCGATACCCGATAACACATAATACCCTAACCAAATTAACCAAGTCTTGCACCAAATAGACAAGAGTATTAATTAGCACACAAAACTCATCCCCTTTCCCCCATTATACACCCCATGTCCCTCCCTCTAGTCCAAATTGCACTTGATTTCTTTGACTAACAATACCATAACTAGTTATATTTCTTACATAAACTACATAATTCATTCAAGCTACCAAAATCAACTAACAAAAATTCTCTCATTCTCTCCCACCCTTTATGTGTTTCGGCCAAGAACAAAACAAGAAGAAGAATTCATCAAAAATTTCAAGATCAAGTATTTCAAGTTCTATTAGTGCCCTAGTTAAGGTTTTGAAATAAAAACCTCAAGGTTACTTAAGTATTTTGCTCCAAAAACTCATCAAACCTCAAGTAAGTGTCCAAATAAAATTTTCTACTCTTACATACTTTCATTTAATTTATTTTGATGTTCTAGTAGCAAATCATGCAAATATAGTTATGTTATATACCACTTAACACATAATCTTATCACTAAAATGAGTTTAATGAATTTTATGAGTAATCTTATGAGATCCACCATTTTTGGTGAAGATTAGGAACCCATGACACCCTAAGAAGGTGTATGGTAGGCTTAGAATAGTTTTGGTGTTGATTGGAAGGGATATATACAAGTCTTGAACTAGAAAAATTGATTTTTACAAGTTATAGTGAAGGTTCTGTCCATTTTTGCAATTTATGGAAAAATCAGTAGACCATGGGTTATTTTGGTTTACATATTTAGAAAATACTCTCAGAAACGAAACCGTGGCCGCCGGAATGAGTAAAAACGAGCTTACGACGAGAAAGATACGTTAATTCTAAGTTTGAGGACGAAAAATATATTTTCTGAAAATAGTGTGCTGCTGCACGATTTTCCATGGGTAAAACGAGGCGTTGAACGCGAACTAGACAAGCCGACATATCAAGAATATATTAGTTCACTGTAATACGAAGCCAAGGATATAAAGAACGTAGAAAACGAGCTTATAACGACCAAGATACAAGCGTTTGAAACCCGACGTTCACAACACATTTTTATCAGCTTTTATTAGAAATGTTTCTAAGTGTAAAACTGTTTTTGCAAGTGACCATGTTTAGAGCCATTTTTCTCAATGATCGAGTCCGTTTGAGACATTAACCCTTTGAAGTGAAATCAAGTACTCCCGGCCTATTTCCCAAATTGACCAGCCGTTCGTCAACCGGACTTGTAACGAGTAAGATACGACCTTTCAAACATACCCGAAAACTGCACAAAAACAGTCAATTTAGCCAACTAACTAACTTAACCATTATTTATCTTTATGATCGGGACACGTATGGACAAAATTTCGATGATACGAATTTAAGATATTGTTACAAGCTTTCTAAAAATACGAAGATCGTTTCCTAACACCCAATAATCATCAACTTACGACTAGCCTTGCGAAGCTACTTAGTCATTTTCTAGTAGATGTTGAAAAATAATAAATTACGACGGAAAACTCTATTATTTTTCTATAAATCTCAAAACGACGATCGTGGGATATCGTTATAACATATATACACGTAAAATGTTTTATAACTTAACAAGACGTCAAAAATATATTTTTTTCGACGATAAATGTTATTTCCAAAATTCACGAGTGGTATCAATAACATACGTATTTGCATGTGTAGCATCATTTCATGACTTACATTAGATCATATCATTCATATTAGGTTGCGGTTAGAGATCGTGCCTCATTTCAGTGTATCCACTTTTGTCATCATTACTATTGCATCAGGTGAGTTTTCATAGCCCCGTTTTTCAAATTAATATTTCATTTTAAACCTACGGGGAGAATACATTGCACATTATTTTATTGCGAGTCCAAGTACATTAAATTCATTTACATTGCTTAAGTTACCACATTGCCAAGTTAAAGTCCCCTTTTTATTTATCATGAACCGTTAATTGACATTAAGCTAGGGTGAGTGAATAGATCTATTGAGGGTGACTCCTCCGTTCGGGTTGGTAGCTCCAACTAAGTCTACGAACGCATTTCATTTGAATCATAATAGAGTGTCTGGCAAAACACTCAGTTGGGGCATACATTATTAGTCTGGCTTCGGGGTCATGAGCTTATAGCAATTGTATTATTTATATGGCTACATTGTCATGCTTAACTTTTTACATTGTTGATATCGTACAAAACATTTACATAAACCTATGATTCTCACCAACATTATTGTTGACCGTTTTAGCAATGTATTTTCTGGTAATTAAGGCATTCGCATCTTGGCCCGCATGTGGACATTTCATAGAGTCGTGGTAACGACGCGTCTCACTTGTATTTTATGCACTTAACTATCGTTTGATTTGTAACAAACTTATTTCTGCAAACTTGAATCACCTTTTGGGACCTAGCTTTTGTAAACTCTGAATGTTTTATATAATCAAATGATGTATTTTTAAAATGAAACTTTAGGTCGTTCAATATAACTGTAACTGTGATGCTACGACAGTCATGCCCCAGGTATTCCGTTCCGCTGCAAATCAGGTAATTGGGCGTGTGACATTATGCTTATGAAGTTGTGTTTTATGGTGTTGTATCTTCTGGGAGCAATTATGTGATTTTATCATTTTAATAATTGGTGTCTGATAATCAGCTGCAATACATGGATCTTAGAAGTATTTACTTGAGTTTGTCGTTTATAATTCAACAAAAATGCGGTGTTGATCTTAGGCTGTTAACAAATGCCAAATTTTTGGCTGTGATCTGCTACGAGCATCTTATTGTGTTTTTTATTTCAGAATTTCGATCCGAATGAAGAGAATCTTGGGCTTTCTTCATTTAATGAGCTATAGGCTTACATTATGCGGAAGGTCTGAATGTCATTTGACTCATGCATTTAGGTCAATGCTCAGTCTGGAATGTAGCTAATCATCACATCCTTCCTTTTATGAATTTATGCAGACTTTTATACCTCCCGAGCTGCTCCAGTTTGCCACCACTGGATGCTTGGTTGGAAATGATCCAAAGAGAGGAACTGAAGTGTTTACTACAAGGAACATTAGTAGGTTGTGTCGGTTGGGTAACATGTCAAATTGTACTGCAGTAGCGAACACATTGTTTTCAAAGAAGCCTCAAATGGTCAAGTTAGTGCAGCACTTGGAAATCTCAGAGATGGGAAGTATTTCGAGTCGCTTGTGATCAGGCTCAAGAGTTTATTGAGTCATTGAATACAACCATAACGATGTTGGTTTTCGATGAGCACATTTTGGGATGCAAGTAGGTAAGTTATTTCAAAATCATTATATGTATAACTTTTATTTTCTCATTAGCTGTATTTGAACTTCTAATTTTGTTTTAGCTTTGGGTTGTACTTTGTTGTGGTTCTCTAACTGGACACTACTTTTGTTTTGCACCATTTCTAATGGTTGCAGGACAGGCAGATTCGGTGGTGACGAGTTGGATGATCCAGTTGCTTATCCTCCAGCACAACAAAGACCTGAACTTAAGCTGCAATTTCACTTGGCCGCGTATAATGGGAGATCATCATCTTTTTTTTTTCCTCTGAATATTTCAGTTTAGAAAACATATATGCAAACTTCTGTAATATTTTGCAAAGGTTGCCATGTAGTGAATATGTAGTTCGTAACTATTTCAGTTTTGAAATATCGGATGAAATTATTGTTGGTTTGGATACATTAGTTGCATTATCTTTTGTTCCGGTTTAGAGTCTGCAAACATACAAATACAAACACCCGCGGCAAAGCGCGGGCTTACATCCTCGTTATATATATGGCTTACTATGTGAACCATTCTGTTCATAAGTCATAATTACTAAGCCCAGAAGACAATGTACTATATTGTAGATTATCTTTATAGTCGTCAACATGCAATTTAGATACAAAAGTATATTTTTTATGAACACCATTGTAACATTAAATCCCACATGGGTTAAAGAATGAAATGTTGCCAAGTTATATACCAAATTGTGTATGGATTGTATGTCTTTAGATTAGTATTATGTCTTCATCTCCCATAACAATCTTCTAAAAAACCTAGTGGATTGTTACGGATTGGAAAATTAATATGATTCTTAACTTTTTAATATTTATGAAATATAATTTAGCTCACGATCCCTCAACGTCCCATGACGCAAGAGATGTAAAATATCACAACATATGAACCACCTCATGAAATCACATAACCGAGCACTCACAACTCACTGATCCCAATTTACTTTCCCTTTTCTGAAATGACTTTTCTTAAACACATTATCCACGCTAGTAGCTTTTGGACTAGAAACTCTTGCAATACTTTTCTTTCAGATTATGTAGCCTAAAATCCACACATGTATCATTTGTTCGAGTAGCTCTGAAAGATAGTATAAACATTAGTACATAAAAGGCCATATAGATCACGTCATATAGATCGGTTATGTAAAAAAAAACGATCTATATATCATAAATAGATCGGTGTTTTGTTTAATAAACGATCTATTTATTTGGAAACTTTAATAGATCGGTTTATATGAAACAACCGATCTATATAATCTGAGTTTTTTAACATGTGGGATCCGGCTGAAAATAGTTTGTATTATATAGATCAGTTATAAATAAACAAATGATCTATATATGCTCAAAATTCATTAAAATATTTTAGCGGGACTCAAATTTTGGTTTGCCGCTACACCAAAAATTCACCAAAATTTAGAAATTTAGACACACCTCATTTCCCCAAAATCATATACCCTCACCAAAAAAAAAAAAAAACCCTAGCCACCAGCCACCATGAGTGATATCCCAACCAGTCCATCTCGAGCTCCTTCTTTCTTATGTGAAATGGGATGGGATAACAACTCAAGTTACTCAACCTATATCCCTTTTTGTCGATCATACGCGGTATGCCTTCAAGAGAAATAGCTTCAAGATCATTGTAACATGGTCTCGGGTAAGGCTTTTATATGGTTGTTAATTTTTGGTTGTTTATTAAGCCCTATCAATTTATTTATCATTTTTTTTGTTTATTTGTTGTAACAGATTATAGATCTGTACGTTGTGTTTGCTGTATCTACTGCTCTGATTCAGGTACTATCAAATTATTTATTTTTATAGAAGTTTAATTGTTTGATTATTTTGGTGTGAATGTTAACTAGGCTCTGAGTTTGACTTTTTTAATAATGTTTATGTACTTATTAGTTTTGTATAGTAAAATATAGTATGTGACATGGGTTCTGTAAGCTAACAGTTGGATTGCATATGTGACATGGGTTCTTATTCATTCATGCTTTATTATAAATATTACGACTATTGTACTTATGCTATCAATACCAGTTATACGAGTGATGCCATGAATTTGTATATTTTGTTGTCTCATTGATTTGAAATCTTTTTTCTTATTTGCTCACATTCTTTGATAAATAGGGAAATACTGCAGTATATTTACAGTATACACATGCTCAGATTTGTTCAATTATCAAGAAATCAAGTAAAAAGATAAAGAATTTAAAGAAGCTAAAGGTTAGAATTTCTTTTCTTTTCAATGTTACTTCATAGACACAGGCCTCTTAACTACTATGTTGGTGGCGAGGTAGAGTTTGTTTATAGTAACTGTTATGAAATCATATACTTTCATGGTTCTGGATCAGTAGATATGATGTCTTTTTCAGGTAACTACAATGTTTCACTTGGATCGACCAATGTATCTTCTAGGATATATGGCTAATCAGAGTGAGTAGGTTGTTTATCTTTGGATAACAGACTGGCTTAAACATGGCTGCTAATTTTTTCTTGTTTGGATATTTACAATTTAGTGTCATTGGATACACTCTGCTTCTCACCTTGATCGAGTATAAAACACTTGTGATGCGTGGAGACAGTGAACGAGCTAATTGCCTTCTACCCTCAATTCCGAAGGAGCATCATAATAGGTAGAGATCGAGTATCTTCTCATGTGTATTTCAGTTTTCCTGATTGACAGGAATTCATCACCGGTTCTGTAAATTAAGAAGTATGATTTGTTTAAATGCTTTATTACCATTTCGATCCTCAAATAGGTAGAGATCGAGTAGCTAATGGCCTTCTACCCTCAATTTCAATCCATTTACTTATTAATGGGCGTATGTTGGTTTATTTTTGCATGTCTGTCTTTTACTACCATTTTTGGAATGTTTGCACAACTTAAATTAGTGCTGTTATGGGTCAAAGTGAGCAGGTTGGGTTATGGGTCAAAGTGGGAATAATTTTTTTTTCCTTTTGAAAATGAAACATGCAGATTTACCTTCTTGTACAAGTCCTATCTGAACCGTTCAGGTTCTTACACTGGGATAGATGGAAAATAGTATGTAGAACTTGTATGCTGCAACTCAACATTGCATCTGTAGTACTTGTATGCTGCAACTCAACTAGTAGCAGGCTATAATCAACTAGCAGCAGACTATAAGTTAACTAGCAGCAGGTAACAACGCTAGCATACAAACAGTACCTTCACATAACTAGCCGTCTGCCGGTACTGTTTTCTTTATCATTCTTCAAAATTTCATCATTTACCACATGTTGTTGTACATGTATTTGACACATAACTTTTGTAATTTTGATTTCAGCTTGCTGTACTGGTCTTCTATTGGCTCGTTGAGTTTTGAAGAAGCTTGAAATGGATGAGGAGTACCATGGTAACATTGAGGCATCCATCTGACTTATGGTGCATGTGATTGTTTACTTAGTTGTATTATACGATTGCTAATTTTTATCAAATGATTGTAATTACAGGCAACTGGAGAAGATTTCTCAGTTGAACCCGCAGAGAGCAGAAGGTCATTCCGTGCTCTTCTTGATGTTGGTCTTCTCAGAACCACCACTGGAAACCGTGTGTTTGGTGCCCTTAAGGTATGTTTTGTTTTACATTTAACCATCTTCATACATATCAACATCATATAATTTAAGCGGCTTTATGTTTTAAACGATACAGGGAGCTTTGGATGGTGGACTTGACATTCCCCACAGTGAAAATAGGTTTGTTGGTTTCAGCAATGACAGTAAGAGCCATGATGCTGATGTCCATCGCAAGTACATCTATGGAGGGCACGTCGCTGCTTACATGAAGGTGAGAACAATCTGTGAGTCTAATATGAAACTTATCTGTTTATCTCAGCTCCTTTTTAGTATCTGTAACAAATTCGATCTCTTGTTAAATTTAGTCCTCTTTTCCTAATATATATGTATATTTGCAGGTCATTAGTGGCCACTTGGGATGGGTGCGATCTATTGCATTTGTGGTAATTGCTGTGGGTTAGATCAGTTTCTTCCGCTGAAACTGAGTTAGTGTCAAAAGGTAAGTCAATAGGAGTATGGGTCAGGATTTGTTTTGTTTTACCTCTGAACCTGTTTTCACTTTTTGTTCGTATATATTTATATGGTGTTGTATTTTTTGAAGCCATTTGGTGTCTTATTGTAAGATGATTATTTTGTTGAATATATGTATTGTGTGATTGAACATAAATTTGGAAAAAATATGAGTTTCTATAATTTATTTTTTTAATTTGGAAAAAAACTATATAGATCGGTTATTGGGTATTAACCGATCTATATGTGGTTTCATATAGATCGGTTATCTGGTATCAACCGATCTTTATGTGGTTCATATAGATCGGTTCTCAACCGATCTATATGTGACTCGCTCATAAAGATCACCTTTATATAGAGCGGTTCAAAACCGATCTATATGTGGGTTTTCCACCGATCTATATAAGCTTTTGTGTAGTAGTGAAATTAGATTAGTATATTTGCATCATTTTGACTAGATAGTACTCGTATAAATTAGATTAGTATATTTGCATGAGCCAACATTGTACTTAGATACTTTAGTATTCTTTTTATGAGAACAATTTCAACAACATCAAATCCCACATAGGTTGAAGAAAGATTATGTTACAAAGTTATATACCATAGTGTATAAGGACAATATGTGATTGGATCAGTGTGATGTTTGCGGATTCAAAGTCAGCCATCCCCTAAGAAAAAGTAGGGGATTGTCATTGTTGGGTCTGAAAATTGATACGATTCTCATCTTTTTATGTTTTGTTTATTTTGATTATAAGGAGAATAGTATTATAGTGCATGAATAGAAACTAACTACATAAACAGCTGAACAAAAACACTGTGGTTCTCGGGTTATCCATGAAAATTTTTGCACAATGCTAATTTTTGTTAAAAACTTCGATTAAAACTAATCGTGTTACTAATTTCATATAAATATTGTATTCATAACTTTAGTAATCACCAGTAACTGAAAAGTTGACGTTTAGCATGTGGACATGAGCTTAAAATACGTATGCGTTTTATTTGCATGGTTTGATTTTAGAGAAATTGGGTTTTTGGAAAGTTACAGCCTTGTAAGTTTAAACGCTGAATTCGATCGAAAACAGTGACCGAATGAGCGAATGTATGTTGTTTTATATAAGGGTGTTTGATGAAATGTCTGCTAGTATGATATACTAAATTAGTAAATTTGATTATTATTTTTACTGAATTCGAACGCGGAATTTGGAATAAGAAATTTATCATGAGACCATTTGAAACTGGTCAAACTGCTTATTTCACTTCTCATGGAAATATAAGTAGTTTGGATTAGCAATCCCAGATATCATTATAAGACTGCTTATCAACTTTAACAAAAAGCACAATAGCCAGATAAGCAGTTTTTCTGTGATCTTTTGTACTGTTTTAGGCCACTCCCGCACTCTATGCCTAATGCTCCTCTTTTTACTCAATTAAGACAAAACCAAATTACGAAGTATTTGCTAGCGGTAGGCACTAGTTTATGGTACTATTATGAGTAAGAAAATGCAACAGAAATTTTGTTAAGAGTGTGATTTACAATTAAATTTCATTTGTAACTTAGTAATGCGTATGTGCATTATGTTTTGATTAAATTAATGAACTATGTTTTATTAATGAGATTGCAGAATTACTATTATTAATATCCGTTGTCTGACTAGCCGATTCATGTTCTTCGATTGGAAGACTCGCAGTGGAAAAACTATCAGTTCTTGAATCTCTAGCGATTCGTGCCCAGTAAATTATTCACCTTTCGGGCTCAAATCATTCAGCTCATAAGTAAGCCTAGAAGATACATGTGTCATATTATTGTAGTCTTGTAGATTATCTTTACACCTCCCATAATAAGACAGTCCACTAAACCCGACGGTTGAAGCTTGAAAGATGTTTAGAATTAGATTAGTAACTCTACACGAGTCAATATACAATTTATATATACAAAAGTATATTCTTTTTATGAAACCCATTTAACATTCAATCCCACATAGGTTAAAGAATGAAAATGTTGCTAACTTATATACTGGCCATATTCTATATGGATTGTTTGTCATAAATTAGTATTATGTCTTCAACTGCAAGCTTTGATATTTCATATCTAATAAAAATAGGAGATACGAGATTTCAAACATGGTAGTTGAAAATTGATATGATTATTGAACTTTTTTTTTGACCCAAATGACCAAAACATATGACCCAACTCATGAAAGCACACAACTGACCACTCACAATTACTGATCTCAAATTACACTCCGTTTTCTAACTTACTTCCTGATAATCTAAATAAAACTTCTCAACCGCCTTTTCAGATTATGTACCCTGAAATCCATACATGTATCATTTGTTCGAGTGGCTTTGAAAGATATATGGTCTATGATGACCAAATAGATAGTATTACATTAGATTAGTAGATTTGCATGAGTTAACATTGTATCTCCATAATAAATCCCACATAGGTTAAAGTAAGAGAATGCTACTAAGTTATATACAATAGTAAGGACACTATGATTGGAATAGTATGATGTTTACGAAATTGACAATTTCCATCCCCTAATAAAAAGTAGGGGATTGCGTAATGTTGGGTCCGAAAATTGATATGATTCTCATCTTTTTATGTTTTGTTCATTTTGATTATAAGGTGAATAGTATTATAGTGCATGAATAGAAACTTGGATTAATGTATTTAAAATGTATATTACTTGTCACAAATATTCCAGATTTGTGTAATAAATTATTTTTATTTTATTTTTATTATTATTTTTTTTATGTACTAAACTTTCAAATTTCGTCACTCTAGTGTATTTTTGGACCATTTTACCCCTATCTGATAAAAGGAGTCTTAATAAATTGAAGGGTAAAATGGTCAAAAAAATTACACCAGAGTGACGAATTTTAAAACTTTAGTACATGAATTTTCAAAAAAAAAAAAATAAATAAATAAAAATAAAATAATAATAATAATAATAATAATAATAATAATAATAATAATAATAATAAATAAATAAATAAAATAAAATAAATTGTTACACAGATATGGAATTTGTAACAAGTAAGATACATTTTAAATACATTAGCTTAGAAACTAACTACATGAACAGCTGAACGCAAACACTTTTATCATGGGATTACAAAAAATTGTGTTACAAATTGTTGGAAAATTTAGTGCACTTGAGTGTACTGATTCACACCTGGTAATGGGCCAGGAGGTACGGAGTGTACACCCATCAGGTCTCTAAACACCCTGACTCTAATAGTGGTTTGGAGTAACTCATCAGAAGGTTTAGTGCTTTACAGAGTTACTACTGCTAGTACTGAAGTTAGTACTGTCGGTAGTGTTAATGCTGCTAGTATTAAAGTTAGTACTGCTGGGCATAAGTTAGTACTGCTGGGCATAAATTAGTACTGATGGTATAACCACTAATCTCTGCAATTATGGAAACTATTATGGTATGATTGGGTCGTTAATCACTCATAATTCCATGGGCTAGGGTTTGGGTAATCTCTATTATAAATAGAGATCGTAACATAACTGCATGGATATACAACATACAAACCCTAAACACTTAAAAGCGATTTGGTTCTTGATTTGTGCCTAACACAAGAACACCACATGGTCTTATCCCATAGAGATATTCGTGTAACCCAGGCATAGGGTCGAATAGTTTCTATTGGAAAGTGATAACACGATTTCAAGTGATATCCGGTACTCATTGATTATCTATATACTGTTCTGGGAACACACGCAACATAAGAAACCAACAATCAATATAAACTATTTAGTGATAATCAATGGCTGTTGCTATGAAGCATATGGCTGCTAACTTTTCCAAACTGAAAAAGTTTGAAGGTGTCAATTTCAGAAGATGGCAAAAGAAGATGCACTTCTTGTTGTCAAGCATGAGTGTGGTGTATGTTCTGAGCACTCCTATTCCTGATGATGGGGATGATGCTATTGTGGAAGACATGAGGAGAAGGAACAAGTGGGAGAATGACGACTACATTTGCAGAGGTTTAATCCTCAATGGTATGTCTGATCCTTTGTTTGATATTTATCAAAATGTTGAATCTGCTAAAGAACTATGGGAATCCTTGGAAGCTAAATATATGGTTGAGGATGCATCAAGTAAGAAGTTCCTTGTAAGTAATTTTAACAATTACAAAATGGTCGATTCTAGACCTGTCATGGAACAATACAATGAACTTCTTAGTATACTTGGTAGATTCACACAACACAAAATGAACATGGATGAGACTATTTCAGTCTCTTGTGTCATTGATAAACTCCCTCCTTCTTGGAAAGATTTCAAGCATTCTTTGAAATATAAGAAGGAGGAATTAACTCTTGTTGAGTTGGGCAGTCATTTGCGTATTGAGGAATCTCTCAGGGCGCAAGACAGTGACAAGCCAAAGAGTAGCAATGCTACTGGTCCATCAGTTGTCAATATGGTGGAGCATAACAACTCCACCAGGTACAATGACAGCAAGGGCAAACGTAAACATCTGGATAACACCAAAGCTGATCTTAACAAGAAGCCAAAAGCTACTTGTTGGAAGTGTGGGAAACCTGGACACTTCAGAAAGGATTGCAAGGGTGTTAAAGTTGGCAACAAAGCCAATGGATCAGGCACAAGTGGATCAGGGAATGGTAATACCAATTCTCTAAAAGGTCAGAATATATTTAATAAGTCTTTTCAGATTTATTATGTTACATGTATATCTGAGGCATACTTCGTGCAGGATGATGATGTTGCGTGGTGGGTTGACTCTGGTGCAACTATCCATGTGAGTAAAGATAGAAGCTGGTTCAAGACCTATGAGTCACTGAATGATGGTTCTATTCTTCATATGGGAAATGAGTCAACAGCCCTGTTGCATGGAAGAGGATGTGTGGATTTAAGATTTAGTTCTGGAAAGATTGTTTCTTTGTTTAATGTTTTACATGTTCCTAATATTAAAAAGAATTTGGTTTCTAGTAGTATTGTGAATAATTGTGGTTATAAACAAGTTATTGAATCTGATAAGTTTATTTTGTCTAAACATGGTGTGTTTGTTGGTTTTGGCTATTTGTGTAATCAAATGTTCATGCTTAATATTGTTAATGATAATGCTAATTCAGCCTTTATGTCAACCTCTAAACTAAACGATTCAACCCTATGACATGCTAGACTTGGCCATGTACACTTTAAGAGAATGTGAGATATGTCTAAGGATGGGTTAATCCCAGCCTTTGATATGGATACTAAAAAGTGTAAAACTTGCATGATGACCAAAATAACTAAGAAACCTTTTCAAAGTGTAAAACGTGAAACTAAAGTTTTGGAGCTAATTCATAGTGACCTATGTGATTTACATGCTACTTCCTCATTGGGGAATAAGAAGTACTTTGTGACATTTATTGATGATGCTTCTAGGTTTTGTTATGTCTATCTGTTACATAATAAGGATGAAGCATTAGATAAATTCAAAGTATTTAAAACTGAAGTTGAATTGCAACAAGGTTCCCTGATCAAAAGATTAAGGACTGATAGGGGAGGTGAGTACATGGATACTCTGTATTTTCAGTCTGTTGGTATAATCCATGAAACGACTGCTCCATATACTCCTCATCAAAATGGTATCTCTGAAAGGAATAACAGGGTACTAAAGGAGATGGTTAATTCCATGTTGTCGGCTGAGTCAAGGGTTCTGGGGTGAAGCTATGTTAACAGCTTGCTATTTATTAAATAGGATTTCCAATAAAAGGAACAAGGTACCCCTTATGAACTCTAGACTAAAAGAAAACTGAACCTGAACTTTCTCAGCGTTTGGGGTTATAGGGCTGTTGTAAGACTCCCTGATCCAAAGCAGAAAACTTTGGGTGAAAGAGGCATTGAATGCACCTTTGTTGGATATGCTGAGTATTCCAAGACATATAGGTTCTATGTTATTGAACCTAATGAGTCTGTTTTAATTAACTCAATAATTGAATCAAGGGATGCAATCTTTGATTAGAATAGATTCTCATCAGTCCCTAGACAAAGTCAGAGGATTCCAAATGAAACTGATGACATTGATGTATCAGAGGTCTCTGATGAGGTTGTGGTACAACAACCTGAACTTGAGCTTAGAAAGAGCAAAAGGGTCAGGTCTCCAAAGTCATTTGGACCTGAGTTTCAATTATATCTAATTGAAGGAACAAGGGATGAGGTTTCTGACCAATACTCCTATTGCTTCATTGTTGAGGATGATCCCAAAACATTTGATGAAGCAATGAAGTCCCAGGATGTTGCTTTATGGAAATAAGCAATAAATGATGAGATGGATTCCATCATTGGCAACAACACTTGGGTGTTGGCTGATCTACCACCTGGTTTCAAACCTCTGGGTTGCAAATGGATTTTCAAAAAGAAAATGAAGGTAGATGGAACTATTGAAAAGTTCAAGGCTAGACTAGTAATTCAGGGCTTTAAACAAAAGTCAGGGATAGACTACTTTGATACTTATGCTCCAGTGGCACGTATCAATACCATAAGATTGCTGATTGCTTTGGCATCAATTCACAATCTGATTATTCATCGGATGGATGTGAAGACAGCTTTCTTGAATGGTGAATTGGATGAGGAGGTTTATATGAACCAACCTTAGGGCTTCATCATGCCTGGCAATGAAAACAAGGTGTGTAAACTGATTAAGTCTCTGTATGGACTAAAACAGGCACCTAAGCAATGGCATCAAAAATTTGATGAAGTGGTTTTGTCAAATGGTTATCTTCTTAATCAAACTGACAAATGTGTATATAGCAAATTTGATGAATCTGGTAAAGGAGTCATCATTTGCCTATATGTTGATGACATGCTGATCTTTGGCACTGACCAAAATTAGGTTGACCTGACAAAGGAATTTTTGTCATCAAGGTTCTCCATGAAGGACATGGGGGAGGCTGATGTTATCCTTGGTATAAGGATTAAACATGAAAGTAACAAAATTTCTATCTCTCAGTCTCATTACATTGAGAAGGTGTTGAGGAAATTTAATTACTTTGATTGTACTCCAATGAGTATTCCTATGGATACAAGTGAAAAGCTTAAACCTAATAATGGTCAAGCTGTATCTCAACTTGAGTACTCTAGGGTGATTTGGCTGCTTGATTTATGCCTTGACTTGTACAGGACCTGATATTGCTTTTGTAGTGGGTAAACTGAGCAGGTATACTAGTAACCCTAATGCTCATCACCGGCAAGCAATTCAGAGGGTACTGAAGTATTTGATGAAAACTATGGATTATAGTCTCTCATATACTGGTTATCTTTCAGTATTAGAAGGATACATTGATGCAAGTTGGATTAGTAACACTGAAGACAATTCGTCTTCCAGTGGCCGGGTATTCCTACTTGGTGGCGGTTCAATTTCTTGGGCATCCAAGAAGCAAACTTGCATCACCAGTTCAACAATAGAATCCGAATTTGTGGCTTTAGCAGCTGCTGGTAAAGAAGCTGAATGGTTGAGAAACTTGCTTCTTGAGATTCCATTGTGGCCTAAACCTATAACACCTATTTCTATCTGTTGTGATAGTGCTGCTACATTGGCTAAGGCTTATAGCCAGATGTACAAAGGGAAGTCTAGACACTTAGGTGTCAAGCATAGCATGATTCGTGAGCTTATCATAAATGGGGTGGTATCTATAGAGTTTGTTAGATCTCAACAAAATTTAGCAGATCACTTGATGAAGGGTTTGGCTAGAGACTTGGTTTGTAAGCCTGCTAAAGGGATGGGTTTAAAGTCCAACTTAGTCATTGAATGCTAAGACACCCAACTCCCTCCTGGGAAAACTTGGGAGCTGAGTTCAATGTGGAAAGATGAACATTTAGTGGACTGGAGCACATGTTTTACAAACATCCCAAGGTTGTGCTTGTTACCTGCTGAAAAGGAGGATGAAGTCTTTACTTCTCAATGGTTAATTTCTTTGAAAAAGTGCTAAGCAGGAGCATGAATAAAGAGGAACCACCTATGTGAATGTTGAAGTTTTGCCGCTTCAGAGAGCTATGGACTTTTAGCTTTTACAACATTTATGAATTGGATAGGGACACATGGCTTATTTAGTGTCAGGAGCATTTAAGTGTTTGAAAACTTGTGTGTATTTTATCTTCAGGTATTCAAATGGGTTGAAGGGTTTAATTCTTAGAACACCCTGATTCTCGAATATTTGAACGTGTAATGTACTAAGATGGGAATTCAATCTTCAAGATATTTTCATTTATGCACACGTTTTATTTTTATGTTTAATTTTCATGCAAATGAAGTGAACTAAATTTGGGGAGGATTGTTGGAAAATTTAGTGCACTTGAGGGTACTGATTCACACCTGGTAATGGGTCAGGAGGTACGGAGTGTACACCCATCAGGTCCCTGAACACCCTGACTCTAATAGTGGTTTGGAGTAACTCATCAGAAGGTTTAGTCCTTTACAGAGTTACTACTGCTAGTACTGAAGTTAGTACTGTCAGCAGTGTTAATGCTGCTAGTATTAAAGTTAGTACTGCTGAGCATAAGTTAGTACTGCTGGGCAAAGTTAGTACTGCTGGGCATAAATTAGTACTGCTGGTATAACCACTAATCTCTGCTATTATGGAAACTATTATGGTATGATTAATGGGCCATTAATTACTCATAATTCCATGGGCTAGGGTTTGAGTAATCTCTATTATAAATAGAGATCATAACATAACTGCATGGATATACAACATACAAACCCTAAACACTTAAAAGTGATTTGGTTCTTGATTTGTGCCTAAAACAAGAACACCAATTCTCCCATAGAGATATTCGTGTAACCCAGGCATAGGGTCGAATAGTTTCTATTGTAAAGTGATAACACGATTTCAAGTGATATCCGATAGTCATTGATTATCTATACCCTTTTCTGGGAACACGCGCAACATAAGAAACCAACACAAATTCTATATAGAGGCAATTTCATATATTTCCCCAACTAGAACATGTAAATTTTATATTTACCCAAATCATGTTTTAAAAGTATTATACAAAATGAATTCAATGGTTGTATTTTGGGTATATGAAATTCTCCGTTCTATATAAATATTGTGTTCATAACTTTAGTAATATATCATCAATAGTTGAAATGTCTGCTGTTGTAATATACTAAATTAGTGAATTTGGTTATTTCCTTACTGAACTCGAACACATAATTTGGAATAAGAAAATTATTATGAGACCATTTAAAACTGCTTCTTTCACTTCTCATAGATCGATATATAAGTAGTTTGGATAACCAATCCCAGATATTATTATAAGACTGCTTATCAACTGTAACAAAAAGCACAATAGCCAGATAAGCAGTTTTTCTGTGATCTTTTGTATCGTTTTTGGCAACTCCCGCACTCTATGCCTAATGCTCCTCTTTTTTCTCAATTAAGACAAAACCAAATTACAGAGTATTTGCTAGCGGTAGACACTCGTTTATGGTACTATTGTGAGTAAGAAAAAGCAGCAGAAATTTTGTTAAGAGAATGATTTACAATTAAATTTTACTAATAAGTTAGTAACACATATGTGCATCATGTTCTGATTAAATTATTGAACTATGCTTTATTAATGAAATTGCAGAATTACTAGTATGAATATCCGATGTCTGACTAACCAATTCATGTTCTTCACTGGCAAGATTCGCCTTAGAAAAACTCTCGGTTCTTGAATCTCTAGCAATTCAGGCTTCAACAAACTATTCACCTTTTGGGTTCAAATCACTTCAGTTCACCAGCAATGCACTTACCAATCAAGAACACAGCTGTACCGAATCACCCAAAAACATCAACATTGTCAAAAAAAACATTCAATCTGGAAAAACCGAAGATGAAATATTCCAATCCGTCATCCGGGATCAAGCTTGTAACACCATACCCATATCTCACAATCTTGCATCCAACTTACTATATGTATTCAAAGATGACTGGAAGTCAGCATTAGGCATATTTGAATGGCAGAGTCACAACCAAATTGTGAAATACACACCGTTATCATAATCATACGACACCATGCTTGACATATTAGGAAAAGTGAAACAGATGGAAAATTTGAAGACACTACTCGAGCAAATGAATCATCATCACCTTGTTACTGTTAATTGTATAGCGGGCCCATAACAATTATCAATTTATCATTCCACTAGAGATTAGCCAACCTGAAGTTCAGATCATGCAAATGACTTGTCTCTACAGATCGAGAAAACAAACAAAGTTTCTGGAGATTAGCCAACCTGAAGGGATCGAACATAGAGACCTGCTTTCTCACATGGTTGAGCGATAATCAGTCTACTAAGCCCAACGGTACCTTTAAACTGAATCTCTTGTGGCGAACAATTAATATACACACAAATGGGTATCATTTTTGTGTATTGTCTTGGAGGTGTCGAGTAAGTCAATGAAAGCACCATTATAGTCGGTTACTAAACGTGTGCATGCATGCCAGTAGCCCAGTAGTACTAGTTGGTTATTTTTCAATGATGCACATCTTTAAATTAGGGCCAGCCCATGTTCGACTCTAACATCTCGTATCAATTTACTTTAGTAGCATTGAAAGATGGTAACAGTTTAGATTAATAAATCAACACGAGTCAACATGCAATTTGATTACAATAGTATATTTTTTATGAAAAACATTCAATCCCATATAGGTTAAGGAATGAAAATGTTGCTAACTTATATACCATATTGTACAAGGATTGTTTGTGTTTGTCTTTAGATTAGTACTATGTCTTCGCTGCCCATCCGGAGTTTACTTAAAAAATAGGAGATTACAACATGGGAGGCGAAAATTTATATGATTTTTAAACTTTTTATCTTTTTGACCCATACAAGAAGTAGAATACACAAAAAAGAAGATTAAGAAAATATGACCGAAAAGTTGAAACAAAATTTAGAGTTTGACCCAACTCATGAAATCTCATAACCGAGCACTCCCAACTTATTCAATCTATCCTTCCACGGATCCCAAATTACTTTCTCTATTCTTAACTTCCTGTTTATCCAATAAAAACCTTTTTGTTGATTTTCCCTGAACACATTATCCACACTTGCAGCTTTTGGCCCAGGCAAGACTATTCTTTCAGATTATCCACACATGTATCATTTGTTCGAGTATCTTTGAAAGATATATGGTCTATGATGACCACATACATATCAACAGATTAGTAGATTCGCTTGAGTCAACATTGTATTTAGATACTTTAGTATACTTTTTACGAATACTATTTATGAGTCAACATAGATTAAAACCAGAGAATAAAAAAGTAAAGTAACGTACTCCCAATACTGTCTTCCACGTGTTATGGGTCCCAATGCCGTCTTCCACGGTGTATGGGGGAGGTTGAGATGTAGACAACCCTACCCCTACCAAAGGTAGAGAGACTGCTTCCGGTTCTACCAAAGGTAGAAAAGGACCTCCGTCCTTGCAAGGAGTAAGGATCGAACCCTATGTTAAAGCCAAAGAATGTTACTAAGTTATATATCATAGTGTAGAAGGACAATATGTGATTGGATTAGTATTATGTTTAGGAACTGACAATTTCCATCTCCTAAGAAAAAAATAGGGGATTGTGTAATGTTGGGTTTGAAAATTGATATGATTCTCATCTTTTTTATGTTTGATTGTAAAAAAATTTCTTCAACACTTGGGATTAGTATTATAATGCATGTGATTGTGTATAACACTTGCATATGGCTCACACAATCGAGAGGGGAAATTCTTAACATCCTTAGTGTTGGAATTATATTACCATGACAATCATATATATAAACCAAAAGATCAAAGAACACATATAGCGGAAGTAAATGATACATATAACACATAAATAATTAACCAAATATTAAAGTGAACGTACCTTGATGATTCTAGCAAGAACAAGAATCAAACCATGCAATATGAATGATGAACTCTAATTAGGGTTAATAGGATTATAAGAATTGCCCCTTACCCTTTTGCAATTCAATCCAAGATTCTTACAATAGTGTGTAAGAATCACGTTCTTGTACACACGTACTAAACCGAACTAAAGTAATGCAAGTTAATAATCACAAAATCAAAACCAAAACAAATTTTGTTTTAACAAAATTCGGTCGACCCTTTTAGGGTGTAGAACCGATCGATCAAGAACACGAAAGAGGAAGAAAACTTTAGGTTTAGTATAGTGCACAAGAGGTAACAAAAACTAGAACCTTAGGTTTGCTTATATATAGGCAATGTAACTTGTAGCCCAAGTTGGACTTGGATTAGGAAACCCCAATCCAAACCCAAACCGATCGGCCCTCTCTAATGGAGGTGGATCCGGAACCTTCTTGTCCACTAATTACATTCTAGTCCCTTTCCTTTTCTTATTTAACGACCGTTAGTCACTTCCGTTAAATACTAAAGTTCGTTATTTATTTTGTGATAATTAATAATCAAATATAACGTTTTACATTTAATTATTAATCTTTAGTTCTCATACGTTATGTGTCCAATCCCGTGATCTCGAGTTCGATCCTAATACACAACTACTATTTTATGTCTATAAAACTAACATCTCCCACTTAGACATATCATAATAGTTGTGATCACATCGGTTAGCGTCTTGCAACACGCCGATGCCTCTAGTACAACTCGAGTAGGTCTCCTGGAAAAACCTTTAATGATTCATCATTATTATTATTCTTTTGTTTCTAATACTACATCAAATAAAGATATGGATATTATCTTTATTTGAAATTCTGTTTCTCGTTGTTTATGATTGAGCAAGATTACCAAATCTTTTGAACATATTCAGGGGAGATCTTGGGCGTGGCCACGCAAACATCTTGTCAACACTACGAGGGGCCCAACAGTATTAAACTCCAAAAATTTTGGAGGAACAAATTCTATCTTGACTACGAGCATAACTTATGAACTTTGCAACAATTCCGAAAACTATCCTTATGATTACCAGTTACGTATAGCGTTAAATTGTTCCACATAATGCACTACATTCACAACAGTTATCTGGTATCTCAAGTCTGAGGATAACTATTCATGATTTTCTTAGAAATATCCATAAGTATTATCATGTAGTTAGGATAAGTCCTATATTCAATTCATTGAATATCATGTGAATTTGGTATGACAACGCATCAATATACTTTCAAGTATATTATACCAAAACTCATGTTTGTCTTATCATAATGATATTCCCATATCATTAACTGACAACGGACATTTAGAATAACTAAGTTATTCACGGATTAAAACATGCAAAAAAATAGGACAACACTATTAAATAATGAATATAAACATAACCAATACTTTATTTCATTAATAAATAATAAATGTTTACAATATCCTTTATCCAAATACTAAACACAGTCATGCATGAAACTACTAGCTAGTCTAAGTCCAATTCCATTGGCCAGTTCAGTAAGCTTTTCTTTTGCTAAAGCCTTAGTGAATGGATTAGCTAAGTTATCATCTGTGTGAACTTTCAAGAGATTTATTTCACCTTCGCGGACTTGTTCCCGAACATAGTGATACTTCCGTAGAAAATGTCTGGTGCCCTCATGACTCCAGGCTCAATGGAAAATATGATTGCAGCAGAATTGTCACAATACATATTAATAGGTGATTCAATTGAAGGCATAACACCAAGCCCTGAAATGAATTTCCTAATCCAGACTGCCTCCATTGCAGCTTCTGAAGCAGCTATGTACTCGGCCTCTGTCGCAGACATCGCAATTGTACTATGTTTCTTGCTCTTCCAGTCTACTGCTCCTCCATTGATAACAAAGACATAACCAGTCTGAGACTTCATATCATCTTTGTCACATTGCCAGGACACATCACAGAAACATGTAACATCAAGTTCTGTAGCTAGATTTCCACCATACACAAGAAACATATCTTTCGTATGCCTAAGATACTTTAGAATAAGTTTAACAACAATCCAGTGTTTTTCACCTGGATTCTGTTGAAATTGACTGGTGATATTTTGAGCAAACGCCACATCTGGCCTTGTGCATCTCACCGCATACATAATAAAACCTACAGCCGAAGCATAAGAAACTTTGCTCATGCGTGCCACCTCTGCAGGTGTTGAAGCACAATGCTCATTGCTCAAGCCATGTTTCACTTCCATTGGCAAAAATCCTTTCTTGGAAATTTGCATATTGAATCTCTTCAATATTTTGTCAATGTAAGCACTTTGACTTAATCCGATTAACCGCCTTGATCTATCTCTATAGATCTTGATTCCCAGAATATATGCAGCTTCCCCTAAATCCTTCAAAGAAAAGCACTTTCCATGATACGTGCTCAAACAGTCAACTAATATTGACCAAGTAAATGGTCAACAAGAGTCAAACAATCTAGGGCACAATACAATTTACCAAAGGAGTTTAGTGTATCCCCGGGTCGTTAAGTCCCAACGAGGTGTGAACACTGTAATAGAACGTATCTGTGATCTGGTGATATTGAATGGAAAAGGGGTGTGAGTGATTAAACTAAGGAATTTTAAAAGGAAATAGCTTAAACAAGCTATAAAAACAAGTACGTGAAAGCAAAATACTTAGAAACGTTTAAAACCTAAAAACGTACGTTTAGGTTAAAATAAACGTAAACGTACTGAACAAAATGTGAATTCTGTCCAATATAACTCCCACGAATGTGAAAATTATATTTTTGGAATCCTAAAGATAAAAGAAAATTAATGGAAAAAGAAAATTATATTTAACACTATTTAATTAATTATTATAAATTAAAAACTATTTTAAACTATTAAATAATAACCTAAAAAATAAGAAAATGTAGAATAAGCTTAGAAAAATGAAATTAAGACTTAGAAAAATCTAAAATATTATAAAACAAATTTTAAAACTGAAAATATATTTATTACACTTTTTATCTAATTATTATTAATTAATTACTATTTATTAATTATATAAACTATTATTGATTTACTATAAATACTAAATAAACAAAAATAAATCTGAAACTTTTTATAAAAATATTAAATAAATACAGGAACCTATGAAAATTATAAAAATGATAAGTGCTTAAGGAAAAAGCTTAAAAATAAGCCAAATGGCTTAAATAGAAGCTATCACTTATTTTATATTGATGATTTTCTGATTTTTAATTTACAAAACTATTAAACACTAAAAAATAACAAACTTTAATAAAGACAAAAAGTTTAAAACTAGAAAATAAGCAATTCGTGGGCTTATAAGCTTAACAGACAAGCTTTTGGCTTGAAATTAAGAATTTAAGCTTTGAATAAGCTTGAAATAAGCTTCACAGAGGGAACCAAAGATAAAATAAGATCAATATAAGTTACATAACAGAAAAGAAGCCAAAAGGTACAAAGGAATTCACTAATAAGCTTGAATAAGCCAATAAGCAAATCCAAAGTACTGCTCTAGCCAAACAACCCTGCAAGCTTTTTGGAGGCTAATTTAAGCTTAGTAAATAAGCTGAAAAGACAAATTTAAGCACTGGAGTAGCAAGTTGGGTTGGAGAGGTTTCCAAAAAGTCCAAGCTCAACCTGTGGGACCCACTGGTGAGCTTTTTAGGAGCTTATGAAAAAGCTAGAAATATACTGATTACTCAGTATATGCAAAGATATGGGACAAAGTTTAAGCAATAAGCAGGCTTATTAGATAAGCTGTAAAATGGAAGATGAGCTTTGAACCAAGTAATATGGTGGATTGGCTTTAGGAAAAACCAAAATACACAAGCTTAAGCTCAGTGATGAACTTTTGATTGGCTTGAGAAAAGTGCTCACCTACACTAATTTCTCAGTGTAGGGAGTGGTTTTAATGAACATGTTAAGCACAAATTAAGCAATCCAACAAGCAGATAATTAAAATACAAGTACACACTAAGCAAACAAGCCAGAAGGGCTTCACAAAGAACCAAAATACACAAGCTAACAAGCACTAATGAAGCTTTTAAGGAGCTTATGAAAAAGGCTCACCTATACTGATGACTCAGTATAGGGAGTGATTTTGAGAAAACAATATGAGCATGATAAGCAGTCCAAATAAGCAGATAAATGAAAGACAAGCATACATGTAGCAAGCTAGCCAGAAGGGCTTAACAAAACACTAAGTCACACAAGCTAAAGCTAACAATTGAACAAGGTGCAAGCTCTTGAAAGTAGCTTATGAACCTGTGCACAGGGCACTATTTGACTTTTACAGTTTAAACTATAAAGTTGACTTATATGAACTTTAAGCTAGATTTACTGACTGAACATGTTATATTAAGCTATAATAAGATTAAATTAAGCTAGATAAACAACTTATGAACTGGTTTGATGATTATGGAGTTGTAAATTCCAACAGTGATCAAGTTAATGAGCCAAAAGGTTAATTTTGACTTTTATACAAGTAAACAATGGACTTTATGGTTTGTCTGACCTCAAAGAACTTAGAGTAACATGTAGCAACCAAAAATAACAACCTAGACTCAGCTTAACACCAAGAATTCAGCAATTCCAAACACACCTATAACCTACTGATTTTTAGATTTTCAAAGTGTTGGACTGAATTAACCTATCATATCAATCCCAAAGGTTATAATTTGTCAAATTAGACCCTTTTAAGCTTGAAAATGCAGATAACAACAGTTTAAACACAGATTATCAAAAATGAGCAAATTGACAGTGAATTTTGTAAACTAAGCAACAAGTAATTTAAATGAACAAGCAAGGTACATTAAGCAATAATTTCACTTAATTACACTACAGAAACATAAAAAAACAAATATTAGAGCAATAAACTTATTAAACAGTAAAATGACAAAAATGGCTTACACAAGATCAAGATTGAGAAAGAGTGAACCAAGGACCAAGATCTATCCTAACAGCTTCCCAAGAAGCTACTAAACTAGAGAAATCCATAATCCACCATATTCCTTGCTCCAATCTTCATAAACATTAATTTTTATATTTCTTTTCTATTTTCTTGATTTCTTTTTGTATTTTTTGTTTTAATGATTATAACTTGTTTTAAGGTATCTAAAAGCTAAATAAGCTTTGTCAGGAGCTTATGTGAGCTAAGAAGTCCAATAAACACAATAATCAACAATATTTAAAATGACAAGAAATTTAAGGTACGAATTAAGCATAACTTGGAAATTTAAAGATAGACTGAAATGGGTACTGTAAATAGGTTTATTACAATTTGTCAAAGAGTAATAAGATCCTGAAAGCTTTTAAATTACAAGGTAATTAAGATGAGCAGTAAAATGACAATAAGTAAAATGATCATACACTATGAAATCTATGATAATCTATGATAATGCCTCTTCTTTGATATATATTGACTTCAAAAGCTTCCCCACTTGACTCTGAACAAATCCCACTTGAAATCTTGACCTTTGGTTCTCTGTAATTCATCCTAGCCGTTTAAAACACTTTTGGCGCCAAAAGTATCCAAAGCAGGTTAAGGGCAATTAATGCATTTTGGTTTATTGTAGTGGTGGAGAAGAAGCTTTAAATGGTTCTTGAAAGTTAGGTGAAGTGTAGCAGAGAGGAGGGGGGTTGTATGTCAGGGATAAGGTGAGGTGTGGTGGTATGGTTTTAGTTTAGGCGGCATAGGTGGTTTTGAGGGAAGGGATAAGAGTTTGACTGGGGTCAAACTTGGGTTAACTAAGGGAATACGGGTTGGGTTATTTATTTAGTGTATGGGTTGGGCTGATGGGTTATAAAAGGGTATTGGGTTTTAGTTATTGGGTTTATTAAATAAACTAAGGATCCGGTTTGGTTAGTATTGCACAAGGACCATTTTTGTAATTTCTGAAAGATGAAGGGTTGAAAGTGTAATTTCCATTAAGTTATCAAAAGGGTCTATTTTGCCAATTCTAAATAGTACAAGGTTTATATTTGATAAATTCCAATTTTGAAAATCCAGGGACTAATTTTGCCATTTTGGAAACTTGGGGGACCTTTTTTGCCAATTGTGCAAACTTTGCTCATTTTTCAATTGTTTTCAATCCTTTTGCACTTGTAACAGATAAAACACAATCAAATGATATTTTCTGTATTTTGAAGCATATCTGCATGTTTTTAAATGTTTTTGCAGTCTAAATGTGACCGAAATGATGAGTATTTAGACACTCATCAACTTTCCAAGATATGCCTTAACCTTTTGCAAACTTGGAATGTATTTTCCCATGATCAATATGTCATCAACATATAGGATAAGGAAAATTACATTACTCCCACTAGCTTTGTGATATACACATGGCTCATCAAGATTCTGAGTAAATCCAAACCTTTTGATTTCTTCATCAAATCTTTTATTCCATTGCCTTGATGCTTGCTTCAATCCATAAATGGATCTTTGAAGTTTGCATACACGGTTTGGAAATTTTGGATTCACAAACCCCTCAGGCTGCGCCATATAGATGTCTTCATCTAGGCGACCATTTAAGAAGGCGGTTTTGACATCCATTTGCCAAATCTCATAGTCATAGTATGCTGCTATAGCTATGAGAATCCTAATAGCCCTAATGTCAGCTACAGGAGAAAAGGTCTCCTCGTAGTCAACACCAAATGTTTGAGTAAAGCCTTTAGCTACCAAACGGGCCTTATAGGTGTGTAGAGCCACTTACTCCCAACTACCTTGGCATTAGGAGGAAGGTCTACTTCAATCCAGACATTGTTATCTTTTATGGATTGCATTTCCCCATTCATAGCAACTACCCATTTGTCCTTTTTAGGACTCTCAATGGCAGCCCTATAATTAGCAGGTTCATTAAGATCCCCTAATATAGTTTACTCAACTTCTATGTTAAGACATAGACGTTCAGGAGCTTTCACATGTCTTGAAGACTTGCGAATGGGAACAATTTCAACTTCAGGTGGAGGACCCAGACTTTCAGGTTTCATAGGAAGTTCGCTAGTGTTTTCAGAAGTTAATGTATCTATATGATCATCTTCCAGATCATAAACTCTCCCACTGAATTCTTGAGATATAATTTCCTTTTCTAAAAGTCTCCATATCTTGCAACAATAACTTTGTTTTCAGGTGGGTAGTAAAAGTAGTAACCCATCGTTTCCTTTGGGTATCCTACAAAGATACACTTTACAGATCTCTGTTGGAGTTTATCTGCTGAGTCACGTCTTATATACGCCTCGCAACCCCAGACCTTTAAATAAGACAAGTTAGAAGCTTTTCCATTCCATATTTCATATGGTGTCTTATCAACCTTCTTAGTGGGAACCATATTCAAAATACGAACCGCAGATTCTAAGGCATAATCCCAAAAGGATAAAGGAAGAGTTGTAGGATTAAACATTGATCGTACCATATCTAATAATGTATGATTTCTTCTCTCAGATACACCATTTTGTTGTGGAGTATATGGAGATGTGAGATTCTGGACAATTCCATTCTCAGCTAAATAATCTTTAAACTCTTGGCTTAAATATTCACAGCCTCTATCGGATCGAAGAGCTTTAATCTTCTTTCCTAGTTTCAATTCTACTTCTGTTTTGAAAACCTTAAATGTTTCAAACACCTCATGTTTATGTTTAAGTAAATAAACATATCTATAACGGCTGAAATCATCTGTAAAGGTTAAGAAGTAGCTAGCACCTTTCCTTGACACATGTCTAAGTGGTACACACACATCAGTATGTATTAAACCAAGTAGATCAGAAGCTCTTTCCATATTACTATGAAAAGGTTTCTTCGTCATCTTCCTAGATATACAAGACTCACATTTATCAAATGATTCATCATTGATACTTTTCAAAAGCCCATCATGTTGCAGCTTTTTCATGCTAGTCTTGCCTATATGAGCAAGTCTACAGTGCCAAAGGTAAGAAGAATTCAAGTCTGACTTAATTCTCTTACTAATGCTATACACTGAATTATTATTGGAAATAGAATCATTCATATCAATTTCAAACACACCATTAACAGCAATAGCATTAAAATAAAAAAAAACATTATTTAAAGAAACAGAATTTCCATTGCTACTGATAATGTGATTAAAACCAAGATCCAATAAACACGAAAAGGAAACTACACCCGTAACAATTGAAGGTGCATAATGACAATTTTTTAATAACAGTACTAAGCCCGAAGGCAAAACTAAATTAAACATTCCTATGGCTTCAATAGCTGCAGGTGCTCCATTTCCCACATGCAGATATTGCTCCCCATAGGCAAGCTTCTTTTCCACTGTAAATCCCTGAAGCGTATTACAAATGTTAATACCGCATCCAGTATCATATACCCATGAATTAATTTTATGATTTAGAGTAAATAATTCAATCATAAGTAAGTTACCTGAAGTGCTGGCCCCTAAGTTCCCAGTCTTCTTGTTCTTACTTTCCCACAACTCTAGAATATAAAGAGGATAGTTCCTTTTCTAGTGACCCACTAAATTACAGTAGTGGCAAGCGTGATCCTTCTTATAATTATCCTTCTACTTAGGAGGGTTTTTCTTGGGTAGGGGTGGAGGTTGATAAGCCATAACTTGCTTACCCTTATCAGCCTTACCCTTACCCTTGCCCTTCTTGTTCGTACTTGGCTTGTTAATCCTACCCCTTTGAATAGATAGTACCTGGGGCGTAGGAGAAGTCCTTAGTAGTAAACCCTTCTCGTAATCAATAAGCAATGCGTTCAAATCAGAAACTGTCTTCCCCACGCAATGCATATTGAAATTACTAACAAAACCACTAAATTCCTTTGTCAGGTATCTATTGATTAAGTTGATGGCAATGTCCTGTTCATAGACTTTGCCCAGTGCTTGTAGTTGATCCATGTAACCTTTCATTTTCAACACATGAGCACCAACGGGTTCACCTTCTGCCTGTTTGCAACCATGTAGAGATTTCATTAAATCATAAACCTCAACATTTGTTGGTTTTTCAAACATCTTCCTGAGTTCGTTTATAATGTCCATTGGGAAGTAATTCTCAAACTGCTTTTGAAGAGCAGGTGTCATCGCCCCCAACATTAAACATGCCACATCATTATACGTCTTATACTCAGTTTTCCACACTGCTTTTTCTTCATCAGTTGAAGTATCAGCAGGAGGTTTAGCAGAACAAGGCTTAGAGAGATATTCAAGTTGATCAAGCACTCGCAAGACAATCCTGAGTGAACAATACCAATCATTGAAATTCTGTGTGCCAGTCAATTTTTCTCGTTCAAAAAAGGATTTGAACGCTGAACTCATTGTGGTGTTATTGTTTTGAGCCATTCTACAAATAAAGAAAGTTCAAATTAGTATTTTCGATAATACAATTTTTCAAGAAAATAAAATACCCTAGGAAATATTCATATAACCATAGTATTTTCTTGAAAACTAGGATCCAAATTATCATAGTTTCATTACATCAGTTGATCTGCTAGTAATGAAAGTATATAATAAGGTAATCTGTCGAACAATAATTGGCAAACAATTTTCCAATTCCTAGATCAATGGGATTTATATTGGCAAACAATTTCCAATATAAGCATATTTTATCCACATCTTATGCCTTGAGTCCAAGCTCTCACTTAACTAAATTTAAGTCGTCTAATTAAAAAACTGTAAATCACCATAATCCCATTACATCAGTTGATCTGCTAGTAATGAGAGTATGAAATTTACCTTTCCATTGAAATTTAGTCCAAGCTCTCACATGACTAAATTACAACTTCAAGTGTTTTGTAATTAGATGGCATTGAATTAATTTTAAAGGGTACTAAATTTTGATGTGTCAATCAAAATATGTACGAAGAAGCATGCATACATCTTCGTATCATAAAGTTTTTCAAAACTTTTTTACCAATTTTTAAGCTAAGATTTCAATCAACAAAGTTTTAATTGAGGTATTGGGTTCACCAATCAAAGAAATACCTACAATTATCGCCCACTATATCCTACTACTGCATGAGTCAAAAGACCCAAGTTATTCGGATAATTACCATAAAAGTGGCGCGTGGAATTGAGGTCAATTCATCCTTAAGATGATTTTGTACATAAAATAGCTTACTTGGTAGCTCCAATTTTGACGCACAAAGGAGCGGAGAGACAAACGTCAGCAATAAATGCCAATTAAAAACGCGTCTCTTTCGGTTTGACAATTTAATGTCAATCCTCCTTATACCCCTCTTATAGTTTGTCAAACTGGGTGAGGCGTTCACACTATTTGTACAAAACTCATCAATCAATTAAAAGTTTATGATTTTAGTCTTAAAAATACATGTCATAAATTATAAACTTGCTAGTCTCGCCTCGGAGCAAATTACCATGCGAAGAGAACCACAATCGGCACATAAGACTTTGCAAGATTCATAATTTATTACATAAGGTTGCACCATTATTTAGTCCGTTTAATTTTTATTCAAAAAATCACCCTTTTTGCTTAAAACATGTCTAACAATTAAACAAAAACAAGTAATTCTTAAAAAAAAAAAAAAACAACTAAACAATACACATAACTTAACAATTAATTATGTAAACAAGTAGGCACATGCAAATTAATTCGATAACCTATTAATAATCAATCTATGTTTAATAATACATATATCTAATTAAGACTATCACTTACAATGGTAAGTGAGCCAAATGCATCGATGAATCGATTGCGTTAGTCAAAATTAAATATATACCACGTTGCACATAATTGATTACTTAATTAATTGGAGTCTTCCCCAATTCGACATCTATCAATTATTTTACATGTGAAAACAAATAAATCATCAATAAATCCATGCCAAACATGCATTTTTGCATGGATTCTACCTAACAATTAGCATATTGCCACAGGATCACTTTACAACACATAAACATGTATAAACCAAGGGTTCTAATCAAATTAATTAACCAAACACAAACTCTAAAAAATAAATATTAGGCAATCGGCCTAAAAAAAATTAGGGTTTGAGTTGGAAAAATAAACCCTAAATCGACTACATGTATAAACCAATCAAGATTCGTTTTTTTATTATGTGTTTCGGTAATTAATTACATGTTACAACGGCTCGTGATGCCACTGTTGTAATTATATTACAATGACAATCATATATATAAACCAAAACATCAAAGAACACATATAGCGGAAGCAAATGATACATATAACACATAAATAATTAACCAAATATTAAAGTGAACTGTTAGCAATTAATTTATGTTAATTGAAAAGTGATGGTCATTTGTTAAGTGTCATGTATAATGTCTAGTTTATGTTTAGTGGGCTAATGGCATTAGTATTGTTTGTAACTTACGAATATGTGTAGTGCAAACATTAAGCCCACAATAGGTCCAATATGAAAGCCCACCAAAAGCCCATTTGGTTGGCTTTGTCACATAAAAACACGCACACACACTCTGCTCATGTGTGCCTCACTTTAACAATTGTGAAAGAGTGTGTGTGTGTGTGCAAGTCGCAAAAAGTCTTTGTTTATTTTCTCCTTAAGCTAATAAACATTTGACTTGAAATCCCAACATATGATCCATACATCTACTCTTATTGTTCTACATATGAATCTGTGAGTGTCATCGTGTTTGTGTTTGTGTGATAAAGAAGGAAGTCGTGCGTTACAAGTGGTATACAAGAGCCATACAACAAGGTAGAAGGTTAGTTTGTGTTCGGTTGTGTTCCATTGTCACTCACTGTTACGTTTTTATCTCAAATACGTGAACTAGTGTGTTTCTCTTGGAATCATACGCACAAATGATGGTTAAAAGTTGTGTTTTTTAGTGATTTAACGAGATGGGTCATTAAAGTCTCTTAGTTTTCTAGTCGATTCTTGCTTTTCAAGGTTGGATTTTTTGTGTTGTTCTAAGTTCTTAGATCGACTGGAAATATTGAAGATTGGGTAAGATGTGTTTGTGGAATTGATTGGATAGTTTATTTGGAATAATCATTGTTTAGTGAATTATTGGTCCAAGTTGGCTTGTTGGTGAAAAGTTGTCAGAAAAAATCTTTCATGATAAGGTTACAAGTGGGCAAGTGACACAAAAGGACAAAAAGTTGGTGAAAACTGCAGGTTATCGCAATTCCTAGCTCCAGCAACGATCTATCGCAATTCGAAATTCTTATCGCAATTGGAAGCTGAAAAACTTATCGCAAATCAAAGCTTGATTTTCGACAATTATCGAAAATCAAACTGCGATAAATTTATCGCAATTGGGCTTGATCAGAAATTATCGCAATTTAGCCTTAGGCAGATTTATTGCAAATCATCATTTCAGCTTCATCCGAGAACTTTTACCAATTGCGATATCGGTCAACAGGTCAATTCAGATATCGGATAGGTCTAGTTTTCAGACATGGCATTTTCAGTCCTTGTCTTTTCTAGCAGCCTTAAAGAAGTTTCAGAATTGATAGTTTTGGCCCTCATACTTGTGTGAAACGATTTCAAAGTTAAATAACTTTTAAGGATTTGATTCGAACGTAATTTCGTCAACTCAAAAGTGAACTCGGTATTTTCACCGTTGTATAAGAGTGTAAAATACTTCGACAAATGGATATCTACCCTCTTGTATAAGAGTGTTAGATTTTATATAAATTACCAATTTATATAAATTAGATATATTTCTATCAAAATTGACATTTTGCCATAATTTATATAAATTGTGGTCAAATTGAAATCTCTATAGAAATTGTCATTTTATCTAAATTGTAATTTACATAACTTTGTCGAAATTGTAAACTTTTGACTTTGTCTTAATTATACTCTAATCAAATTTTGTAACTTTATTTAAATTTGTTTCGTTCATCTAAACCTACAACTTCAACGATCATCAACAACAAACCAAAGCTTCTCAACAACATCGCCTATTTTGTTGCAAAGATCCTCAATCCACTTTATCATAAAATATTTCAAAGATGACTACACAACAAGACATTCATGCCGCAGGTTCAGAAAACCGTCCTCCAATGTTAGAAAAAGGTGGTTATCTTCCATGGACGAGTCGTATGAAAAGATACATGAAAACCAAGCCTAATGGACAAGGTAGACTCTTGATCAAATCCATAGAGGAAGGTCCATTCAAGCCTCGTAGGATTGAAGCAACAGCTGAAGATCGAACTTCAGAACCTCCCGTCGCAGCAACTTACAAAATCCAAGAAGAAAAGGATTATACTCCAGAAGATTGGAAGCAAATTGAAGCTGATGACTTGGCAATGCATTTAATCCAACTCGGTTTACCACAAGAAATATTTTGTGCTGTAGATAGTTGTGAAGCTGCCTATGATATGTGGGATCGAGTTAGACGGCTTTGCTATGGTACAGAAATTGGTAAACAAGACATGGAAAACAAGCTTCTGACTGAATGGGAGAAGTTCACATCCACTCCAGCTGAACAGATTGAATCTTACTACACACGGTTTTGTACTCTAATGAATGAGTTGATCAAAAACAAGTTGGCACCTTCCAAAATTGTTCAAAACATAAAGTTCCTCAACTGCCTACCAGAGGAATGGGGACGATATGTCACGATTGTCAACCAAACAAAGAACCTTCACGAGGTGAATTATGATCAGCTTTATGATTTCCTAAAGCAAAACCAAGAAGAGGCAAATGAAGTCAGAAAAGAGAAGTTAGCAAAACAACATGATCCTCTTGCACTCATAGTCCAAACACCTACACCTGCAACAGTCAATACACAACAACCTTCATCTGCATCACAACAATTCATGCCACAACAACATAATCCACAAACATCGTTCTACCCACAACAACAACATGTAATCCCACAACAACAACACCCACAACACCCAGATCAAGATGATCAGGACGAGTCAACTGCTGCTTTGACTCAAGCTTTTGCTTACCTAACAAAAGCATTCCAAGGACGCTACTCCACACCCAACAACAACAATCAACGAATCTCATCGAACACTCGCAACAAGCAAATTGCACAATCGAGTTTCAACATGGGTCAGCAAGGATAGATGGTTGGGGGATATGGGAATCAGCAGGGATATGCTCCAAGATATCAGATGGGTAATCAAAATGCAGAGCAGTATGTTGGTAATCAGATGGGTACAGCTGTTGGTAATCAAAGGGGTCAGAATGCTGGGAATCAGTTTAGGAATGTTGGTGCTCAGGGAGCTGGGAATATGAATCAGGGTAATGTGATGAAGTGCTTCAACTGTCAGGGTATTGGTCACATGGCTAGGAACTGTCCTGACAAGCCGAAAAAAAGGGATCCAGCTTACTTGCAGAAAGCATTGATGTTAGGAAACAAGGAAACGGCTGGGTGATCCGATGGAATCAACACATATTTTTCATCAAGGATTTACAAAGGAAATATGTAAAACCCGAGTCGTTTTCCTAACGAAGGATTGAATGGAATCTTGTGATTCGGTTCATGAAACGTGTTGTGAATAGTGAAAATAAAGAGATTTTGGGATTTTAAACTAAAATAAGTGAACATGAACTAAAAACGATTTAATAAACAAGGGAAACGATAATCTAAAGAACGCATGACTAAAAACGTAAAGAAAACTTAAAACTCGCGTTTAAACCGGGAAAACCCGAGCCTAAACGTCAAAATGGTGAAATATTAACTCTACGGGTACAAATCTATTTTTCCTAAATTCTAATTAATAAAAGAAAATTAAAAAAAAAAGAATTATATTTTTCTGATAATTATTCAATTAAATATGATTTAAAAACTATTTATTTATTTATTATTATTATTTATTTTTTCTTTAAAAGCTTAATAAGCACAAGAAAATAAGCAACTTTTACAAAAACAACTATTTATAAAAACTTGAAATAAGCACAGAAAAAGCAGATTAAGGTGGCCGCTTATGAGAGACTTGATTGAATTATTTTATTTTATTTTATTTTTCTTTGAATAAGCACAAGGAAATAAGCAATTTAGAAAACTACAACTTTTTCAGAAAACTTAAAAATAATCTAGAAATTAAGCCACAAAGGCTGATAAGCTATGATAAGCCAAAGTGAAACTGGAAATAAGCTGAACAACTAATGATAAGCTAAAATGAAGACTGAATAAGCAATGAGTAGCAAGCAATAAGCATTAGATAAGCACAAAATAAGCCAAAACACCCCTGAGGTCTGCTGATGCAGCCTTGGTGCAGGGGAAATAAGGGCTTTTTCAAGCCCTTATTTAGCAGTCCAAATAAAATCTTAAAAATATAAGAAAAATAGCAATGGCTAGATAAGCCAGCCAACTCTAACTGAGCAAATTTGTAGCTTAAAACAACTCAAAATGAGAGAATTAAAAATCTAGAACAAGGGCTGCAAAACGAGAAAATCAAAAACTTAAGCTGCTTATCTAAATTGGACTGAATTAAGTGAATTAGAGAACAAGACCTAAGGGAAATTTGAACACTACTTGAAATAGACTACATGGGACTTATAAATGCCAAAGATAAGAGCTTATTATGCATAAGCTTATACCAAGCTTATAAGCTCAGTTTCTAGGCTGTGATTTACACAGCCATATCAACACTTCTAAAACTTTCAAAACAATAAACTAACTCCTAAAGACAACTTATAGGGATCAAGATAAGCTTAACTAAACCTGAAAAAGTAGCAAATGAACAGTGATGGGGCATTTGACCCATTTTGACCCATTTTAAAAGCTTAAACCAAACACTCCTTAATGGAGACTGTTTGGGGTTTTTAACTAAGGCAACCTATTTAAAGTAACAAATTGGAAAGGCAAACATAAATAATGATGAGTTAAGTCCTAAAAAGCCAACTTTACTAGACAATAAGCACTAGATTAAGCTATTTCTATATCTAACTATTTTTACTATTAAACTGAATTTTAAAGAAATTAAAAGCAAATGGTGATTAAACTATGGAAAACAAACAAGAAGCAGTGTTACACTAATATTAAACAGAAAAGGAACACAATAAGCTGAAATAAGCACTTGAACAGTAATGTTGACTTACAGTTGACTTAGGTTGACTTTTGTTGAATTTCTGTTTTTAGAACAGATATTCATTCCAATGAACTTATAAGAGCTTATTACAACAACTTTTAGCTTAAAACATAATACTGAAAATAACTGAGAATTAAGAAAAAAATGAGGAAATTTTAATTTAACTGATAAACTTAAATCTTATTTAAAATTAAGTAAATTAAAAATCTAAATTAAAAGATACAATTGGAAAATAAAGAAACCCAGTGAATTTAAAACAACTTAAAAATACGATTCTATATTTTTTACTAAAATCTACACTAAAAATCTACTCTTTGACTTCTGTGTATGAGAGGAGATTAAATATCATCCCCAAGCTTCTCTGAGCTCCCTCCATCAAATCCCAGCCCTCCAATTGGGCTCAATCAATCCCAATCGTTCATTTGTAATTTCGGCGGGAAATGTTGAGAATGTGGGTTAGTGGGATTCAGAGCCCGTGGGAAGGTACTAGTGTCTGGAGCTAAGTGAGGGGGGGGGGGGGGAATGCGTGTAGCAGAGGAGAAAAGTGGAGTGGGTGGTTTAGGGGGCACATGATTGTCTGGGGTTGCTTTTCTGGGAAAAAGGGATTGGTGGTTTTGGCGGTAGAGTGGTTTGGGAAGACGGATTTGACCAAGGGTTGACTGGTTTTTATCTAAAAAATAAGGGTGGGTTGGATCAGGGTTTATGTGAGTGGGTTGGATTTATGATTGGGCTTTGGGTTTAATTTGTTTTTGTTTTATTAAAAGGGTTAAAGGTTTAGGGTTAATTTTGGATTAGGTTTAAGTTTAGGGACCAAAACTGCTACTTTCTGAAAATCCATGGACCATATTTGTGATTTGTGCAAAAATAATTCCAAGGGCTAATCTTGACAACTTGATATTCTTGAAGGTTGATTTTGACATCTTGATCAATTTCTCGGTCCAAACTCGTAAATTTCGTCCCCGTCCTCGGCTTTTCACGATTTTCCAATCTTGTGCTCGGTTTTGTCTGTTTTTGCCCTGTTTTCAATCCTTTTGTACCTGAAACACATAAAAACACAAACCAAGAATATTTGCAGTAATATTTGATCTATTTGGGTGTTTTATGGTCATTTTTGTGTCTTTTATGGGTATAAAATGATGAGTATTTACACACTCATCAATCCCCCACACTAAACTATTGCTAGTCCCTAGCCATCCGATCATATAAAGTAATGAAAGGATGAAAAGAATACCAAGTATACCCCGTTTCGACTTTGCAAGGAATTTAAACTAAAACAAAAATAGATAACATGCTTGATTTCCAAAAATGGTATCATGGAACGGGATTCACACAAAATGGGTGTCTCCAGGGAATTGAAATCGTCATCCTCTTTTTTAAACTCCCAACTAAGCTTAAACTCAATGTGCAAATGTTTTTGTAAAAATGCTAACACTACTTATACTAATAATCTATGTAAGCCGAGACTTAACTTTTCACTCCCACAATTTATTCAAGTTAGGTGACTGTGCTTGATTTTCAAAATTTTGATCAAAAAAATCGACGTTTTTATAAGATTTTGACTAATACTAGTTGAAAGATAGATTTAAAATTCACAACAAGCAAGTTTCAAAACTTTATTCAACACATCAAAACTTATTGCATTTTGCAATATCATTCCATTTTTGCATTTTGCAATATCATTCCATTTTATTTTATTTTTTTCTTTTCATTTTTTCATCATTTTTTTTACTTGTGCAACATAAACTAACGGAGTTTCACGGGAACCAAGACCTTACACCTTCCGGAATAAAGGATCCAAGGGCCGTTACAACGGAGAGTTCCAAGACTCTAAACATTCCTGAAATGAGGATCCAAGGGTGTTAGACCAAGACCACACACATTCCTGAATTAGAGGTCCAAGGGCCGGTGTAAGAGGGTAGCCAATACCTAAACGCCTTCCGGAAATAAGGATCCAAGGGCCGATCTTGAACCGTAGCTTTTTTAGTACATACATTTATTACTTAACTTTTGCATTACTATGACATATGCTTGTTCCGAAGTTTAAATAAATCTTTGAACTAGTATTTTTCAAAATCGTATAAAAAAAATAATTTTGTGTGTTCAAATGTTTGAAAATAAGCACTTATTAAGTCAGATTAGTTATCTCCTGGGAGGAAAAGCCATGGATTACTTATATAAGCTCTAAAGAAAACCAACTATTCTACGCTTAGCATTTTAATTTGCGCATATCATAAAACCTTAGTCTAATCGTTAAGGAAGCAGTCAGATCAACACTCTGGCAGAGTCGGGATTCCCTTTGTTCTAACCTAATCAAGACTAAACACTTCTTTTTTTTCTTTTTTTTTTGTGCAAAGCACTTCTTTTTCATGCAATTTTTTATATAAAAACGAAATTTTTTTAAAATTTTGGCCAAAACAGGGGTACTAGGGCACTAGAAGGTACATATGTGATAAAAATCGCGAGAATTCCCCCCACACTTAGAATTTAATATTGCCCTCAATATTCAAAGTACCGGCTATTATGCCGACACTTAGAACGTAAAAAGGTAATACTAACAGCCAAGTGTGTGAAAGAATTCTCTATTTTCACAAACAGGATTAAAAAGATATCTCTAGATAAACATTAGCAAAAAGATCGGATATTGGGCGGCTGGATTGAAAACAGGCGCATCAATCATCACGATCTAAGGGAAACCTGCAAACAAGAGCAAACAACACACAAAAGCACAACACAGCAGAGGAATCCCCCCACACTTAGTGTCAAAAAATAGAAAGAAGTCAGAAACATGGGTTGTCACCCATGTGGTGCTAATGTTTTTGTTAACCGAGTCACTAGCTTGACTCGGCCCCGAATTCATTGTTCTTGGGGAAGCATGTGGAAGAGGGAATCTTCATCGGACTTTCATTCAAGATGTTTGGATAAACATTGAAGTACTTGAAAGTTCCACTCCGATGAGACACATTCGGCTCAAAAGAATGATAAAATGAGATGCCGGGGTCAAAAACTTTGTCCTCACTCCCGAAGGAGTGAAGAAAAGGGCAAGCTACCTTATAAGCACAGAAAGGTAGAAAAACTCGAACGACATATGTGAAGTCAATATAATGGCGATCCTCAACGGGATGTGTCACATATGTCAGAGAAAGAATGTCCTTTTGAATCTCGGGATTGATATTTGAGGTCATATCATCAAGATTAGAAATAATAGAGTCCTTGACCTCATCGTTCTCTAACACTTCATCAAAAAGAGGATTTATGTTGCTAGAAAAGTACTCGTCATCAAATTCAAAAAGAGAATTCGAATAGACTTTGAGACTTTCATTTGGAACGTCCTCGTCAGAAAGTGATTCGTCATCACTAGAGGAAAAATCATCATTGGACTTGAAAAGAGGGTTAGAGAAAATCCCGGAAAAATCTTCCGCAATGTCAAAAGGATGATCACTACGAAAAGAACCATCACTATCACTGTAGGATATATCCTCAGACTCACTTGGGATTGGGAAAAGGTTCTCGGCACTAGACTTTATGAATTCGTCTGATTCCTTTTCAGGAATAGTGCAAAGATGCTCATCCCCCATAATGAGAGAGTCCTCAGAGTCCAAAGTAGGTGATGTGGATGTGGTTGCAGTAGACGGAGGGAGTTGAAAAATGGTATTATTCATAAGAATATCACTCTCCTCGTAGTCCTCATCTTCTTCATCGAGCATGCAAGCCTGATTAAACAAGAAACGCTTTTGTGCTGCTCGTTCTACGGCGAGTAAATCTTCCATAGATTTTCCATGACGATCTTGTGATTAAGATAAGTCAACGGGAGGAGCTTGTTTTCTAAACATCATCTCCTTAAGACAATCTATTTCAGTTTGAAAGTCCATGTTGAGTTGATTTTGAGAAATAATCACTTTAGTGATCAATTCAGCTCTAGTTAACTCGCTTTGAAGAAGGTGCTGAGGGGTTGTGTGTTGTGAAGGTTGGTCAGAATCGGATGATGTCTGATTGTTATAAGGGTCCTGCTCATAGACAAGCATGTTTCCCGTTCGACAATCAAATTCCGGGTGAGGACAACCTCCACAAAATTCACAATAATATGTTTCCATCTCATGGTGTAGGGGTTGGTTAAAGAAATTGGTTGTTTCATTGTAGGGATTTTGGTAATAGACAAACCCATTTCCTGAATTTACAATGCTACAACCGGGGCAATTTTCACCATTTGGAGGTCCCCCACACCATTCACAACCATAGTTGTAAGATGAAGACATAAAAAGAATTAAACATGTAAGTGGGATGAGAAGATTATTTTTGGGTTTTTATAATTTAAAAATCATTTTGAAAAACACAAAGGGAAAAAGGAAAATAAATCTTGAAATGAAAATCTTTTTGGGCTTTTATAAGAAAATATTCACGAGAGAAAACGATAACTTCACAGGGAAGGATCTTCAAAACACGCATCGACAAACGAGAATTTAAAAATTCGCTTCAACCTTCCCCGTCAGCGGCGCCAAAAATTGATCCGATGGAATCAACACATATTTTTCATCAAGGATTTACAAATGAAATATGTAAAACCCGAGTCGTTTTCCCAACGAAGGATTGAATGGAATTTTGTGATTCGGTACGTGAAACGTGTTGTAAATAGTGAAAATAAAGAGATTTTGGGATTTTAAACTAAAATAAGTAAACATGAACTAAAAACGATTTAATAAACAAGGGAAATGATAATCTAAAGAACGCGTGACTAAAAACGTAAAGAAAACTTAAAACTCGCGTTTAAACCGGGAAAACCCGAGCCTAAACGTCAAAATGGTGAAATATTAACTCTACGGGTACAAATCTATTTTTCCTAAATTCTAATTAATAAAATAAAATTTAAAAAAAAGAATTATATTTTTCTGATAATTATTTAATTAAATATGATTTAAAAACTATTTATTTATTTATTATTATTATTTATTTATTCTTTATTTTTTTTCTTTAAAAGCTTAATAAGCACAAGAAAATAAGCAACTTTTACAAAAACAACTATTTATGAAAACTTGAAATAAGCACAGAAAAAGCAGATTAAGGTGGCCGCTTATGAGAGACTTGATTGAATTTATTTATTTATTTTTTTTTTTGAATAAGCACAAGGAAATAAGCAATTTAGAAAACTACAACTTTTTCAGAAAACTTAAAAATAATCTAGAAATTAAGCCACAAAGGCTGGACAATTTTAAAAATAGAAATAAGCTAAGAGGTTATAACTAAAGGCTGATAAGCTATGATAAGCCAAAGTGAAACTGGAAATAAGCTGAACAACTAATGATAAGCTAAAATGAAGACTGAATAAGCAATGAGTAGCAAGCAATAAGCATTAGATAAGCACAAAATAAGCCAAAACACCCCTGAGGTCTGCTGATGCAGCCTTGGTGCAGGGGAAATAAGGGCTTTTTCAAGCCCTTATTTAGCAGTTCAAATAAAATCTTAAAAATATAAGAAAAATAGCAATGGCTAGATAAGCCAGCCAACTCTAACTGAGCAAATTTGTAGCTTAAAACAACTCAAAATGAGAGAATTAAAAATCTAGAACAAGGGCTGCAAAACGAGAAAATCAAAAACTTAAGCTGCTTATCTAAATTGGACTGAATTAAGTGAATTAGAGAACAAGACCTAAGGGAAATTTGAACACTACTTGAAATAGACTACATGGGACTTATAAATGCCAAAGATAAGAGCTTATTATGCATAAGCTTATACCAAGCTTATAAGCTCAGTTTCTAGGCTGAGATTTACACAGCCATATCAACACTTCTAAAACTTTCAAAACAATAAACTAGCTCCTAAAGACAACTTATAGGGATCAAGATAAGCTTAACTAAACCTGAAAAAGTAGCAAATGAACAATGATGGGGCATTTGACCCATTTTGACCCATTTTAAAAGCTTAAACCAAACACTCCTTAATGAAGACTGTTTGGGGTTTTTAACTAAGGCAACCTATTTAAAGTAACAAATTGGAAAGGCAAACATAAATAATGATGAGTTAAGTCCTAAAAAGCCAACTTTACTAGATAATAAGCACTAGATTAAGCTATTTCTATATCTAACTATTTTTACTATTAAACTGAATTTTAAAGAAATTAAAAGCAAATGGTGATTAAACTATGGAAAACAAACAAGAAGCAATGTTACACTAATATTAAGCAGAAAAGGAACACAATAAGCTGAAATAAGCACTTGAACAGTAATGTTGACTTACAGTTGACTTAGGTTGACTTCTGTTGAATTTCTGTTTTTAGAACAGAGATTCATTCCAATGAACTTATAAGAGCTTATTTAAGCTTATACGAGCTTATTACAATAGCTTTTAGCTTAAAACATAATACTGACAATAACTGAGAATTAAGAAAAAAATGAGTAAATTTTAATTTAACTGATAAACTTAAATCTTATTTAAAATTAAGTAAATTACAACTCTAAATTAAAAGATACAATTGGAAAATAAAGAAACCCAGTGAATTTAAAACAACTTAAAAATACGATTCTACATTTTTTACTAAAATCTACACTAAAAATCTACTCTTTGACTTCTGTGTATGAGAGGAGATTATATATCATCCCCAAGCTTCTCTGAGCTCCCTCCATCAAATCCCAGCCCTCCAATTGGGCTCAATCAATCCCAATCTTTCATTTGTAATTTTGGCGGGAAATATTGAGAATGTGGGTTAGTGGGATTCAGAGCACGTAGGAAGGTACTAGTGTCTGGAGCTAAGTTGGGGGGGGGGGAAGGCGTGTAGCAGAGGAGAAAAGTGGAGTGGGTTGTTTTGGGGTGACATGATTGTCTGGGGTTGCTTTTCTGGGAAAAAGGGATTGGTGGTTTTGGCGGTAGAGTGGTTTGGGAAGACGGATTTGACCAAGGGTTGACTGGTTTTTATCTAAAACATAAGGGTGGGTTGGATCAGGGTTTATGTGAGTGGGCTGGATTTATGATTGGGCTTTGGGTTTAATTTGTTTGGGTTTTATTAAAAGGGTTAAAGGTTTAGGGTTAATTTTGGATTAGGTTTAAGTTTAGGGACCAAAACTGCTACTTTCTGAAAATCCAAGGACCATATTTTTCATTTGTGCAAAAATAATTCCAAGGGCCAATCTTGACAACTTGATATTCTTGAAGGTTGATTTTGACATCTTGATCAATTTCTCGGTCAAAACTTGTAAATTTCGTGCCCGTCCTCGGCTTTTCACGATTTTCCAATCTTATGCTCGGTTTTGTCTGTTTTTGCCCTGTTTTCAATCCTTTTGTACCTGAAACACATAAAAACACAAACCAAGAAATTTGAAGTAATATTTGATCTGTTTGGGTGTTTTTGGTCATTTTTGTGTCTTTTATGGGTATAAAATGATGAGTATTTACACACTCATCACTGGGTTACAGTTGAGTGCAGAAGAGAATGACTTCATGGCTCTAATGGATGATACGGAAGATCTTGAGGATATTGATGCAAACTACATTTTCATGGCAAATCTCCAGGAGGCAAAGTACGACACGGATTCGTAAGCACCTCATGCTTTTGACACCAATGCGGTTTCTGAGGTACAACCATATACTACATGTCACAATAATGAAATGTTTGATGTGTCACCTCAAAATGAACAGTATCCTGGAACTCCTAATCTCACTTACGATACATATATGGACGAACCAAGTTGTAGCAATACTAATTTGGTAACTCCAGATGTGGATTCTAATGGAGACTTCGAGTCACAGCATACTGAGAATGCTGAGGAAACACGTGCTTTATTTAAATCATTATTGCAAAATTGTAGTATTGAGATTGAAAAGGTCAAAAAGATCAATCGCGATGTTAAGGCCGCGAATGAAAAATTGACCGCTGAGCTTGAGAGTTATAAGGTCAATGCAAGAGCTTTTGATTTTCATAACAATCGACAGTCAGAAATGGAAAATAGTTTAAGAGATTCTGTTTTAAGAGAACAACATTTGCGAATCAAATTTGACACTCTTGATGTTAATTTGAACAATAAAATAAAATCTTTAAACAAGGAAATTTCTGAACTAACCAACCAGCTTTCAAAACAAAAATCAACTTATTCTGATCTTGAAAAAGAAAAGAAAGAGTTTAATGAAAGGTTTTCAAAACGTGAAAAGGATCTTCTTAAAGAGATCACTGACAAAAAGGAAACCATTGCAAAGTTGGAAGATTTGCTTGTAAAAACTGGTCATTCTACACAAACAATTAACTTGTTAATTAACGATCCAAACCCGATTTTACATACATTAAAGAAAACGGCTATCGGTTGTGAAAACCCTTATTATCTCAAGAAAGCTCAGAGTGTACAGAATGTGTTATATAATGGTAGTGTGCTAAATGATAAACATGATCCTATTGAGATTCATGATTCGGATGAAACGATAGAGCTTACTAAACAGGGTAGAATTAAAATGAGACAAATGCACCCAGAAATTCAACCAATTGATTATAATAAGCTTAATACAGATTCTGGTGTTCATTTGGTTCAAAAAGAGTCACCAATGTTTTTCAAAAGACCAGTGGCTGTCGCAAAACGAAGAGTTGTTTCAAAACATCTGCCTAACATCGAACAAATGACATCTAAAAACACTTGTGACACAAGTGCAGCTAGACTATATTTGGTTGATCTTAAACAGAGAATTGAAATGCTTCAAAGTATTGTGGCATCCAAAACAAACAATCAACAAATGGAATGGTTTTCAAGTGTTAATTCTGAACTGAAAAAGATTTTCGAAGAGGAATTTAATCCACATATTGATGGAATCTATGCGGTTGCTCAAAATGTGGAACATAATCTTTTGAAAGAATCAGCAAAATTCATTAAGGACTACAAATCCTTAGTGAAGGAAGCTAATGAATACTTGGAACGAATAAAGGTTTTGGAACAACATAATGACATTCTCTCTGAAATAGCTCTATCGACCGAAATTATGTCTATTATTTACCAAACATATTCTGTTGAGGATGATGAAAGACTTCGAGCTGAGACTTCTGAAATTGTTGTAAAATATGAAAAGGCGCTTTTTAAGCTTGAAAAGCAAAATGTTACATATTTTAAACAACTTGATACGAAAAGGGAAGAATGCAAGTATGACAAATTGTCGTATGAGCGCTCTTATAAAAACATGCAAGGTCAAATTGATTTTTTGAAGTCTCAGCTTGCAAGTCAAAAAGGGCAGGGTGGGGAAACTACGGGTATTGCACCATCAACCCCCTTGCCTAGTGAGAAACAAAAAGGAAAAGCTGTTGTCGAACAATCGAATGTAATAGCGCCTGGCCTGTATAGGATTAGTCCCACTACTGCATCTGCCTCTACATCTAAAACATATATGGCTGTAGATAAAAGTAAAAAGGATAATCCAAACGAGTCCAGGAATGCTACAACAACAACTAAGGACAACAACATAAATTCTAATGAGTGTGCCTTACCTTCTATAGGACTAGAAAGCAACTCTAGGAGCAAAGGACAGTCTAGGAGCAATAACAAGAAACCTAGTGTCTCGCCTGTTTCTGAGAGTGCATGCAAGAAAGTAGAAGAACACCATAGGAATTTACCGCTTTCCAAGAAGAAACATGTATCATCTAGTTGTAATGTTAAGACTCCTGTTTCTAATGCATGTAATGATTCTGATTGTTTAATGCAAAAGAAATCTTTGTCTAAAAATGCTTGTGATGATAATGTTTCTAATAATGTGAAAAAGAATGATATGCCTGAACAGAAAAAGAATCCTTTAGTGACTAGGGATAAGTCTAGATATATTCGAAGACTTATTGCAAAATCTTGGAAAACCACTAGCAGCCTATTGCCTAAGGATCACATTAAGTTTTGTGAATGGAAACCAACGGGTAGAAAGTTTGCACTTATGAATGGCACATTAGAAATAGTTCCCAATGCATTTAAGGAAACCATCTCTAAGTGTGATTCACCTGTTACATCTAACCCTTTGGAACCAAATGTTAAACGGTTTCCATATACAAAATCATCTGTTCTTCGCAGGTCATTGAAATTTGTCTTTGGATCATCGAGTTGGGTTGCTCCAAGCACATGACCGGGAATCTGAAGCTGCTGATCAACTTTGTATGGCAGTTCATGGAGACTGTACGGTCTGGGAACGATCATGTAGCAGCTATTCTGGGTTATGGAGATCTTCGGTTTGGAAATTACTTGATCACTCGGGTTTACTATATCGAAGGGTTGGGACACAATCTGTTCTCAGTCGGGCAGTTTTGTGATGCAGATTTAGAGGTTGCTTTTAGGAGAAACACTTGCTTTGTTAGAAATTTGGTTGGAAATGATCTCTTAATTGGGAATCGTGGCACCAATCTCTATGCAATTGACATAAACCAAATGGCCTCTTCATCACCTATTTGTCTCATGACCAGGGCAGGTGAAACAAAATCCTGGTTGTGGCATAGACGTTTGTCTCATCTCAACTTTGACACCATAAAAAAGCTTGCCAAAGACAACATCGTCAACGGTCTCCCAAAGTTCAAATACACCAAAGAACACTTATGTCCATCCTGTGAGCAAGGCAAAAGCAAAAGGGCAACATATAAGCCTAAACCCGTACCTAGTTCGGTTGATAGGTTGCATCTGTTGCATATGGACTTATGTGGCCCAATGAGAGTTCAAAGCATAAATGGGAAGAAGTATATTCTTGTAATTGTTGACGACTATTCAAGATATACATGGGTAAAGTTTTTGAGATCAAAAGACGAAGCACCAAGCACCATCATCACCTTTCTAAAGCGTATTCAAGTTCTACTTCAAGCTCCAGTTAGGATAATAAGAACGGAAAATGGCACGGAATTTGTAAATCAGGAGTTAAGAACATTCTTTGAAGAAACTGGTATTACACACCAGACATCAGCTGTTAGAACTCCACAGCAGAATGGGGTAGTTGAAAGAAGAAATAGAACTCTTGTGGAAGCTGCTCGCACAATGCTGATTTATTCCAGTGCACCGTTATTCTTATGGGCTGATGCTGTCTCAACTGCTTGTTTTACTCAAAACCGATCCCTAATCCATCCAAGATTCAATAAAACCCCATATGAACTTGTCAACAACCGAAAACCCGATATCTCTTACCTACATGTATTTGGCGCTTTATGCTATCCAACAAATGACAGGGAAGATCTGGGAAAGTTGAAGGCTAAGGGTGATATTGGAATCTTCATTGATGAAATTTCACAAATGGCTTCTGAGAGACTCGCTCTAGAACCCGCGCTTAACCCGATGACTTCCGGACATATCAGTTCGGGACTCGCACCTCAAGGAGCTCAATCAATTCATAACGAACAACCCACAACTCAGGAACTGGATAATTTCTTCGAGTTTATGTATGATGAATACTATGGTGGCGCTTCGAAAAATGCATCTAACCAACATTCCGCTGCACCCACTCAACATCAACAACCACCACCACCACCAAATCCAGATGCATCCATAACATTCGAAGCTGGTGCACCAACTCCCTCAACATCAACATCATCTACATCTACTCCACCATCTCCAGTAATTGAAATTGTTCTACCCAGAATTGATGAGCAAGAACAAAATCATGCGGTGTTAGACGAAGAAGTCTTTGAAAACCCGTTTAGAACGGAATCTGCTAAATCATCTTCCAGATTACATGAACCGTCTAACACGCATTCGTTCAGTCCAAGGTACCCTTCAACATTACAGTGGACAAAAGACCATCCGATAGAATAGGTTATTGGTGAACCCTCAAGACCAATTCAGACGAGAAAACAACTAAACACCGATTGCGACATGTGCATCTATGTCTGCTCAGTCAGTCTCATAGAACCTAAGAACATTCGGGAAGCAATGGCAGATAATGCCTGGATTGAAGCGATGCAGGAAGAACTTCTTCAATTTCAAATCCATGACACCTAGTCATTGATCTTAAGTGGTTATGGAAAAACAAAAAGGATGAAGAGATGACTGTAATTTGCAACAAAGCTCGTCTGGTGGCAAAGGGATACATATAGGAAGAAGGGATAGATTTTGAAGAGTCATTCGCACCAGTTGCAAGGCTTGAAGCAGTCAGGATTTTCTTAGCTTATGCGGCTCACAAGAACATCACGGTTTATCAGATGGACATCAAGACAGCTTTCTTGAATGGAACTCTGAAAGAAGAAGTGTACGTGAGTCAGCCAGACAGTTTCGTTGACAAAGATCATCCAGACTATGTCTACAAGTTGAAGAAAGCTATCTATGGTTTGAAACAAGCCCCAAGGGCGTGGTATGACGAGTTATCATCTTTCTTGTTGTCAAATAATTTCACCAAAGGAACAATTGATCCAACCTTGTTTACAAGAAAGTACAAAAATGATATTTTGATTGTTCAGATTTACGTGGACGACATAATATTTGGGTCCACTAATCCGACACATTCAAAACATTTTGAAAATCTCATGAAAAGCAAATTTGAAATGTCTGATTTTGGGTTAAATACGTCACAAGTCAACCTCTCACGAAGAAAAGTCAACATGCAACAATTAACGCAAAATCGATATAATAAACCGGATAAGTGAATACCCGGGTCGTAGTCCCAACGAGGCGTGAAATTGAGGATATCGTTTTCGGTTTGGATTAAAATGCTTGAAATAACGAGGTTCACTTGGTTACTAATATCTAATTAAACGAAAATCAAAGAACGCGAATGGAAATCTAATAACGAGCAAAAACGTAACAATCTATGAAAATTTACCCTACGGATGCAAATTTAATTTTCCTACGTCCTAAATGATAAAAGAAAATTTTAGAAAAAAGAATTGTATTTTTTTGACTTTTAAATAATTAAATACGAATTAAAAACTAATTTAAAGAAAATAAATGATTAAAAATACTAAATATTAATGGAAAAATCTGAAAATTTTCTGGAAATTAATTTATACTAATCTAAACTTTGGAAAAATAAGAAAAATGAAAAAGCTATTTAGGAACAAGCTGAATTTAAGCTAAACAGTCTAATGAGCTTATAAAGAAAGAAAAAAAAGTGATAAAGGAATTGATTGTGCAAGGATTTCAGAAAAAATCCCAAGGGTGCAATGGTATTGTGTGTGTGTTGTGATTGAGAAGACCTGGGTTCGAGTCCCAGGTTTTGCAAAATTTCTACTTAGTTTATTATTATTTTTTTTTTGATTTTCTTTTTGAAACTCACCCAATAAGTGAAAATAAGCAATATGTAAAACTGAGAAGATTTTTGAAAGTCCAAGATAAGCTCAGATTAAGCTCATCTTAACTGATCAGTTAGAAAAAAAAATGAGAAACAAGCTAAAGTATGCAAAGTGGCAAATAAGCTACTCTAATAAGCTAATGATAATGGAAATAAGCTAAAGTCCAACTAAGAACTAAAATCAAAGTCACAATAAGCCATAAATACCAGAAATAAGTATTAACTAGCACAAAATAAGCTAAAAGCTATTGAGGTCTGCTGATTCAATGAAGAGCAGGGCAAAAAGGCACTTTTCAAGACATCAAAAAGCTATTCAAATAAAACCTAAAAATCTAGAAAAAATGGTAATGGAAAGACTAGCTAGCCAAGTTTAATTGTGAAAAAATTTAACTTAAAACAACTTAAAATGAGTGAATTAAAAATCTACAAAAGGGCTGCACAAGGGGAAGTTTCAAAATTATGCAGTCTGCTGATGGATGGACTGTTTTCTTGACCTCAGATCAATCAAAACATGACCAAACTTTGAATTCCTGTTTTAACAACTATAGTGAGCCTATTTTTGCCAAAAAATATGATCAAATAAGCTCAGCTTATTATGAGCTTATAAAGGCAGTACAAGGATCTAATTTTAAGCCATATTACTCAAATCCACAAAAAGCTTCAAAAGGACTTAAACTCCTACTGAAAATAGCTTATACATACTTAAATAAGCTCAAGCAAACTTAATGAAATGGCATATGAATAGTAACTAGCTATTTGACCAAAAAATAAGCTTAAACCAAACACACCTTTAAAAACTGAGATAGCTATTTTAGAACTAGAAAAGGCTATATTAACCTAAGAATTGATACTCTACTGCTAATCTAACTTAATGCTAACCTAATAAACTATTTTGAGTTTTAAAATAAGCTCTAAAAAAGCAATAAGCAAAAGGCTGTTTTTTGGCTTTTTTAAACTTTTTTAAGGCAGAACTAACATACACACTACCTAAGTGGAGATTAACATTCAAAAGCATCTAATGAGTCTAATTAAGCAGAGAAAAAGAAAATAAGCAAATAATATAAGCAGTTAATAAGCAGTTAAATAAGCAACACTATTTTAGGATTTTCTTAAACTAAAAAACTGAATTTATATTAAAACAAGAGTTACATTACAATACTGAAATAAAAATAAGCTAAAAATTACAATTACCTTAAAAATAAGCTAAATAAAACCCTCTCACAACTGATACTATTGCTATCTATTTATACTAGAAAGCTAGGGTTTTCTCTGGGTATCTTGTGCTTTCTGTGTGAGTGGAATCCCAACTTGTGCTTCTTGTCTTCATCTTGAACCCTTGGATTAGCTTGATCCCCAATCCCTTGATTCTCAGCCGTAGGATCCAATTCTTGCCCCTTGGATCGATGAGGTGGCTAGGAGGAGGGGGGAGACAATACCATGTGATGTTTTGGACTGGTGTGGTGACATGGAAAGAAGGATGGTGACAGGGAAGAGGTTAGCAGATTTTGGCGGGTTAAGTGGAAGGTTAGGGATAATGAATAGTGTTTTGGGGTTTGACATATTTCATTTGACCCCGTATTTAGTTATAATGGTTAAGGGATGGGTTTTGGGCTTAGGTGGTGATGGGCTGGTGTGGTTTGTGGAGTGGGTTTAATATTGGGATGGGTTAGGATCCGGTTGTGGTTGTGGTTTAGAGTTTAGGATTAGATAGGATTTAGTTTAGGGAAATTTTCCAAGGACCATTGTTGTAAACTTGTAATCTTCAGGGACTAAATCTGCCATAATTGCCATTTTAGACTAGGGACCAATGTTGTCAAGTAAAAATAATCCAAGGGCCATTTTGGGATTTTGAGCTTGAATTTAATCCGTATGAAAAATATATTTCCCGGCTTCGGTTTTCGGCTCTTTTCCATTCCAAACTCGGTTTTGTCCATATTTGCCCCGTTTTCAATCCTTTTGTACCTGAAACACATAAAACACAATCCAAGGATATTTGTGACAATATTTGGTCCATTTGGGTGTTTTTCACTACTAGAAAAAGGGCTTTCCTTGACTCGCATTTTATGACGCACACTAAAAGATGACGCGCAAATAGCAGAGTCATAAAATAAGAGTCATAACGAGTAAATTTTTTATCGAAGATGACTCGCTTTAAAAAGCGTCATAACATATGGGTCATAATCAGTTAAAATTTAGCCTGCTAGATGACGCTCGTTTTGCTTCGTCATAAATAGGGGTCATCTCCTTCGTTTTTTTTTTTGCCCAAAAACACTTCCCGCTCTTAACACTAAAACTTCCCTCTCAAACCCCTCTAAAATTATTCAAAACACTCAAAACACTCCCGCCCCCTCTCAAACCCCTCTAAAAGTCTGCACCCACACCCATATAAATACCACATATAATAACCCCTTAGGGTTATTCAACTTCTCTGTTTCTCTCTCTACGCCGACAAACACACCCACCCACATCTCCTTTCTTCTCCGATCACTTATTCGGCGAGAACTCCACCATCGCTGCGCGTCCACCTACACCTCCACCACCATCATTCACCATTTTTCCTTCCCGTCATTTTAAGCTATCAAACGCGCCATTTGACCTACATTAACACCACTTCAATCTAAGATTTATACTCGAATCCGAACACCTTTTTCCTCTTTTCGTGTTTCTTGTTCGAGCCGAGCATCAAGGTGGGTAAACCCACCATTTTTATCAAGTTATCACCACGGGTTTGTCTCAAAAACCCTCGGGTTGCGAGATAAACAAATAAAAACGTGTAAATAAATAATAAAAATGAGTAATAATGTGGTTGGTATCAAGTTTGGTTCATGGTTGTGTATGGGTTTGGTTCAAATAGGTGGTGTCGAGTTTGAAGTTTGGTGATGTTGTGGATTGTTTTGATGGTAAAAGAGGCCGGGCCATAAGGTAAAAATGATTATTATTGTTTTGATAACTTTATAATCTGCTGATTTGTCTTACTCCTCGGTTAATTAATCGAAACAGATATGTATTTACCAATTTTAATTATACTGCAGGATGCTAACGATTTCAGACTGAGGAGGTACTTACTCTACCTCATATTATCTTTTGAGTAGTGCTTATTTCAGTCTAGTTAAGTTAGTTGATTATTAATAAGTCTGATTCACAGATTAATTTGGTCATTATTAGTTTTAAACTTCAAAACAGTTAACTTATAGGGTGTTTGGTTCATGGGTTAAAGTGGGTCATTAGGGGTGTTCACTGTTGCATTACCCTTTCATCAGATTCAATTGGACTTATCTTAACTTGTATAAGCTGTTTCAACATCTCTCTGCTTGTTTTTCATCTTGGACTAATAGTTTTTAATAGACTTGCTGCGAATTGCATAAGTTTGTTTGTAAACAACTTAATATTAACTTTGTTATTCATGATCTTTTGTTTAATTGTAGGGCGTAATCTCGATAGATCAGATGGACCTTCTAGTGGAGAAAGTTAAAATGCTTGCAGGAGAGATTGCTTTCAGTTCAAGTACAATGTTGCTGGTTATGATGACAAAGGTCCCCAACTTTATCAGGTAACTAACTCACTTGGGTATCCAGATTTTCGAATAAGATGATTTTAGGAGATTTTATGCAGTAAATATGTACCTCACACGACTCCATGCTGCTGATCATTTCATCATTTAGCTTTACATATTAGTTTTAAAAATGAAATGTTAAGATTTTGCTCTCTTCTTGGATAAGGATCATGTGTTAAGAAACTTTCTAACAAACCTAAGCTTGAAGACAGTAGAGCGACAAAACAAGTTGTTGCACTTTTGAGCGCTCCACTTGAAAAATACAGTGATATCGTCACTTCCTTGACGCTGTCTAATTATCCTCGAGTAATGGATCACCTTGATAATGGGACTAATAAAATAATGGCTATGGTTATCATCCAAAGCATAATGACCAACCAAGCTTGTGTATCTTCTGCTGACAAGGTATTGAACATCTTTACTGTTTTACTCATCATTCCGTTGTTGAGGTGATTGACCAATATTGTGTTACCTTCATGATTGGTTATCTGTTGCAGGTCGAGGTTCTTTTTGAACTAATAAAAGGGCTTATAAAGGACTTGGAAGGAGATTCAGAGGATGGGGCGTTGGCTAACTTGCTCTTCTTCGTGTTGCTAAGGTTACTGGTGGTGCTCCCAACAAGCTCTCCAGTATGCTATCAAGGCGTAATTTGGTAGCTATGAAGGAGGAGATTTAGGTACTTAAGTGTGTATATCTCTTTCTAGTTTTGAGTTTTAGTTTGTGAACGACTTGGTCAGAAATCTGAAATCTATGTATTCGATAGTTTTATTGTAATGACTTACAAGACAGTTGATGTTGGAGCTTGTTTCTTGGTGTTAATTTTGATATTTGTGTTTTTAATTTTGTATTATCAGGTTTTTAATTGTCATTTAATAGAAAATTAGGAACTGAAAAAAATTAATTTTTTAAAAAAAAAAAAATAGGTTATGACTCGCAAAAAGGAGAGTCATAAAACGTGGGTCATAAATGCGCGTCATAGAGGGATGACGCACATATGCGAGTCATGAAGATTTATGACGGGTCTTTCCTTGACTCCAATGTGCGCGTCATAAGGTCTCTTCTTGACTCGCATCTGGAGTCAAGGAAAGCCCTTTTTCTAGTAGTGTTTGGTCATTTTTGTGGGGTTTTTCGGGTATAAAATGATGAGTAAAAGGCCACTCATCAATGTCCATGATGGGTGAATTAAAATTCTTTTTAGGCTTACAAATTCATCAATCCCCACGTGGTATTTTTCTTAATCAGGCTAAATACACAATTGAGATTTTGAAAAAACATGGAATGGACAATTGTGACTCTGTTGGTACACCAATGGTCACTTCACCCAAAATAGGCGCTGACCTATATGGGAAACCCATGGATCCAAGAAATATCGGAGCATGATTGGGTCTCTCATGTACCTAACTGCTAGTCGACCAGATATACATTTTGCTGTTTGTTTACTTGCACGGTTTCAGGCAAGGCCTACCGAACTTCACCTCCAAGAGGTTAAACGGATCTTTCGGTACCTAAGAAGAACCATCAACATGGGACTTTGGTATCCGAAGGATTCGGAGTTTACACTAATAGCATTTTCAGATGCAGACCATGCCGGTTGCCAAGTTACAGCAAAGAGTACATCAGGTGGAGCACAATTTTTGGGAGAAAAGCTAGTAGGCTGGTCATCAAGGAAACAAGATTGCACTGCTTTATCAACAGCAAAAGCCGAGTATGTGTCTCTATCTGCGTGTTTTGCCCAAGTTCTATGGATGAGGACACAACTCACAGATTATGGCTTCTCTTTCGACCGCATACCTTTGTATTGCGACTCGAAAAGTGCCATAGCCATCTCGTGCAATCCGGTTCAACACTCGAAGACCAAGCATATTAGAGTCCGCTATCACTTCATAAAGGAGCACGTTGAAGAGGGTACTGTTGAATTGTTTTTCGTGAAGACTGAATACCAACTCGCCGATCTATTTACTAAGGCCCTCCCAAAAGAGCGGTTTGAAAATTTAGTTCGTCGAATTGGAATGCGAAGCCTAACTCCCGAAGAGTTAGAAAGTCTTCTCGAATCTTCTTGATTTATATCAACAAGCTTCACATGTAAATATTTTTGTAAATATATACTTTTTCAAAAACAAAAATATAAAAATAGAAAATTTCAAAAAGACATAAAAAATATAAAACTCAAAAAACAAAAATATTCTTCTCACGACATGTCTCTCGTATAATCGATATTCTGTACGTATCTAGAAATGTCATTCAACAATGATACGGGCATGTACAGATGCTTGAGCGAGAGTTCTTTTTTTATGTTTTTCTAAAACATGTCGTTTCTCAAAATTTTCTTCATTACGGCTTTCGTGCATTTCAGTACAAAACCCGCGCTACATTGAATGACTTCTGATTATTTCTGATCAGAACTCGCAATGTTAATGGAAAAAAGCTAAACCCGTGAGCACTTAATCAAAATTGTTTCAAAAAGATTTTTCAAAATCTTTCTATAAATTTTGTGCTCACATAAACTCCCTCTGAGACCCTTAGATGCTTTTAAACTCAAACGTTTAATTATATGCTTTGTTTAAGGGGGAGTATAAAAAGAAAAATGTTCCGTTTCCATGCTAAAATCAGTCCGTCTCTCCTCAAAAAGTTTCATCTTAATCAACTATTTTCAAAAATACCACTTCATGCTATTCTTGAGGGGGAGATTAAGTATTTATTATAAATAAGGGGGAGAGGACGTGATTAAAATGTGATAAAAAAGAATTTGTGGTTTGAATCTCAATCGAGCTCTACAAAAAGACTCAGTTGAACCCTCGAATTGACGAAACTAAATGTCAGTTATCGAAAAGACATGTCCGGGACGGGTAATAATTTCAAGCTGGTTTACCAGTGATGTAAGTGTGTCTCGCAAAGGACTTGTCTGAGTAGAATGTACCAATTCGAGAGATGATCATTGAATATGACCGGGACGGGTAATAATTTCAAGCTAGTCTAACTAGTGATGTAAGCATGTCTCGCAAAGGTCATGTTCATTGAAAGTCGATCATTTCAAATGTGTGAACTCTACCCAACATGTGCAGTTTATTTCAAAAATGCATGAGCACATGTGAAGGGGGAGTATTTCAAAAATGCAAAAACTCTCAATGTGTTAAATAAATGTGTTTTCTCATAAACACGTTGAGAGATTTTCACAAGGTTTTATGGCATGTGACAAATAATCTAGGATAATCATGGAGTAATAAGGTGATTATGGTTAGGTTATGTCCAATGATCCGCCAGAACCGGAGGGATCTACCCAAGGTCAATTCCAATAGTTTAGAATTAGAAGTCCTTAGGTATGATTGAAAAAAGGAGCAAAATGAGAAAGGAGAAAGAAGGGGTTGAAGAATGAAAAAGAAAAGTTTAATGAAAGGGTGAAAAGAAATAGCCCTCCATGAAAACTTAGGTCAGAAACCGGGTTAATACATCTGCTATCGGTACTCACTAAGGTGATACTGATATTGAAGACAAGACGTCATGGACCCAGTGACGTATTGCACCACCCCTCCTTGCCACTCAGATATCTCTTAAAAGATATTTGTTTCATTTCTCACGGAGAACACTACATAATCTATCGACCTCTCACTCCGAGATGTGTTGATATTGAAAAGGTGGCACTCTGCTCCATGCCTCCGACGACTAAAACCAAAACGTACATTATTGAGTCTAGAGACATGAGATTCATCAAAGATCTCTTAGGAACACTTCCTATGCAATACACTTGTGTTCACTCAAAAGGATACAAGTTGTATGAGTCTTAATGAGATCTAAGGATCTTGCCTCACGACATGAAGGCAGCTAGACGATTTATTGCTAACTGTCTTATGCAGGTACCGACGAAAGTCCATCCACCATCATCATCTACAATGATGACGCATCTGGACATAAGATGTAGATCAAGGCAAGAAAGACCAAAAGACGTTTCTTTGAAGATCTGATGTAGACTAAATAACAAGATAACAAAAATCGGACCTGTTGATTCACAAGAATACCAGGAACGATTCTACCAATAATCATTGATTCAATAGAATACCGACTATTAGAATTCTTAGCACGAAAACCTCCAAAAATAGACTTTTGATATTTCTTGGAACTGTTTATTCCACATTACAAAGGAACACTTAAATAAAGATACAAAACTGAAATGGGCCCTAAAAGACAAACGGGCCGAAAGTTATTGCAAAAACAAAATCAAAAAAAAAAACCCGAAAAAACATTAAAATGAAAATAACTCATAAAATAAAGTGTTTCGGGGCTTGAAAGTTTCGTAAACCGACTGGTCATAGGCCTGAAACGGAGCCCCGTAGCCCAAGTTATGCCCATTTTAGTGAGGCCCCTTTTGTCACGCGATCTTGGGTTTCCAGAAACATGATGGCCCGTTCCTCAACACTTGGGCCCGCATCAAGATCACAGTGCATGAAAGATCATTGATTAAAGACTATTATACATTGACACACCAAGTTCAAGACATTGAAGGCAAAAGACCAATCACGGGAGCATCATTGAAATGACCATCACTTAGGGGAAGATTGTTAGCAATTAATTTATGTTAATTGAAAAGTGATGGTCATTTGTTAAGTGTCATGTATAATGTCTAGTTTATGTTTAGTGGGCTAATGGCATTAGTATTGTTTGTAACTTAAGAATATGTGTAGTGCAAACATTAAGCCCACAATAGGTCCAATGTGAAAGCCCACCAAAAGCCCATTTGGTTGGCTGTGTCACATAAAAACATGCACACACACTCTGCTCATGTGTGCCACACTTTAACAATTGTAAAAAAGTGTGTGTGTGTGTGTGCAAGTCCCAAAAAGTCTTTTTTTATTTTCTACTTAAGCTAATAAACATTTGACTTGAAATTCCAACATATGATCCATACATCTACTCTTATTGTTCTACATATGAATCTGTGAGTGTCATCGTATTTGTGTTTGTGTGATAAAGAAGGAAGTCGACTGTAACATGAACGTACCTTGATGATTCTAGCAAGAACAAGAATCAAACCGTGCAATATGAATGATGAACCCTAATTAGGGTTAATAGGATTATAAGAATTGCCCCTTACCCTTTTGCAATTCAATCCAAGATTCTTACAATAGTGTGTAAGAATCACGTTCTTGTACACACTGTAGGTCGCTAATATCTCAAACACACACACGTATAACTAAAGTAAAACACGTACAACTACTATCTAATAAGCTACGAATAAGGAGAAAAGTAAATAATCAATAAGAGAGGAAGAGAATAAGAGATTAAAGAAGAGAAGCGGAATGGAAATTCAATTCATACGATACAAGAGCATGGCTTACGCAAGATACATGAATAACCAACACTAAATGAGATGCCCCAAGCCTTCTATGTATAGGCACATGATTAGGGCCTCATTACAAGATTTCTTCTAGAAGACTTAAGACTAAAGTGGGCGGTCCATGGGCTTCTAATGGACCGCACCAATATTGCAAACATAAAGCCCAACTTAAGCAACATATTATCGCTAATGACCAAGACTTGAAAACATAATGAAACGTGTTCCTAACAATCTCCCCCTAAGTCTTGATCATCAATGTTGCTTGACGTCTTCTTTGCTTCTTTGGCTTTCGACGTCTTTATAATCTTTGTTTCTTTGTTCTTTTTTTTAGGATGATATGATGTTGTCTCGATCTGCCAATCTCCAACGTCTTCTTGTCTTCTCCATCATGCTCATATGTCTTTGATTTGTTTTCTGCAACATGTTCTCACTTTTCAATCTTAAAACTTGAGAAAGGTTGAAGTGCTTGAACTTTTGACTTTACTGTATCATATGTTGAACTTTTGTTGTTACTGAGTCTTTGAGAGAACATTTCTTCAAGATATGAACATGATGGAGTCTTGATGGTTGAGCTCCAGATCCTCAGCAGCAGCATCAGCACAAACCAACCGATACTTACCGGCTCAGACTTGAGATCGTCAACAGCATAGTGTGAAGACTTTCTAAAATCTTAACCCAGACCGTTCTGAACCGGATTCCCCCGAAAGGGATAACACGGACACACCGAAGTGCACCCACGATTCAGTGAGTCGCTGGAGATCACCCCACGACTATAGACCGTTTGGAGCAAACACTAAGCGTAACCCACAAGGAGTTACCGAAGTGACCTGCTGTCAGAGTTGTTTGATGTTGCTCTGGCAGGATTTCCATTCAGTCATTGATAATCACAATTGTGACTTCTCTCATGAATGTTCTCGGCAGATTGCTAAGATATGCGAAGGACACTTTCTTAATTTTACATCTGCTGCCCATGATGTAGAACAGCAGAGTAATACTAAGTGTACCTAAGAGATCTTTTATGAATCTCATGGCTCTAGACTCAATTAGTGCACATTTGTTTGGTCATCGGAGGCGTGGAGCAGATTGCCTCCTTTTCAATATCAACATTCTCGTAATAAGAGGTCGATAGATTATGAAGGGTTCTCCGTGTGAATGAAACAAATGTCTTTTGAGAGACACTTGAGTGGCTTAGAAGGTTTATTAGTGCGTCACTGGGTCCATGACGTCTTTAGTCTTCAATACCGGTGATGCTCATCAACCAGTAGATTATGAATTGAACCCGGTGTCTGCCCTAAGGTTGAACAAATGGAGGGCTATTTCTTTTCACCCTTTTCTTTGCTTTTCTTTTTAATTCTTCAACACCTTCTTTCTCCTTTCATTCATTCTCTCCTTTTTAATATCATACCTAGGACTTTCTAGTTCTAAACTATTGGTATTGTCCTTGGGTAGATCCCTCCGGCTCTGGCGGATCATAGGACGGTTTTCCCTAACCTTAGTCACCTTATAACTTCATGACTATCCTAATGATGCCATAAAACCAAAACCATTGAAAATCTCTCAAAGTGTCGATAAATTTGTAAAGACATTTTGTTGACACCTTGAGAGTTTGATGATTTTTCAGAAAGACTCCCCCTTAACATGTGCGTATAAGTAATAAATTTGAAATTTGCACATGCCGGAAAGAGTAGGCACTTTTGAATTGATTGACTTTCAATGAACCTGATCGTTGCGAGACACGCTTACATCACCAGTTAAATTGGCTTAAAATTATTACCCGTCCGGATAAGATTCAAAGATTATCGCTCGAAATCGGTACATTCTACTCAGACACGTCCTTTGCGAGACACGCTTACATCACCAGATAAACTGGCTTGAAATTATTACCCGTCCGGGACATGTCCTTTCGACTATTGACTTTTCCTATCGTCAATTCGAGGGTCAATTCTGAGTTTGAGCACAAGAGATTCCAGTAAATGAGACATCATATTTTAATCATCTTTTACTTCTCCCCCTCAAAAATAGCATACTCATGATGTTTTTGGAAAACGTTTATGATTAAAATATGCTGTTTTTGAGTTTTAGGGAAGAATTTCAAGAACATTTATATTTCTCTGAACAAAGATTATATTTTCAAATACTCCCCCTTAACAAGGGAATACTTGTCCTTATGAGCAGAATGTTTGAAAAACTTTAGAAAACATTCTGGTTTTAATTCTGCTCATAAGTAAGAAGCTTTCGCTCCTTTTTCAGGATTGAGGCACTGAAACGTACCTCAGGGTCCTTTCTTTGAGGTCCGGGTTGTACACTGTTATATGTGCACAAGCCGTAATGCACAGGCCAATATGGAAAGAATAATGATATAAGAATAATGAAATAAGAATTATGTAATATGATAATAGATTCTTACATCAACCGCCTCTGCCAAAAGTTGAGAATACTGGGTCTGTCCTCTGAAATAGTCTGATAGCGAAGGGTGGACGATCCCCAACATAACTTTCTAACCTCCTTATCTGATCACGATGATATAACCTTTCTTCAAGCTTCCGAATAAACTCCTTAACTTGTCGCACCTCCTTAGAATTCCATCTTCTTGATTTTCCTAACGCTGAATCTCGAACTCGATTAGCTAACCCATCACGAACACTTTTTAAGGTATCGTCACAGAACTTATGAATTTCATTGAACGGCATGAAACGGTGGAAATCCGTTGTACTTCTGCAAACGAACCCAAAGACCGGACTGTGTAGTATGGTGTATTGAGGGTCTTTGTTGCTGTTGAGTAGAAATTGCGGTTCAACAAGGTTTAGCTTTGTCTGATAACTTTCGACACCTAGCTGGAGATCCTCTACTCGTTCTCTGATGATTGTTCTCCTGATGAAGTGACATAGAGAGGTACTGAGTGCATATCGAAGCTCGTTTGTCAAATGTTGCAGTTTGCCTTGGACTTTCATCAGGTACATGTCTTCGATATCATTCAGGTTCAAATCAGGAAGATCAGCCTCAGAGAATGTGTAGAGATTGTTGTCAATTCTTTTTACCGTGATCTCTTTGAGAAATATATAATCACACCTTCTGGATCTGCTCACACTGACAACGGCCACTATTTTGAGATCACTGTAAACTGGTTCCCGTGATTTCTGGAGAGCAAGTTTGTACTTGTACCAGCTTTGTCGTTTCGAATACCAGTGATGAATCCCCAACTCTGCATCACGATCATATTTCACGTGCTCTTTAACAAACAGATGTCTGTTAATAGCTTCTTCCTCAATAGCTGACTGTGTATAGTGAGCAGCTGGTGTGAAAGTAATTGACGTAGCATACTTTGTCTCCCCTTGTGCTCCGTTCTTGAGAAGTTCTAGATCATTGTTGAAGAAAAACTGGAAGGGAATTTCTGAGTGGTGAGATCTTCGTATCATGGGAAGCGGCTTAGTCCAATCAGTGATGTAAGGACGGTTCTTGCCAACTCCCCTGACTACGTCTGGATTAGCCCAGTCGAAGTCACTTGACATTGCGCGTGCAATGTTTTCAAGATGATATTCAAGTTCGGCTGCATTGTTGGATTTATCTTTCAGAAGAATGAAGGCATCGTTCTTGATCCGTCGAAGTTCCCGTTTGGTCATCTTCTTTATGTTTAGACTTCTTTTGATCTCTTGAGTAACAACAAACGTGCTGTCTTCAACTCGGGAAGCTTCTTCAGTCGTAACCTGAGCACTTGCTAGAGGATCAAACCATTCATTCCCTAGCTCATCCTTATCATTATCAAGCCAGGTGACAACAGCTGGTTCTTTAGATGACTTCTTGCTGCGTGATGACTTGGATTTGGAGGGCTTTGGTTTTGGTGGTGACGGTGGTGAATGCGGTTGATCGTCTTGCGGCTGAAATTCCACATCTTCAGCCGTGAAATGCTCATTTTGATGTTCGGTTGCAGTAGGATCAGATGATTGATGTTTTGGAGGTAGAGATGATGTTGTTTTTCCAGTTGGCTCTTGAATATGAATCCCAGACCCTCTTTTGTGTTTCTTATGTTCGGGGTTCGGGTCTTGATCTTACTCGTCGTCCTCTCGAATACGTTTCCCTTTGTCAGCAGCTACCTTGCACGGTTTCTTCTCAATGTGTGCTTGAAGAGCCGCGATTAGGTTGATTTCTTCTTGAGAAGGAGAGGTGATAGCAAAGAGTCTGTCGAGAAGCGCAAGCTCGATTTCTTCAGTGGTGAGATCTTGAATCGGTTTGGTTTGGGGAGAAGACGCGACGACTTCTTTGATTTTGTCTTCAAGTTGTGAATCAATGTGCTCATTTATATTTTTCTGAAGATCAGGAAAATATTGCTTGACAAAATGCCTTGTCTTACGTGTGATATGATTTTTGATATTAAAACCAAGGAATTCATCTATCTTCTTCTTACTTTCCTGCATCTCCTCCACTTGCTGAGACAAGTTCTTGACTAAACTTTCCATTTCAGCCAATTTTGTTGTTGCTTGTTTGTCTCTTTGTGCTTGTGCTCTCTTTACTGCTTGTTTAAGTTTCTTTGCGGCAGGAGACACAACTTCAACTTTTGTGACATGGACAATTCTTCTTTTATTCTTTCCTTTGTAAGCCTTTTGAATTCTCTCAGAAATAGTTGCTTTTGCTTTGGGAGATGAAGATCTTGAAGATGATGGAGTTAGTGAGGGAATTGGTTCATCAGATTTAGTTGTTGAGTCCTTAGGAGATGAGGGTGGAGGTGTAGGATTCTCGGGAGGTGACCCAGGAGGTGTTTTAGGTAATGAAATAGGTGAGGGTTGAACTGATGGTTGTTCCTGTTCCTGTTGAGGGTTACTAACAACCATAGCAAGTTCAGTTGGAGGAATTGATGGAGAACGTATGTAGCTATCTGCTTCCAAGTCAGCTTGAGCATCCTCCTTACGTTTCCTTTCTACTTCCTCTTGTCTTGCCATTTCCTCAAGTTCCATGGCAGCTTTAGTTGTTTTATCTCCCAGAATGTCCCTTTCTTCTTCCATGTTCCAATCTTCTGTATCATCGTTACGTGGTTGTTCCCCTTGATTGTCGTCAAACATAGAATCAGAGATTTCCTTGTCAGATAAAACAATATTGCTTTCCAGATCCTTTTCCTTCTCCTCCTGAGTTTGTGCTCCCAAGTCGGGTTGATTAACCGAGCTTGGTTGCTGAGAAGAGACCGATTCAGCCTTATCGAGTTGATTAATCGTATCGGGCTGAACCTTGGTTGTTGCAGCTCCAGATCCTTCGGATTGATTAACCGGATTAACTTGGGTCGAAGCAGCTTCATGAACACTTTCGGATCCTCCAACTCCATATGTTCTCTCATACTCCATCTGTTGCTCCAATGTTTTCCTTGCCCTTCGCTCTTCATCTTCCTTTAATGACTTGAGACTCTGCTTTTGTGCATTTTCCTCAGTGATCTTATTATGAAATTCTGCCTCTTCAACAGTCAGAAAGACAGGTTCTTCTTCAGATTCAGATGATTCAGAGTCAGTATCTTCATCAATGATTCCAATCGGTTCAGGTTTTGGTTGGGGTTTGCTTGGTACTCTCCTCTTGATGACAGTAGTTCGAGGATGTGGTTTCTTAGGTTCGGAGACACTTGATGCACTACCCGTCTTAGACTTGCTTCGAGAACGAGTCTTAGAAGATCCTGATCCTTCAACCAACTTAGCAAGACCCACACGACGTTCACGGAATGCCTTGTCGTAATCAAGATATGCTTTAGTTTCTTTTACCTCATCAGTCATCAGAAATTCTGGCAATCGTGCACCTTGTTTGTGCGTGCTTTCTTTTGGAAAGTAGACTTTTCTTAAGGTTTTATCCATTCTGTATTCATGAGTCTCTCGATCAGTAGGACGCTTATCAATGTCTTGATGTTGATCGAGTAGATGGCTAATGAGAACCTTGGTGTATCGTACAAATGGAATTTTCTTGAAGGTTTTCCGCATTAGGTACAGAATGTCTTCCCAAATGAGAGCAGCAAAGTCAATTGGTTCCTGTTTCACAAATCCCCATAAGACTTGAAGATGAGAAAGTCTTGGGTGCTCAAACCCACTATCTCTTCCAGATATGGAATGGGTTATAATGAAGAAGATAGTTCTCCAGGGCTGAGGAATGTTTTTTGCATTGACTTTGGAGATTGTGGTTAATGGTGTATCTGTTTGAACATCATAACCAATGTCTACAAGGAATTGCATGATTTCAGATTCTGAAGGTGTCGGGTAGAATTGGTTGGAAGTTTCAGGTACATCTGGAAGTTTTAAGGCTTTACGGAGTGTGGCAGGTGTGACTCTGATTTTTTTACGATCCAGTGTACAAGTGAAATACTTGTCATCATTGCTTATTGTGAAGGTATCCCAGAGTTGATGAATGTATAGTTCTGGAACGGTGTCCGAGCTATCAAGAAGATCCCTGCACTTATGAACTTTGAGAATCTCCACTGCAATCTGGAAACTTGAGTCAGAGCACTTGATCTTGTCCAGTTCAACACGTGAATTGTTCTTTCCAATTTCCAGAGAATACCCGTGAGGAAAGACTTCATTTTTGGTGAGAGTAGGAAGAGGTTGTTGTTGTGAAGTCGCCATTGATGTGTTTCTGAATCAACAATCATATACGAATATACAGAATACATGTTTGTTAGAAATTGTTAGCTTTAGAAGCAACACATGGCACCCTATTGCATTTATGATTGGTTGTTTCATGCTTGGTCAAAGAATTTATCAAGAGTTAGCCAAATTCTATAAAATTTGATCCATTTCAATAAGTATAAAAGGATATAACTAAGGAAATTGATCAAATTCTATATCAGATCACAACTGCGATAATTATGTCAACTGCGATAATTTGGGCAACTTCGATAAACTCTTGTACAAGAGTTTACGATAATATTGACGATGAACAGCCACTCAGATCTTATCGTGATTCATTATAACTTATGATTTGTAACCACAGATTATCACAAACAACTTTTATGACTATTTTGAGCATTCTGGCTAAGTTATAACACAAATGAACCACAAAAAAACGCAAGAATCAAACTGCTGGTGTTCGTGTTCTTCATAAACCCTTAAACTTAATAAATTCACTTAACGTGTTTCTGGGTACAATCCAAGCATGCCATCGTTCAATTAAACATCAAATAACAACATTCCAATAAACAAATTACACAATAACGCATAAATAAAGTTTTCCCCAAATTGACGCTTAAACCCTAAAATCCAATTAGAACAATTTGTAGTTACTGGGAGTAATTAAGCATGCAATATAGGATCATAAACAATATATAAGCATTATCGTACAATTATTTACAACACAAACACTCTTAATCATAAATCCCCAATTTACGCAAAACCCTAGAACTAAACATCACAATTCTGATCGTTCTAGCCGTTGGATCATGATTCTGTTCAAAGCCATCTTTAATAATGACACGTTAAGCACAAGAACACTCACAAAATTCAAAGATCTTGATCGGATATGCAGAATGAATGACGGTCGTTGATGATGGTGGGTGAGATATTTAATTCGTTAGGTGAAATGAGGCAGAGTAATAACTGCGGTTATTTCTTTGATTTTTTTATATCTAATTTTATTTTTAACTTTGCAACTTTGACACATATAGTCCCCTAACTTTGACGACTTTGAATGCTAAGTCCTAAACCACCATCATACTAACTCTAAGTCTTTTTTTTTTTTTTTTTTTTTTTTTTTTTTTTTTTTTTTTTTTTTTTTTTTTTTTACATTTAAGGCACATAACTTTTCCATCTTGAGATCTTATCACCATAACTTCGTGAAGCAACAAATTTCTGAAAGTATGCAAGTACAATTTTAAAAAAATTGTGGTAAAAATTATGTCTCCCCCTCAACACGTGTTCAAAAATAATTTGTGACATTTTAAAATAAACAACGTGTTGGATAAGGGTTTGTACTTGCATTTTATATATATATATATATATATATATATATATATATATATATATATATATATATATATATATATATATATATATATATATATTTACAAAGATAGTTTGGAGATGTTTGACTTTGTTAATTGTTTTTAAGAAACTTTTCCAAATCATTTGGCGTCAAACATCTCATACCAATCCGGTGAACCAGATCCACAAATCTTGCATGAGGCAAGGTTTTTGTGAACAGATCCGCCAGTTGGTGTTCAATTCCCACAAAATATAATTCAACAGTACCCTTTTCCACATGTTCCTTGATGAAATGGTACCGGAGATCAATATGCTTTGATTTGGAATGCTGCACGGTGTTGCATGAAATAGCGATGGCACTCTTGGAATCACAGTACATAGGAATCTTGTTGAATATGTATCCGTAGTCCATCAGTTGTGATCTCATCCAGATGACTTGAGCACAACAGGCAGACATGGCTACATATTCAGATTCTGTTGATGACAGTGAGGTGCAGTCTTGTTTCTTTGATTGCCAAGAGACGAGCTTGTCACCCAAGAATTGAACTCCCCCTGATGTACTTTTGCGAGTGTCTAAGCATCCTGCATGGTCAGCGTCTGAAAATGCAACAAGTTCAAACCCAGAATCCTTTGGATACCAGATCCCCAAATTAATGGTTCCCTTTATGTATCTAAGGATTCTTTTAACGGCTGACAAATGTCGTTCAGTCGGTCTAGACTGATATCGGGAGCAAAGATATGTGGCAAATACAACATCCGGTCTGCTAGCCGTGAGATACATGATCGAGCCAATCATACTACGATACTTCGTAGGATCAATGGGTGTCCCATGTATGTCAGCATCTAGCTTTGGGGATGAGGAGGACATTGGGGTATTATAGGTGTCACAGTTGGTCATACCATGCTTTTTCAGGATTTCCTGAGCATATTTTGACTGACTTAGAAATATACCACGGGGTGACTGATGAACTTGCAATCCTAGAAAGAATTTAAGTTCACCCATCATAGACATCTCAAAGTTTTGTTTCATTAGTTTAGCAAAAGCGTTTGAATATTTTTTATGGGTTGAACCAAAAATGATATCATCCACATATATTTGTACAATGAGAATGTCTTCCCCGTGTGTTTTTATAAATAAAGTCGGGTCAACAGAGCCTTTGGTAAAGTGATTAGCAAGGAGAAATGCAGACAGTTTATCGTACCATGCCCTCGGGGCTTGTTTAAGGCCGTAAAGGGCTTTCTTTAGCCGATATACGTGGTTCGGGTGTTCTTGGTCCACGAATCCTTCAGGTTGTGTAACGTACACCTCTTCACGGAGTTGACCATTCAGAAATGCCGTCTTCACGTCCATCTGGTAAACCGTTATGTTCTTGTGAGCTGCGTAAGCCAGGAACATGCGAACTGCCTCGAGCCTTGCAACCGGAGCAAACGATTCTTCAAAGTCGATACCCTCTTCTTGACTGAATCCTTTTGCTACTAGTCGGGACTTGTTACGAATCACTGTACCATCTGCATCCAGCTTATTCTTCCAAATCCATTTTAATCCAACAACATACACTCCATCTGGTCTTTCAACTAATTCCCAAACTTCCAAACGTTTGAATTGATCCAGCTCTTCTTGCATGGATTCAATCCAGTTGTCGTATGTAAGGGCTTCTTTGATGTTTTTAGGTTCAGATTGACAGACAGTGAGTGCATACATGCAATGTTCACCATCTGAGTAGAGTTTCTGTCTAGTCATGACTGGATTGTTAGGATTTCCAATTACGTTTACCAAGGGATGATCTCTTGTCCATTTGTGGGTGGAAGGAAAATGTTGAATGTTGTTGTGATGATATGACGGGTCCATATTGCTCGAGGATGATTCTCCTGGTTCTGGAATGGTTGGTGGTGGAGCAAATGGATTGAAGAATGCATTCCCGTCATAATCTGAAGGTGTGGGAACTTGGTTAGAAGTGGGGGAAGAATCTTCAACTGCAGGTGGAGGTGTTTGAACCATGGGTGATGAGGGTTCAGGTTGAGGTGCATCGTTATCAACTGCTGTAGAAGTAGTTGCAGATTGATCAGGTGCTTGATTTGGGACTTGTTGAGCAGCGGAACTGGTGGAAGCATCTGATGCACTATTAACACGAACTTCATCAAACATTGGTGCAAACAAATCTTCCAGATCCTTCCTGTTAAAGGGTAGGGGCCGAAGATTCAGGGAAGTTTAGACGGTTATGTTCGGGTTCTAAGCGGTCTTGCTCAGAAGCCATATCCGTGAGTTCATCAAAATTGGCGTGTATGGTCTCTTGAATTTCCCCGGTCCGACGATTCCAAATTCTGTATCCCTTAGAATTCTCACAGTAGCCAACGAATATCCCGATGTCTGCTTTAGCCTTTAATTTACCAAGATCATCTCTATCATTTTTCGGGTAACACAGTGCTCCAAAAACATGAAAGTAGTTGATGTTTGGTTTTCTGCCTTGAATTAGCTCATATGGAGTTTTGTTGTGTCGTCTGTTGATCATGTCGCGGTTCTGAGTATAACAAGCAGTATTAACAGCTTCAGCCCAAAGGTAGTATGGTAATTGAGCATTGATCAACATTGTTCTAGCTGCTTCCACAAGCGTACGGTTTCGTCTTTCAACTACACCATTCTGTTCGGGAGTGCGAGCAATTGAATATTGATGAAAAATCCCATGCTTCTCAGTGTATTCCCGAAGGGTTTGATTCTTAAATTCAGTGCCGTTGTCTGTTCGAATAATCCTAACGGTGTTATGGACTTGAACTTGAATCTTTGTGAGAAACGTGATGACCATTGAAGGAACTTGATCTTTTGTCCGAAGAAAGTAGACCCATGTCCATCTTGAGTAGTCATCAACTATTACCAAAATATACCTTTTTCCGTTTATAGTTTGAACCCGCATTGGACCACACAAATCCATATGTAGCAGCTGGAGGACATGATCTGTGCTGTGTTCTGTTTTGGGAGGAAAGTGAGCACGGTGACTTTTCCCTTGTTCACATGCAGAAGACAAATGATCTTTGGCATATCTGAATTTGGGTAATCTGTCAACCAATTTATGTCTTGCAAGGTCAGTCATGGTTTTGAAGTTGAGATGAGACAATCTTTTATGCCATAACCAAGCCTTTGTGAGATTAGCCTTGGAGAGTAAACAGATAGGATATGAAGCTGTCATGCCTTCAAAGGATATGGTGTATAGACTGGTTCCCCGTTTTCCTTTCATCAAATCATTTCCTTGAAGATCACGAATGAAGCAAGTCTTCTCCCTAAATGCTACTTCTAAGTCTCCATCACAGAATTGTCCCACTGAGAATAAATTGTGACCAAGGCCTTCAACATAGTATACACGACTGATCTCGATGTTCCCATTAACATAATCTCCATAGCCCATTATTGCTGCGAAGTGATCATTCCCGAACCTGACCGTTCCGGTGAACTTTGCGATAAAGTTTGTGAGAAGCTTGAGGTTGCCGGTCATGTGTCGGGAACACCCGCTATCAACAATCCATAGGACAATTTGGATCACCTGCATCACAAATATTGGAAACAGGTGGAGAATTGGTAACGGTTGGATCCGTTGGGTTAGTAACACAAGTGGTAATTATCTTTGGTAACCATTTAAATCCTGAAGTGTTTTGTAACCAACGTTTCCATGTCCAACTAGTCTCAGCCTTTTTCCTAATGAATGCACTAGGTGATTTGGTTGTCTTAGGTTTGGCTATGGGTGTTACAATGGTTTGCTCAGAAACAACTAGTGGTGGTTTCCCTAAAATGGACTTGGCAACAGTTTTGATCCTAGAGGAAGAGCCACTAGTTCGTTTCTTTTTACGTTTCAACAGAGTTTTAGCAATGCAATTTTGATGATTACCAGATAATATACTAGCACGACAAACAATACAACTAGCATCAATCATAAAATCAACATTATCATTCATAGATTCAACATCTGTTACATCATTCCTAGAATTGGACTTAGATAAGGTCGATTCTATTCCTGAAATTACATCAGTGTTATTCAAACTACTTGCTTTAACTTCTGAAGACTTAGATGATCCATTCCTAGACTTCCTGACTCTATGCTTCTGTTGTTTCTTGTGAGTCTTGGAACTGCTAGCCTTAGATATAGTGTCTAGTCCTGTGGAAGTAGAAGTGTTTTCATTAGTGGTTGAGTCTGATGCTTGGGTAATTGCTTTGTCTACTACATACATCCCTGGGGCAATCTTATGAACTTTTGTTTTGCCTTTGTCTAAAACTCTGATTTTCTTCTTCAGATCAACAATGATGTGTTGGAATTCTTGATTTTGAGAATCTAATTTTCTGTTGAGGCGGACTGTGTCATTTCTATTTTGAAGAATTTCATCCAGTTCCTTTTCATTTTCAAACAGTTTAAGTCTTAAGAAAGCCTTTGTTTCCTTATAATTTTCAGGAACATGACTGTTTTGAAATGATAAAGATCCTATGAGATTTTGAAATTTTAGTTCAAATTCAGCACTTTGATTTTGACACCAATCAAGCCTTTTTTGAAGATTAAAAACTTTGTTTTCCACATCATTGTTAATTTGTCGAAGATCCTCATTCTCTTTGACCAAATTTTCTATCTCCATTTGCAACATCTCAACATTTACCGCATGATCATTCACAAGTAATTCATTGCATGACTCATAAAGCGAATTCATAATCACAGAAGCAACGTCATAACACAGAACTTTTTCTAAGAGTCGATCATTTTCGTTTTTCAAAGTTTTCTTTTGATGTTTTTGTTTTTGAAGTTTGTCGTCCTGTTCTTTGAAAATGCTTTTCATAGATGCAACTTCTGTGAATAATTCTTGTTCCCATTGTGTTGCATATTTCTTCAGATGTTTGACATGAGGCAGAATTTTCTTTTGAAGAATATCTCGCTTTTCTTTCGCGACTGGGGAAAGAAAAGTAGAGACTTCGATTTGAGAATTAAACTCAATTTCATTTTCCAAAAGAAATATGTCTTCCATAATTGTATCAAAATATCGAAATAATTTACTTTCTGGTAATTTTGGATCAACATCATCGTCCTCAGTCAAAGAATCCTTGATTTGTGCAACAGTTTTGGAAACAGGAAGTATTGTAGGAGAAGCATGTATGTTTGTGTTAACAAACGTTTGTTCTGTTTCGTCCTTTGAGGGGACAAATTTGATCTGGAAAAATCTTTGTCAGTTTTTGGTCGACTCTCAAGTTCTTTTTGACGTTCAAGAATTTCAAGTTCTTCATCATTACCAAGCACAACAACTCTTTGAAAGGTATCATCAAGTAATAATTCTGCATTGTATAACTTGGGATTTTTGTTGAGTGCTTTAGAAAGAAAACGTGGTTGGTCACTGCCAATAGCAAATCCAACTCCTTTCGGAACTGGTTTTACCGATAGCCTTTGAATTTGAGTTATGGATTCACCATTTTTGTATACAATAGTTTGAAACTCTTTAAGTTTGGATTCCAAAGTGACAATTTCTTCAAGATATGAGTCAACAAGTTTACATGAGGCTTGCTTTTCTTCAAGAAGATTATTTTGAGATGTTGAAAGCTCAGATTGAGTTTTTAACAGCTCAGAATTTAAAGTATTAATTTGTTTTTTGAATTCAAATTGATCCTTTTCTTGTTGAGAGAGAAGCTCAGCCTTAGAAACGGTTAGCTCACGAACTTGATGTTCTAAATTTTGAACTTTGACGTACTCTTTTTGGAAAGCAATCTCAAAACCTTTTTCATGTTTTTCTTGTTTTTGATATCCTGAAAGCTGTAGTTTGTAGCACTCATTATCCTTCGTTAACAATGCAATTTTTTCTTTTAGATTTTTATTGATTTCATTGCATTTTTCAATTTGTGATTGGGTGGTCATTAACAAGGCCTGAATCTCTGAATCTTGATCAGGCAAAGGATCATTTTGTTCAAGATGATCATAACTTTCATCGTCAATTGAATCATCAAAAGAAACGACGGTTTTATCATCATCAAATGATACAACAGTGTTTATTTGAGTATCTGATGGAGATGAGAATGATGAATCAAGTTGAACAGAATTGTCATTTGTAGATGAAGATGCAGATGGTGAAGCAATTTCATGTATAAGACATTGTGGATCAGGTACCTGAGATAGACCATCGGTATCATAAACCGGGCCTGTCTCGGACATGTTCATCTCTTGCATGTTTGCCATGAGCATTACTGCAGCATTTGCTTCAAGATCTTCCATCTCATCATCAGATGCAGCATTGGCCATGAAGCTTTGCTCATTCTGAGTCACCATTCCTGCTGCCTTTTCATCTTTGAGAGCCATCAGAAGAGCTTCCTTGTGATATGCACTGCCCATAGTACGAGGCTTTGGACATGCATTTGCCATGTGACCATTCCCACCACAGTTGTAGCATGTGATTGAAGTATTTGCAATGCCTTTCTGTGCATTCCCAGCCATCTGATTTCTACTTTGAGTATTTCCCACACTGTTCCTGTTACCCCCTGCAGAATTAAACCAGTTCCCTCCTGACTGAAACCTCTGAGACCCATAGTTTCCACTGTTTCCTGAACCATATCTGCCTGAAGACCGATTCTGAATTTCCACTCTGCCATCGTTAATAACAGCTTGATTCCTGGTATTGGAAGATGAACGAAGACGATTGTTGGATTTTGTGAACTTGCCAAATGCCTTAGCAATTAATCCAAATGCTTCATTAAGAGAGTTGAAGGCATCCTCTTCTTCATTATAATCAGCGTTTGAGTACAACATGGAATCTGAGTTGTTATATGGAACCATTTGGTTGTCAGAGTATTGTGATTGTGCTTCATATGGAATGATTTGGTTAGAAGGTTGTGGTTGAAAACTTGGTTGAAAAGATGATTGTCCAAATTCCTGGTTTGGTAGTGGAAAGTTGGATTGAGCAATAAGAGCAAGTGAGTTAGGTGTTGGTGCTGGTATGAAACCGCCTCGTGCTGCAACTTCCTTATCTACCTCAGATTGATGTTGTTTCAGAAAGTCATACATTAGTCCATACTTGACTTCACCAATCTTCTTAGTTTGCCTGACAAATGTTGCATATTTCTGCCATTCTGGTCCAAGGCAACCCAGAAATTTTGAATTGATAGCAATCTTAGGTAATTTGATGTCATGACGATCAAGGTCATTTACAACATTTGTGAAACGGTGGTAGTATGATTCAATTGTCTCCCCTGGTTCCATGATGAAATTATTGTATTCCATGTAAAGCTTTGACTCAAGGTCTTCTTGATTTAACTCAGTCCCTTCCATTAGAAGATGCACATGTTCCCACATGTCTTTGGCAGTCTTTTGAGCATCAATACTTCGGTAAATAGGATTAGGAATCCCCTGAAGTATGTAAGACATTGCCAACTGATTTGCCTCTTGTTGCAGTGTTTGTTCAGTTGTGTAGTTAGCGACAGCAATGGGAGTTGATGTTTCTTCTCTTTCTGTAGTTCCTGGAACAACATTTACTGGAAGTGGAAAGGGTCCTTCTTCAATGGCTTGCTTAAGATATTTCCCATGGGGTTTACGGAGTTCAATGAATCTGAGAAATCTACTAGCCCACTGCACATAGTTACCAGGTGTCAGCATAGGTGGAGTATCCTGATTCCCAGCTTCATGTCGGGATTGCTGACTGCTGATTGCCTCACACATCTTGTTAAACCAATGTGGTTCTCTGGAGTAGGATGGATTGTTCAGCATTTGATTCTGTTGCATGATTTGTTGTGGGGATACTTGTGGTGGAGAGAGAAATTGATGCTGTTGCACGAATGCTTGTTGTTGTTGATACTGAGGATGAAATTGCTGTTGTTGAGGATATTGCTGTAGCTGATAGTAGTAATTGAAGTGAGGTGGTTGAGACATGTCTAGATCTTAAAGATAATTAAGATATGTGTTGATGAGTTATGTTAAGTTGGTTTGGAAATCAGAAGATTTTGTCCAATTGCGATAAGTGCTATTCACTGAAGTGCGATAAGTACAGTTCACCAAGTGCGATAAGTATAGTTCACCAAGTGCGATAAGCTTCAATAGCGATATCGATAGTAGAAAATGCGATAAAACTAGAAAGTGCGATAAACAATGACAATTTGGATATGTTATCTTAAAGTGCGATAAGTTATAGCGAAATGCGATAAAATATCAAACTGCGATAAGATAAGATAGCAAACTGCGATAATTTATGGCAATTGCGATAGTTTTATCTCAATTCCAAGTTCGATAATTCTCAACTCTTGTTCAAGAGAAGAGAAGCAACCAAGTCGAAGTATTTTCACTTTCTTATACAAGAAAGTACAATACTGAGTCCCAATGCCGATAATTGAAGATCTGCCAAATGCAATGAAACCCTAACTTATCTTGATTCGAACTGCGATGAAACCCTAACTTATCTGGATTCAAAATGCGATAAACCCTTAGTTGTCGAAGTTCACTCAGAAACCAAAAATCTCACTTTTCATCAACTTTTCCAAATTGCTAATAACACGGATTACACCAAATCGTCCAAATAACCAATAAACCCGATTGTTTTTTTTACTTTAAACGATTAGTAATCACAAGATTTGATGAAGATTAAGCTCGTTAACGTATAAAAAATGAAATTCGATGAAGAATTGTGAAATTTCAACGAGATCAAAGCTACTTTTCAACACGAAAAAGAGTTTAACGTTAAGATTTGAACTAAAACCTTACTAAATCTATAAAACTAACGTAGTTAACGATACTAATGACTCAAAAACACGATCCAAACTATCCCTTGGCGAATGATACCACTTGTAGGTCGCTAATATCTCAAACACACACATGTATAACTAAAGTAAAACACGTACAACTACTATCTAATAAGCTACGAATAAGGAGAAAAGTAAATAATCAATAAGAGAGGAAGAGAATAAGAGATTAAAGAAGAGAAGTGGAATGGAAATTCAATTCATACGATACAAGAGCATGGCTTACGCAAGATACATGAATAACCAACACTAAATGAGATGCCCCAAGCCTTCTATTTATAGGCACATGATTAGGGCATCATTACAAGATTTCTTCTAGAAGATTTAAGACTAAAGTGGGCGGTCCATGGGCTTCTAATGGACCGCACCAATATTGCAAACATAAAGCCCAACTTAAGCAACATATTATCGCTAATGACCAAGACTTGAAAACATAATGAAACGTGTTCCTAACACACACGTACTAAACCGAACTAAAGTAATGCAAGTTAATAATCACAAAATCAAAACCAAAACAAATTTTGTTTTAACAAAATTCGGTCGACCCTTTTAGGGTGTAGAACCGATCGATCAAGAACAAGAAAGAGGAAGAAAACTTTAGCTTTAGTATAGTGCACAAGAGGTAACAAAAACTAGAACCTTAGGTTTGCTTATATATAGGCAATGTAACTTGTAGCCCAAGTTGGACTTGGATTAGGAAACCCCAATCCAAACCCAAACCGATCGGCCCTCTCTAATGGAGGTGGATCCGGAACCTTCTTGTCCACTAATTACATTCTAGTCCCTTTCCTTTTCTTATTTAACGACCGTTAGTCACTTCCGTTAAATACTAACGTTCGTTATTTATTTTGTGATAATTAATAATCAAATATAACGTTTTACATTTAATTATTAATCTTTAGTTCTCATATGTAATGTGTGCAATTCCGTGATCTCGAGTTCGATCCTAACACACAAATACTATTTTATGTATATAAAACTAACACTTAGATGGAAAATACACTGGCATATGCTTTGTGTAAAACCCCCAAGCAATTTCATGACTTCCATTCATTCTTGCCACGTCAACAGGAACAACTTGATGCATCTTAAATTTCATTGCAACTCCATGAGGTAGATATTGTTCAATATATTTTCTATCGGTCCTTTTCTATCGTGCCCGCGCATACGCGGGGTTTTTTCTGATCATTTAAATAAATTATTATTTTTAATTTCGGGTTTTAATTATTATAACAGGACCTTCAAAACCATTGTACTTTGATTGAGGTATTGAATTAGGGTTATTTACGAATGTAGTGGGTTTTAATATTAATTAGATTTGGAGGAGATGTTCTTGTGTCAATGATTTTGCGTGAATGAATGATAAGAGATCGAGTTTGATTGATGGAGGAGGAATTTGGGAATGTTGGGACTTCAAATATTTAGTGGGAATGATACTGAATTTTAAGTTTCAGCCCAAATCTTTGAAAAACTTGCTCCACCGTTTTCAAGTTTTAATTTTTTATATTTTGACACATATATTTTTGTAAGTTTTTATTGAATGATTACAAATCACATTCGTTTTTTGTAGAATATGGATAAATTTAGAAGTATTTAGGCTTTTCTTATTTAATATTTAAGAAAATAATAATAATAATAATTTGATTATTACTTAATAAGGTATGATTTGATTTTTTTGAAATGTAAAAGTCCCCACTAGGGATTTTGTTTTATTATATAAAATATTTTCTATCGGTCCCATTTAACTCAGAATTCCTTATGAATTGAACCCATGACCCCGACTTTTCATTTAAACAATCACCAACAACAATCTACTTTCTGACTTATCATTTTGATACTGAATTTCGGAATATGCATATCTTTTTATTCTTTTTACTTACTTTATAATATGTTATTGCAGCTTCTGTATCATTGACTTGATTCTTCGGTGTCATTGATTTGATTCGCCACATTGCATCCATTTAAACCTAGATATTCAACGAATGGTGACTCGATTCCACCAGGCTTGAAATATGTTGGTTATTTTTGAGTTTTTGAATAATGCGAGTACAAGGTTTTGGGGTACTTCAGATTTTGGAATAGTGTTGGTACATGTTGCGTTGTACCAAGTCTAGTTTTAGTTTTGTAGGCTCTTTTTTGGTTTTTGTTAGTTTGTTCACTTAATTTTGCTTCTTTTGTTCTTTTAATTGCATAAAATTTTATGACATAAGTAAGCCTCGTTGATCATTTGATGTTGTTCAATGTTTACTCTATTCCCAAGTGTTAGTTTGAGTCCATTTTGAGATTGTTTGAGTGGTGAAATATGAGGCATTTCCTTTCAAGTCCATTCATGACATTTATTAACTACGGAGTATGTTAGAAACAATATATGTGATTGCTTATAAATAATAGTGGAAGTATTGGAGTGATTTGGTTATTGATGCCATAGTAGTCGAGGAGCCAAATCACATGATCCTCTTTTAAAGGCCTCCTAAATGCTAACAGCTACTGTACATAAATTCTGACCAACATCAAGTCATTCCAAACATCCATAGACGTTTTGCATATGATGAGTGATGAGTTGTTATTTGGCAATTTGACATGTAGAATGAGATTTGTACCTTTTTTTGGAGATGCTTATCAGTGTTGATGTTAGAGTTTTATTGGAAAAATATTATCGTGTATCACTAGATTCGAACTCGGGAGCGAGGGATTGCACACTTTACGTATAAATGAATAACGTAAATAATTAATATATATAATAGTTATGTATTTTAATTATTTGAACACGAAATGAGACATAAGGGACGTTAAGTAATTAACCGAATTGACTAACGGTCGTTAAGTAAAAAGTGGAAGGACTATTAGTGAAATTAGAGGATTGAAGGATTCTAGAACACCCATCCATGGGCTTAGGCCGATCGGCCATTATGGGTTAATAACCCTAATCGACTAGATTGAGCTCCAAGCCACTATTTCCTATAAATAAAATAATAATGGTACTCCCTCCGTCCCACTATAAGTGTCCACTTTCCATTTGCACAAAGTTTTAGGAAAGTGGGGCCAACTACACTCTCCACCAATTAAATATCACTATTACCCACTAAACTCTTCTCATTGGTTGAAAATATTCCCTGGACACTTAATATGGGACAAGCAAAGATACCATTGTGGACACTTATAGTGGGACGGAGGGAGTACTTTGTTTTTTTGACTTTCGTGTGCAAATATTCACTTTCACCATTAATTGTGTTGTCCTTGCTTTTTCATAAACAGTCGATTGACTTTAGTGTCAATCAATTACTGTTTTTATTAAACAAAAGTTGTTTTGGTTTAATTCGTGTTCAATCACTAGCATCATTCATTAGTCGAGTAATAGTACGTGTGTTCGAGAACTCGTTAATATCTTACTTTAGATATTAATCTTGAATTGTGAAACAAAAAGGTAAGGGGTTCCACGTTAATCTTAGTCATTGTTCAAGAGAAGAGAAGTTTAAGTTTGGATCTTTGTTTAGCTAAGATAAAAAAGGTACGTTTCCTATTTATTTTTCGGTATTACTTATTACATGTTAATATGATCCTTGCTTCCGCGTTTTGTGTGCTTTGATGTTTATGGTTTATTATTTATTTGAATGTCAAATTATTTAAAACCAACAGTGGCATCACGAGCCGTTTAACATGTAATTGTAATTATCGAAACACATAATAAAAATTAAATCTTGATTTGGATTTACATGTTTTATTAGTCGATTTTTTTTAGGGTTTTATTCTAGATCTTGAAAAATAATTCGAACTATACAATTAGGGAGGGGGTTCGACCCTCTTTTATTGAAAAGTTAGTTTTGTAACCCTAATTAGAAACATGTTTATATGATTATTTGAATAAAGGGTTAAGTTCCTGTTTGATCCATGATTTTTTCATGCAAAGAAATCATGGATTAGGGTTTGTTTATGTGCTACATGTTTTAGATAGATCTAAAATTAGGGAAGGCCTAATATACTAAATTAATGAATCGGTTATGTGCTATGTGGTATTTAATTATTAAAACTTACGCGGCCAATTGTTGGCGTCTGTGGTCCATTGGGTACAATGCGCTCGAAAACCAATGGGAGTTTTCTTAATTATATACATAATAATTACACATATAGATTATTAATAGGATTTATCAAAAGGTTTGCATGTGGCTATATGATTTAATTGTTAAGATTATATGCGTTATTTGTGTTTATTTAATTTTGTTGAAATTACTTGTCTTATTTGTTTAAATTGTTCATGAATTATAAGCAAACAAGAGGGTAATTTTTTTGGTATAAAAATTAAATGGACCTAATAACTATGAAACCTTAATTGTGGTAAATTATTTATTGCCAAGTCTTATGTGCCGATAGTGGTTCGCTTCGCACGGTAATTTGCTCCGTATCGACAGAGATCGATGCGTCGTATCTGTTTAATAATTCGAAAACTGTTTTTAATTAAAATAATAGATACGCCGTATCTGCAAGGGCAGATGCGTCGTATCGCATTAACGTTTAAAAAATAATTTCCTTAAAAACAGATACGCCGTATCTTGGGGAAAAGATGCGTCGTATCGAATTAATTAAACGCGTTGTATTTTATAAAAATTAAACGCAATACGCCGTATCTGAGAGATCAGATGCGCCGTATCGTTCGATTTAGCTCAGTACAATGATAGCAGAATACAAAAAATACGAAAAATAAAAAAAAAATAAACACAAATAAAAGCAAACAAATAACACACAAAACAGAAAATATGCAAAATAATACAATGAATGCAAATTAACCTAATAGACAACACAGTTAGCGGTTAGATTAAAAAAAATTCAAAACCTAATTAAAATACTAATTAAATTAACAGATAATAACAATTCACTCCCCGGCAGCGGCGCCAAAAACTTGATGCGTGCGATGTGTCGTTGCGGTTTAGCAGTATTAATGCCTACTCAAGTTTTAAATTTATATTTAGCCGACTTATCAATAACACACACACTTAACGAGCAGTGTACCCGGTCAGTATGAATATAATGGTAAGTAGAGTGTCGATCACTAAGAGTGGAACGTATTATCTCGTTATTCTAATCAGTATTTCAATATATTAAGTTAGCTATACAACCTAATCTAACGCAAGGGGGTTCAGCCTGAGAGACTGGCACGATTTGGTTGCAATTAAATAATAAACTAAACCAATAGGCACGAATCAGCGAATAGCACACACGTACACAGATAAATACTTGAGACAATAAGAAGATCTGTCCTGATGATTAAGTAGATTGTCACTTGTTTTATTGATAGTTTTATATGAAGTGTATGTAGTTAACCCTTTCTCGTTGGCCCTATTCTTATCGGCGAGTAAACCCTTAATGATTACTTATGTCTAAAAGTTATTCCTAAGTGATCAATTTAGTAACAACCGTGGGAGCCACATTCTCTTCCGTAGTCAAATGCGCAGGCCACTAATAAACACAGAGGTTATCAATGCACTAATAAGTAGTAACCAAAGACATCAACATATAAACTTTAATTGATGGGAAAGCAGTTTTAAGGGAGTGCAATCTTTCCGTTGTCACATTACACAAGCCATCAACCCAGATGAATTAAAGTTTACTAACATAATAAAACAAAACTACTTAATGAATTAAACACATGCAGCACCTTCTTACAACTCTTGTATCTTCGTTCGGGTGTGTCTTGTGCTGCCTATTCGTCTGAATTCGGCCTTAGGTTTCTCTGGTCTTCGTACTTCGTATATAATATATGTCCTTCGAAATTCGTCTGGTCTTGGGGTATTTATAGTTTCTGTCTGAGGGTAAGATGCGGCGCATCTAATAGGTAGATGCGGCGCATTGACTTAACTTCGCGTGGGGTCCAAGATTAATATATTCAGGAATATTCGTACACCGCCAGAAGATGCGGCGTAACTCCATTTATAGATGCGGCGCATGTCCTCTTGTTTCTTGGATCGTATCTGGTGAAATCTTGATAGTGATGCGCCGTATGTAATAAGTAAGATGCGGCGCATCTGGAGCAGAATGTCTTGATCTTGTACATTTCAGTAGACTCTTAACTTCTTGCTTGTTTTGCTCCATAATTAATCCAAAATCGCCAAGTTTCACCAAATGCTTGTTTTTACCTGAGAATTACAAAAGTAAACGATTAAGTATCAATCCTCATACATAATATAATAAAACAAGTCAAATAAATAGGATAAATGATAGTAATAAAATGTACTTATTTGAGTTCATCACATGCTATCTAATTATAAGAGACACTTGAAGTTAATATCTGGCGTAAGTGAGACCTTGACACAGATATTAATGACAAGGTAAATTACATGCTTTTATTGCCAGCAGATCAACTGAGTGCAATAAAATTATGTGAATTTAAATGTTTCTAAATTAGACGACTTAATTAAGTTATAAGTGAGACATTGAGACTTAAAGCATGAGATGGGAAGAAACATGCTTACATTGCAAATTGTTTGGCAAATGTAATTCCCATAAATTTGGGAGTCGGAAATTGTTTCGCGATTATTGTACGACAAGTTACCATCTTTTGTACTTTCACTGCTAGCAGATCAACTGATGTGGTGGAACTATGAAAAGTTGGATCCTAGTTTTTCAAGAAAATTAAATGGATGTTTTATAATTCCTGGGTAGTTTTCTTTTCTTGAAAAGTGTTTTGTCGAAAATACTAATATTTGAACTTTTTCTGTAGAAATGGCTCAACCCGAAACACAATCTGCTGGTTCCGCTTTCAAAGCTCACTTTGAGAAGGAAAAACTGACTGGGCCTAATTTCAATGATTGGCATCGGTCCTTGAGGATTGTCCTGCGAGTGACCAAGAAGCTTGATTACTTGACCAAGCCTTGCCCTGCGCAGCCAGTTGATGACGCATCTGATCAGGTCAAAGCTGATTGGCAAAAGGAGTACGATATGCATAATGAGGTAGCATGCTTAATGCTTAATAACATGGTGCCTAAGTTGCAAAAACAATTTGAGCATCACTTTCCTAAAGACATGCTTGAAGAACTCCAGAAAACCTATGAGGTACCTCCTGCTGTTGAATTTTATGATCTGATCGATAAATTTCATAGCTGTAAGCAAGAGGAAGGCGCACCCGTGCGAGATCATGTGCTATTGATGAAAGATTACATCGATCGTCTCTACACTATGGGTTATGTGTTAGCCGACAATGTTTATGTGAACTTAATCAATAGGTCCCTTAACAAGGACTTTAAGGGTTTTGTTCAAAATTACAACATGCATTGCTCGGGGAAGACTATAACTGAGTTACTCGCAATGCTCGTTGATTACGAGAAGGGTTTACCGGGCAAGGTAAAGCTGCTGATAAAGGTAAACAAGTTTTGGCCTATCAGCCTGAACCTAAAAAGGCCCCTAAGAAGAACAAGCCTAATCCCAAGAAGAAGGATCAAGGTTGTCATCACTGCCACGAGACTGGACACTGGAAGAGGAATTGTCCTCTTTATCTCGAGGAGTTGCGACAGAAAAAGCTGAAGGGTGAGACTGGGCAAGCCAGTACTTCAGGTAATTTCTTTATGATTGAATTATTTTCACTAACTCGTAAATTAAATTCCTGGGTATATGATACTGGATGCGGTTTTCACATTTGTAATACGCTACAGGGATTTAGAGTGCAAAAGAAACTCGCCTATGGGGAGCAATTTCTGCAAGTGGGCAATGGAGCACAAGCAGCAGTTGAAGCCATAGGAATATTTGAATTAGTTTTGCCTTCGGGCTTGATACTGAATTTAAATAATTGTCATTATTCACCATCTATTGTTAGAGGTGTTATTTCTTTTGCTTGTTTGTTAGACATGGGATTTCATCATACTATTATTGGTAATAAGATTTTTGTTTCATTAAATGGTGTTTTTTATTTTAATGCGATTGCTATTAATGGTGTTTTTGAAATTGATATGAATGAACATGGTGATCATAATTCGATGTATAGCATCAACAATAAGAGAGTCAAGAATGTCTTGGATTCTTCTTATCTTTGGCATTGTCGACTTGCCCACATAGGCAAGACTCGCATGCAAAAGCTGCAACGCGATGGGCTTTTGGAAAATATCAATGATGAATCATTTGTTAAGTGCGAATCTTGTATATCTGGGAAGATGACCAAGAAACCTTTTAATAACCGTATTGAAAAGGCTGATGATATACTTGGTTTAATACATACTGATGTATGTGGACCACTTAGACATACGTCAAAGAGAGGTGCTAGCTACTTCCTAACCTTCACGGATGATTTCAGCCGTTATGGTTATGTTTATTTTCTTAAACATAAACATGAGGTGTTTGAAACATTCAAAGTGTTTAAAGCTGAAGTAGAGTTGCAACTCGGAAAAAAGATTAAAGCTCTTCGATCCGATAGGGGTGGTGAATACCTTAGTCAGGAGTTTAAAGATTATCTGAGTGAGAATGGAATTGTTCAGCATCTCACATCTCCATATACTCCACAACAAAATGGAGTATCTGAGAGAAGGAATCGTACATTATTGGATATGGTGCGATCTATGTTTAATCTTACTACTCTGTCATTATCTTTCTGGGATTATGCCTTGGAATCTGCGATTCGCATACTTAACATGGTTCCAACAAAGAAGGTTGATAAGACACCTTATGAGTTATGGTTTAAGAAAACGCCTAACTTGTCTTATCTTAAGGTCTGGGGTTGCGAGGCGTTTGTTAAACGTGACTCAGCTGATAAACTCCAACAAAGATCTGTGAAATGTATCTTTGTAGGATACCCAAACGAAATGATGGGTTACTACTTTTACTTCCCACCTGAACAAAAGGTAATTGTTTCCAGGTATGCAGACTTTCTTGAAAAGGATCTAATATCTCAAGAATTCAGTGGGAGGCTCTATGATCTGGAAGATGATCAAGAGGATACATTACCTTCTGAAAACACTGGTGAACTTCCTGTGGAACCGGATAGTCTGGGTCCTCCACCTGAAGTTGAAGTGATTCCCATTCGCAGATCCGAAAGGACTGTGAGAGCACCTAACCGTCTATGTCTTAACATGGAGGTTGAGGAAACTATATTAGGGGACCTTGGAGAGCCTGCTAATTATAGAGCTGCCATGAATGATCCTGAAAAGGATAAATGGCAGATTGCTATGAATGGGGAAATGCAATCCATGCGGGACAATCAAGTCTGGATTGAAGTAGACCTTCCTCCCAATGCCAAGGTAGTTGGGAGTAAGTGGCTCTTCAAGAAGAAGACTGACATGGATGGCAATGTACACACCTATAAGGCCCGTTTTGTAGCTAAAGGCTTTACCCAAACATATGGCGTTGACTATGAGGAGATATTTTCTCCTGTAGCTGACATTAGGGCTATTAGGATTCTCATAGCCATAGCTGCACACTATGATTATGAGATTTGGCAAATGGATGTCAAAACCGCCTTCTTGAATGGTCGTCTAGATGAAAACATCTATATGGCGCAGCCTGAAGGGTTTGTGAATCCAAAGTTTCCAAACCGTGTATGTAAACTTCAAAGATCCATTTATGGATTGAAGCAAGCATCACGTCAATGGAATAAAAGATTTGACGAGGAGATCAAAAGGTTTGGATTTACTCAAAATCATGATGAGCCATGTGTATATCACAAAGCCAGTGGGAGTGGTGTTATTTTCCTAGTTCTATATGTTGATGACATATTGATCATGGGTAAAGACATTCCAAGCTTGAATAAGGTGAAAGCCTATCTTGGGAAATGTTTTTCCATGAAAGATCTAGGAGAAGCAGCATACATTCTAGGAATCAAGATCTATAGGGATAGATCAAGGCGATTAATTGGTTTAAGTCAAAGTGCTTACATTGACAAGATACTGAAGAGATTCAGTATGCAAAATTCCAAGAAGGGATTTTTGCCAATGCAAGTAGATCATGGCTTGAGTAGCAAAGCTTGTGCTTCAACACCTGAAGAGGTGGCACGCATGAAGAGAGTCCCGTATGCTTCGGCTGTGGGATCTATTATGTATGCGGTGCGATGTGGCGTTTGCTCAGAACATTACCAGTCGATATCAGCAGAATCCAGGTGAACTCCACTGGACGGCTGTGAAACATATTCTCAAGTATTTGAGAGCTACGAAGGATATGTTTTTGGTGTACGGGGGAATCCCAGAAGCAGAGCTGTGTGTTACAGGTTACTGCGATGTATCCTGGAAGTGTGATAAAGACGATACGAAGTCTCAGACGGGTTACGTTTTTGTCATCAATGGAGGAGCTGTGGATTGGAAAAGCCAGAAGTAGAGCTCTATAGCTTTGTCTGCTACAGAAAGCGAGTATATTGCTGCCTCAGAAGCTGCAAAGGAAGCAGTCTGGATTAGGAAGTTCGTTTCGGGGCTTGGAGTTATGCCCTCAATCGAAAGACCTATAAAAATGTATTGTGACAACTCTGCCGCAGTTACATTTGCCAATGAACCTGGAATCATGAAGGGCACCAGACATTTCCCGATTCGATATCACTATGTTAGGGAACAAGTGGATATTGGCGAGATCGAATTACTCAAAGTTCACACAGATAACAACTTAGCAGATCCATTAACGAAGGCTCTACCAGGAGGAAAGCTTAAAGAACTTTCAGATGGTATAGGACTTCGTTTAGCTAGTAGTTTCATGCATATCTGTGATTAGTGTTTGGATAAGGGATGTTGCAAAACAGTTATTAATTTAAATGGAATAAAATTAATGGTTATGTTTGTTCATCATTTTATTAATAATATATCCTATATTTGCATGTTTATATCCTTGAATGTATTTATATATTCTAAACTGTCCGTTTCCGGTTAATGATATGGGAATATCATTAAATTAAGGTAAATCTGAGTATTGGTATAATATACTTGAAAGTATATTGATGCGTTGTCATACCGATTTCACATGATATTCAAATTGTTTGAATATAGGACTAAATCCCGCCACATGAGTTTACTTTATGGTTCTCGTCATTATGTAAATCATGAGTATTTAGTTATCCTCAGACTTGAGATGCCAGATAACTGTCATGCATGTAGTGCATTTCTTTGATTCAATCTAACACTATACGTAACGGGTAGCTATACGGATTGTTTTGGGAAGCGTTGCGAAGTGCATGTGTTATGCTCGTAGTCAAGATAGAATTTGTTCCTTTAAACTGTTTGGAGTTTAATACTGCTGGGCCCCTCGTAGGATTGGTAAGATGTATGTGTGGCCACACCCAAGATCTTCCCTGAATAGTTCAGAAGATTTGGTAATCTTATTTAATCATAAACAACGAGAAACAGAATTATTAATAAAGAATGACTTAGATCCATATCTTTATTAATGTGGTATTAGAAACAAAAGAATACCTATGATGATATATCATCGAATGGTTTTTTCCAGGAGAACCACCACCCGAGTTGTTCTGGGGGCATTGGCGTGTTGCTAGACGCTAACCAATGTCATTACACTTTTAATAGATTTCCAAGTGGGAGCTGTTAGAGTTCTATTGGAAAAATATTATCGTGTATGACTAGATTCGAACTCGGGAGCGAGGGATTGCACACTTTACGTATGAATGACTAACGTAAATAATTAATATATATAATAGTTATGTATTTTAATTATTTGGACACGAAATGAGACATAACGGACGTTAAGTAATTAACCGAATTGACTAATGGTCGTTAAGTAAAAAGTGGAAGGACTATTAGTGAAATTAGAGGATTGGAGGATTCTAGAACACCCATCCATGGGCTTAGGCCGATCGGCCATTATGGGTTAATAACCCTAATCGACTAGATTGTTCTCCAAGCCACTATTCCCTATAAATATAATAATAATGGTACTTTGTTTTTTTGACTTTCGTGTGCAAATATTCGCTGTCACCATTAATTGTGTTGTCCTTGCTTTTTCATAAACAGTCGATTGACTTTAGTGTCAATCAATCACTGTTTTTATTAAACAAAAGTTGTTTCGGTTTAATTCGTGTTCAATCACTAGCATCATTCGTTAGTCGAGTAATAGTACGTGTGTTCGAGAACTCGTTAATATCTTACTTTAGATATTAATCTTGGATTGTGGAACAAAAAGGTAAGGGGTTCCACGTTAATCCTATTCATTGTTCAAGAGAAGAGAAGTTCAAGTTTGGATCTTTGTTTAGCTAAGATAAAAAAGGTACGTTTCCTATTTATTTTTCGGTATTACTTATTACATGTTAATATGATCCTTGCTTCCGCGTTTTGTGTGCTTTGATATTTATGGTTTATTATTTATTTGAATGTCAAATTATTTAAAACCAACAGTGGCATTACGAGCCGTTTAACATGTAATTGTAATTATCGAAACACATAATAAAAATCAAATCTTGATTTGGATTTACATGTTTTATTAGTCGATTTTTTAGGGTTTTATTCTAGATCTTGAAAAATAATTCGAACTATACAATTAGGGAGGGGGTTCGACCCTCTTTTATTGAAAAGTTAGTTTTATAACCCTAATTAGGAACATGTTTATGTGATTATTTGAATAAAGGGTTACGTTCCTGTTTGATCCATGATTTTTTCATGCAAAGAAATCATGGATTAGGGTTTGTTTATGTGCTACATGTTTTAGATAGATCTAAAATTAGGGAAGACCTAATATACTAAATTAATGAATCGGTTATGTGCTATGTGGTATTTAATTATTAAAACTTACGTGGCCAATTGTTGGCGTCTGTGGTCTATAGGGTACAATACGCTCGAAAACCAATGGGAGTTTTCTTAATTATATACATAATAATTACACATATAGATTATTAATAGGATTTATCAAAAGGTTTGCATATGGCTATATGATTTAATTGTTAAGATTATATGCGTTATTTGTGTTTATTTAATTTTAGAAACATGCTTACATTGCAAATTGTTTGGCAAATGTAATTCCCATAAATTTAGGAGTCGGAAATTGTTTCGCGATTATTGTACGACAAGTTACCATATTTTGTACTTTCACTGCTAGCTAATCAACTGATGTGGTGGAACTATGAAAAGTTGGATCCTAGTTTTTCAAGAAAATTAAATGGATGTTTTATAATTCCTGGGTAGTTTTCTTTTCTTGAAAAGTGTTTTGTCGAAAATACTAATATTTGAACTTTTTCTATAGAAATGGCTCAACCCGACACACAATCTGCTGATTCCGCTTTCAAAGCTCACTTTGAGAGGGAAAAACTGACTGGGCCTAATTTCAATGATTGGCATCGGTCCTTGAGGATTGTCCTACGAGTGACCAAGAAGCTTGATAACTTGACCAAGCCTTGCCCTGCGCAGCCAATTGATGACGCATCTGATGAGGTCAAAGCTGATTGGCAAAAGGAGTACGATATGCATAATGAGGTAGCATGCTTAATGCTTAATAGCATGGTGCCTAAGTTGCAAAAACAATTTGAGCATCACTTTCCTAAAGACATGCTTGAAGAACTCCAGAAAACCTATGAGGTACCTCCTGCTGTTGAATTTTATGATCTGATCGATAAATTTCATAGCTGTAGGCAAGAGGAAGGTACACCCGTGCGAGATCATGTGTTGTTGATGAAAGATTATATCGATCATCTCTACACTATGGGTTATGTGTTAGCCGACAATGTTTATGTGAACTTAATCAATAGGTCCCTTAAGAAGGACTTTAAGGGTTTTGTTCAGAATTACAACATGCATTGCTCGGGGAAGACAATAACTGAGTTACTCGCAATGCTCGTTGATTACGAGAAGGGTTTACCGGGCAAGGATAAGGCTCCTACTCCACAAGTACTAGCAATACGTGGAGGTAGGGTTCAGAAACCAAAAACGCAGAATAAGGGGAAAGGTAAAGCTGCTGATAAAGGTAAACAAGTTTTGGCCTATCAGCCTGAACCTAAAAAGGCCCCTAAGAAGAACAAGCCTAATCCCAAGAAGAAGGATCAAGGTTGTCATCACTGCCACGAGACTGGACACTAGAAGAGGAACTGTCCTCTTTATCTTGAGGAGTTGCGACAAAAAAAGCTGAAGGGTGAGACTGGGAAAGCCAGTTCTTCAGTTAATTTCTTTATGATTGAATTATTTTCACTAACTCGTAAATTAAATTCCTGGGTATATGATACTGGATGCGGTATTCACATTTGTAATACGCTAAAGGGATTTAGAGTGCAAAAGAAACTCGCCTATGGGGAGCAATTTCTGCAAGTGGGCAATGGAGCACAAGCAGCAGTTGAAGCCATAGGAATATTTGAATTAGTTTTGCCTTCGGGCTTGATACTGAATTTAAATAATTTTCATTATTCACCATCTATTGTTAGAGGTGTTATTTCTTTTGCTTGTTTGTTAGACATGGGATTTCATCATACTATTATTGGCAATAAGATTTCTGTTTCATTAAATGGTGTTTTTTATTTTAATGCGATTGCTATTAATGGTGTTTTTGAAATTGATATGAATGAACATGGTGATCATAATTCGATGTATAGCATCAACAATAAGAGAGTCAAGAATGTCTTGGATTCTTCTTATCTTTGGCATTGTCGACTTGCCCACATAGGCAAGACTCGCATGCAAAAGCTGCAACGCGATGGGCTTTTGGAAAATATCAATGATGAATCATTTGATAAGTGCGAATCTTGTATATCTGGGAAGATGACCAAGAAACCTTTTAATAACCGTATTGAAAAGGCTGATGATCTACTTGGTTTAATACATACTGATGTATGTGGACCACTTAGACATACGTCAAAGAGAGGTGCTAGCTACTTCCTAACCTTCACGGATGATTTCTGCCGTTATGGTTATGTTTATTTTCTTAAACATAAACATGAGGTGTTTGAAACATTCAAAGTGTTTAAAGCTGAAATAGAGTTGCAACTCGGAAAGAAGATTAAAGCTCTTCGATCCGATAGGGGTGGTGAATACCTTAGTCAGGAGTTTAAAGATTATCTGAGTGAGAATGGAATTGTTCAGCATTTCACATCTCCATATACTCCACAACAAAATGGAGTATCTGAGAGAAGGAATCGTACATTATTGGATATGGTGCGATCTATGTTTAATCTTACTACTCTGCCATTATCTTTCTGGGATTATGCCTTGGAATTTGCGATTCGCATACTTAACATGGTTCCAACAAAGATGGTTGATAAGACACCTTATGAGTTATGGTTTAAGAAAACGCCTAACTTGTCTTATCTTAAGGTCTGGGGTTGCGAGGCGTTTTATTGGAAAAATATTATCGTGTATGACTAGATTCGAACTCGGGAGCGAGGGATTGCACACTTTACGTATGAATGACTAACGTAAATAATTAATATATATAATAGTTATGTATTTTAATTATTTGGACACGAAATGAGACATAACGGACTTTAAGTAATTAACTGAATTGACTAACGGTCGTTAAGTAAAAAGTGGAAGGACTATTAGTGAAATTAGAGGATTGGAGGATTCTAGAACACCCATCCATGGGCTTAGGCCGATCGGCCATTATGGGTTAATAACCCTAATCGACAAGATTGAGCTCCAAGCCACTATTCCCTATAAATATAATAATAATGGTACTTTGTTTTTTTGACTTTCGTGTGCAAATATTCGCTGTCACCATTAATTGTGTTGTCCTTGCTTTTTCATAAACAGTCGATTGACTTTAGTGTCAATCAATCACTGTTTTTATTAAACAAAAGTTGTTTTGGTTTAATTCGTGTTCAATCACTAGCATCATTCGTTAGTCGAGTAATAGTACGTGTGTTCGAGAACTCGTTAATATCTTACTTTAGATATTAATCTTGGATTGTGGAACAAAAAGGTAAGGGGTTCCACGTTAATCCTATTCATTGTTCAAGAGAAGAGAAGTTCAAGTTTGGATCTTTGTTTAGCTAAGATCAAAAAGGTACGTTTCCTATTTATTTTTCGGTATTACTTATTACATGTTAATATGATCCTTGCTTCCGCGTTTTGTGTGCTTTGATGTTTATGGTTTATTATTTATTTGAATGTCAAATTATTTAAAACCAACAGTGGCATCACGAGCCGTTTAACATGTAATTGTAATTATCGAAACACATAATAAAAATCAAATCTTGATTTGGATTTACATGTTTTATTAGTCGATTTTTTTTAGGTTTTTATTCTAGATCTTGAAAAATAATTCGAACTATACAATTAGGGAGGGGGTTCGACCCTCTTTTATTGAAAAGGTAGTTTTGTAACCCTAATTAGGAACATGTTTATGTGATTATTTGAATAAAGGGTTACGTTCCTGTTTGATCCATGATTTTTTCATGCAAAGAAATCATGGATTAGGGTTTGTTTATGTGCTACATGTTTTAGATAGATCTAAAATTAGGGAAGACCTAATATACTAAATTAATGAATCGGTTATGTGCTATGTGGTATTTAATTATTAAAACTTACGCGGCCAATTGTTGGCGTCTGTGGTCCATTGGGTACAATGCGCTCGAAAACCAATGGGAGTTTTCTTAATTATATACATAATAATTACACATATAGATTATTAATAGGATTTATCAAAAGGTTTGCATGTGGCTATATGATTTAATTGTTAAGATTATATGCGTTATTTGTGTTTATTTAATTTTGTTGAAATTACTTGTCTTATTTGTTTAAATTGTCCATGAATTATAAACAAACAAGAGGGTAATTTTTTTGGTATAAAAATTAAATGGACCTAATAACTATGAAACCTTAATTGTGGTAAATTATTTATTGCCAAGTCTTATGTGCCGATAGTGGTTCGCTTCGCACGGTAATTTGCTCCCAGGCGAGACTAGCAATTTAATAATTTACTACATTATTTTAAGCTTTAAAATCATAAATTGTTAATTGATTGATGCAACTGTACATAATGGTCGAAGCGGCGGACCTAATTTTTGACAAACTATAAAGTGGATATAAGGTTGGTTTCGCATTAAATTGTGGCCTTAAAGAGACTCCATTCTGTCTCTCCGCTCGCCTGTGCGTCAAAATTAGACTTACCAAGTACACCATTTACATGTACGAAGCATCTTAAGGCAATGTTGTAAGTTTCTCAACGCCATCGATTAAAATTTAGTTGATTTAAGCTTATGAATTGGTAATTAAAATCGTTTTGAAAACCTTATGATACGAAGTTGAGTGCATGCTTCTTCGTACATATTTTGAGTGTCACATCAAAATAAATACCCTAAAATTTAAGTCACATGCTATCTAATTATAAGAGACACTTGAAGTTAATATCTGGCGTAAGTGAGACCTTGACACAGATATTAATGACAAGGTAAATTACATGCTTTTATTGCCAGCAGATCAACTGAGTGCAATAAAATTATGTGAATTTACATGTTTCTAAATTAGACGACTTAATTAAGTTATAAGTGAGACCTTGAGACTTAAAGCATGAGATGGGAAGAAACATGCTTACATTGCAAATTGTTTGGCAAATGTAATTCCCATAAATTTAGGAGTCGGAAATTGTTTCGCGATTATTGTACGACAAGTTACCATCTTTTGTACTTTCACTGCTAGCAGATCAACTGATGTGGTGGAACTATGAAAAGTTGGATCCTAGTTTTTCAAGAAAATTAAATGGATGTTTTATAATTCCTGGGTAGTTTTCTTTTCTTGAAAAGTGTTTTGTCGAAAATACTAATATTTGAACTTTTTCTGTAGAAATGGCTCAACTCGACACACAATCTGCTAGTTCCGCTTTCAAAGCTCACTTTGAGAGGTAAAAACTGACTGGGCCTAATTTCAATGATTGGCATCGGTCCTTGAGGATTGTCCTGCGAGTGACCAAGAAGCTTGATTACTTGACCAAGCCTTGCCCTGCGCAGCCAGTTGATGACGCATCTGATGAGGTCAAAGCTGATTGGCAAAAGGAGTATGATATGCATAATGAGGTAGCATGCTTAATGCTTAATAGCATGGTGCCTATGTTGCAAAAACAATTTGAGCATCACTTTCCTAAAGACATGCTTGAAGAACTCCAGAAAACCTATGAGGTACCTCCTGCTTTTGAATTTTATGATCTGATCGATAAATTTCATAGCTGTAGGCAAGAGGAAGGTGCACCCGTGCGAGATCATGTGTTGTTGATGAAAGATTATATCGATCATCTCTACACTATGGGTTATGTGTTAGCCGACAATGTTTATGTGAACTTAATCAATAGGTCCCTAAAGAAGGACTTTAAGGGTTTTGTTCAGAATTACAACATGCATTGCTCGGGGAAGACAATAACTGAGTTACTCGCAATGCTCGTTGATTACGAGAAGGGTTTACCGGGCAAGGATAAGGCTCCTACTCCACAAGTACTAGCAATACGTGGAGGTAGGGTTCAGAAACCAAAAACGCAGAATACGGGGAAAGGTAAAGCTGCTGATAAAGGTAAACAAGTTTTGGCCTATCAGCCTGAACCTAAAAAGGCCCCTAAGAAGAACAAGCCTAATCCCAAGAAGAAGGATCAAGGTTGTCATCACTGCCACGAGACTGGACACTGGAAGAGGAACTGTCCTCTTTATCTCGAGGAGTTGCGACAGAAAAAGCTGAAGGGTGAGACTGGGCAAGCCAGTTCTTCAGTTAATTTCTTTATGATTGAATTATTTTCACTAACTCGTGAATTAAATTCCTGGGTATATGATACTGGATGCGGTATTCACATTTGTAATACGCTAAAGGGATTTAGAGTGCAAAAGAAACTCGCCTATGGGGAGCAATTTCTGCAAGTGGGCAATGGAGCACAAGCAGCAGTTGAAGCCATAGGAATATTTGAATTAGTTTTGCCTTCGGGCTTGATACTGAATTTAAATAATTGTCATTATTCACCATCTATTGTTAGAGGTGTTATTTCTTTTGCTTGTTTGTTAGACATGGGTTTGTTAGACATGGGATTTCATCATACTATTATTGGCAATAAGATTTCTGTTTCATTAAATGGTGTTTTTTATTTTAATGTGATTGCTATTAATGGTGTTTTTTAAATTAATATGAATGAACATGGTGATCATAATTCGATGTATAGCATCAGCAATAAGAGAGTCAAGAATGTCTTGGATTCTTCTTATCTTTGGCATTGTCGACTTGCCCACATAGGCAAGACTCGCATGCAAAAGCTGCAACGCGATGGGCTTTTGGAAAATATCAATGATAAATCATTTGATAAGTGCGAATCTTGTATATCTGGGAAGATGACCAAGAAACCTTTTAATAACCGTATTGAAAAGGCTGATGATCTACTTGGTTTAATACATACTGATGTATGTGGACCACTTAGACATACGTCAAAGAGAGGTGCTAGCTACTTCCTAACCTTCATGGATGATTTCAGCCGTTATGGTTATGTCTATTTTCTTAAACATAAACATGAGGTGTTTGAAACATTCAAAGTGTTTAAAGCTGAAGTAGAGTTGCAACTCGGAAAGAAGATTAAAGCTCTTCGATCCGATAGGGGTGGTGAATACCTTAGTCAGGAGTTTAAAGATTATCTAAGTGAGAATGGAATTGTTCAGCATCTCACATCTCCATATACTCCACAACAAAATGGAGTATCTGAGAGAAGGAATCGTACATTATTGGATATGGTGCGATATATGTTTAATCTTACTACTCTGCCATTATCTTTCTAGGATTATGCCTTGGAATCTGCGATTTGCATACTTAACATGGTTCCAACAAAGAAGGTTGATAAGACACCTTTTGAGTTATGGTTTAAGAAAACGCCTAACTTGTCTTATCTTAAGGTCTGGGGTTGCGAGGCGTTTGTTAAACGTGACTCAGCTGATAAACTCCAACAAAGATCTGTGAAATGTATCTTTGTAGGATACCCAAAGGAAACGATGGGTTACTACTTTTATTTCCCACCTGAAGAAAAGGTAATTGTTGCCAGGTATGCAGACTTTCTTGAAAAGGATCTAATATCTAAAGAATTCAGTGGGAGGCTCTATGATCTGGAAGATGATCAAGAGGATACATTACCTTCTGAAAACACTGGTGAACTTCCTGTGGAACCGGATAGTCTGGGTCCTCCACCTGAAGTTGAAGTGATTCCCATTCGCAGATCTGAAAGGACTGTGAGAGCACCTAACCGTCTATGTCTTAACATGGAGGTTGAGGAAACTATATTAGGGGACCTTGGAGAGCCTGCTAATTATAGAGCTGCCATGAATGATCCTGAAAAGGATAAATGGCAGATTGCTATGAATGGGGAAATGCAATCCATGCGGGACAATCAAGTCTGGATTGAAGTAGACCTTCCTCCCAATGCCAAGGTAGTTGGGAGTAAGTGGCTCTTCAAGAAGAAGACTGACATGGATGGCAATGTACACACCTATAAGGCCCGTTTGGTAGCTAAAGGCTTTACCCAAACATATGGCGTTGACTATGAGGAGACATTTTCTCCTGTAGCTGACATTAGGGCTATTAGGATTCTCATAGCCATAGCTGCACACTATGATTATGAGATTTGGCAAATGGATGTCAAAACCGCCTTCTTGAATGGTCGTCTAGATGAAAACATCTATATGGCGCAGCCAGAAGGGTTTGTGAATCCAAAGTTTCCAAACCGTGTATGTAAACTTCAAAGATCCATTTATGGATTGAAGCAAGCATCACGTCAATGGAATAAAAGATTTGACGAGGAGATCAAAAGGTTTGGATTTACTCAAAATCATGATGAGCCATGTGTATATCACAAAGCCAGTGGGAGTGGTGTTATTTTCCTAGTTCTATATGTTGATGACATATTGATCATGGGTAAAGACATTCCAAGCTTGAATAAGGTGAAAGCCTATCTTGGGAAATGTTTTTCCATGAAAGATCTAGGAGAAGCAGCATACATTCTAGGAATCAAGATCTATAGAGATAGATCAAGGCGATTAATTGGTTTAAGTCAAAGTGCTTACATTGACAAGATACTGAAGAGATTCAGTATGCAAAATTCCAAGAAGGGATTTTTGCCAATGCAAGTAGATCATGGCTTGAGTAGCAAAGCTTGTGCTTCAACACCTGAAGAGGTGGCACGCATGAAGAGAGTCCCTTATGCTTCGGCTGTGGGATCTATTATGTATGCGGTGCGATGTGGCGTTTGCTCAGAACATTACCAGTCGATATCAGCAGAATCCAGGTGAACTCCACTGGACGGCTGTAAAACATATTCTCAAGTATTTGAGAGCTACGAAGGATATGTTTTTGGTGTACGGGGGAATCCCAGAAGCAGAGCTGTGTGTTACAGGTTACTGCGATGCATCCTGGAAGTGTGATAAAGACGATACGAAGTCTCAGACGGGTTACGTTTTTGTCATCAATGGAGGAGCTGTGGATTGGAAAAGCCAGAAGCAGAGCTCTATAGCTTTGTCTGCTACAGAAAGCGAGTATATTGCTGCCTCAGAAGCTGCAAAGGAAGCAGTCTGGATTAGGAAGTTCGTTTCGGGGCTTGGAGTTATGCCCTCAATCGAAAGACCTATAAAAATGTATTGTGACAACTCTGCCGCAGTTACATTTGCCAATGAACCTGGAATCATGAAGGGCACCAGACATTTCCCGATTCGATATCACTATGTTAGGGAACAAGTGGATATTGGCGAGATCGAATTACTCAAAGTTCACACAGATAACAACTTAGCTGATCCATTAACGAAGGCTCTACCAGGAGGAAAGCTTAAAGAACTTTCAGATGGTATAGGACTTCGTTTAGCTAGTAGTTTTATGCATATCTGTGATTAGTGTTTGGATAAGGGATGTTGCAAAACAGTTATTAATTTAAATGGAATAAAATTAATGGTTATGTTTGTTCATCATTTTATTAATAATATATCCTATATTTGCATGTTTATATCCTTGAATGTATATTTATATTCTAAACTGTCCGTTGCCGGTTAATGATATGGGAATATCATTAAATTAAGGTAAATCTGAGTATTGGTATAATATACTTGAAAGTATATTGATGCGTTGTCATACCGATTTCACATGATATTCAAATTGTTTGAATATAGGACTAAATCCCGCCACATGAGTTTACTTTATGGATCTCGTCATTAAGTAAATCATGAGTATATAGTTATCCTCAGACTTGAGATGCCAGATAACTGTCATGCATGTAGTGCATTTCTTTGATTCAATCTAACACTATACGTAACGGGTAGCTATACGGATTGTTTTGGGAAGCGTTGCGAAGTGCATGTGTTATGCTCGTAGTCAAGATAGAATTTGTTCCTTTAAACTGTTTGGAGTTTAATACTGCTGGGCCCCTCGTAGGATTGGTAAGATGTATGTGTGGCCACACCCAAGATCTTCCCTGAATAGTTCAGAAGATTTGGTAATCTTATTTAATCATAAACAACGAGAAACAGAATTATTAATAAAGAATGACTTAGATCCATATCTTTATTAATGTGGTATTAGAAACAAAAGAATACCTATGATGATATATCATCGAATGGTTTTTTCCAGGAGAACCACCACCCGAGTTGTTCTGGGGGCATTGGCGTGTTGCTAGACGCTAACCAATGTCATTACACTTTTAATAGATTTCCAAGTGGGAGCTGTTAGAGTTTTATTGGAAAAATATTATCGTGTATGACTAGATTCGAACTCGGGAGCGAGGGATTGCACACTTTACGTATGAATGACTAACGTAAATAATTAATATATATAATAGTTATGTATTTTAATTATTTGGACACGAAATGAGACATATCGGACGTTAAGTAATTAACCGAATTGACTAATGGTCGTTAAGTAAAAAGTGGAAGGACTATTAGTGAAATTAGAGGATTGGAGGATTCTAGAACACCCATCCATGGGCTTAGGCCGATCGGCCATTATGGGTTAATAACCCTAATCGACTAGATTGTGCTCCAAGCCACTATTCCCTATAAATATAATAATAATGGTACTTTATTTTTTTGACTTTCGTGTGCAAATATTCGCTGTCACCATTAATTGTGTTGTCCTTGCTTTTTCATAAACAGTCGATTGACTTTAGTGTCAATCAATCACTGTTTTTATTAAACAAAAGTTGTTTCGGTTTAATTCGTGTTCAATCACTAGCATCATTCGTTAGTCGAGTAATAGTACGTGTGTTCGAGAACTCGTTAATATCTTACTTTAGATATTAATCTTGGATTGTGGAACAAAAAGATAATGGGTTCCACGTTAATCCTATTCATTGTTCAAGAGAAGAGAAGTTCAAGTTTGGATCTTTGTTTAGCTAAGATAAAAAAGGTACGTTTCCTATTTATTTTTCGGTATTACTTATTACATGTTAATATGATCCTTGCTTCCGATAAAAAAGGTACGTTTTGTGTGCTTTGATGTTTATGGTTTATTATTTATTTGAATGTCAAATTATTTAAAACCAACAGTTGAGATAGTATATTGCTATCTTGCTTTAAGAACATATCTATAGTCAATGACATGGTTTCAAAGTAAATCAGATTCCAGACTTGATTTTATAGCCTACTGCCCAGAAGACACATTTGTCATACTGTAGAGTATCTTTACACCACCCACAAGCCAACCGTTGAAGCTTGAAACTGAATATCTTGTGCGAAATAGTTAATATGCACACAAACAGGCATCATTTATTTTAGTATCTTTTACAGATGGTAACAACTAGATTAGTAAGGTGCTGTTTGTTTATTCAGACATTTTATGTCTGAATCTGAATATCACGTCTGAATCTGAATTAGTGGTCCAAAAGTCTGAATCTGAATTATTTTAGTCTGTTTGTTTTTATAAAGTGTCTGAATAAACAAAAAACAATCATTTCGCTATAAAACAAACCAAAAGACCCTCCATTCATGCTTATTAATAAAAAAAATCAAGACCAAGATGAGGAGATAAGGATTGAAAAGAAGTAGGTGTAAAGTTTAAGCTTTTCAGATGTAATCAGACATATTCAAATGTCTGAATGAATCAGACCCTATTCAGACTTCAGATGTCTGAATAAACAAACAGTCTGAATCTGAAAATGTCTGACCGAATCAGACTTCAGACGTATTTAGATCTGAATGAGCCGAAATAAACACAACCTAAATCTACACGAGTCAGCATGCAATTTAATTAGATACAGTAGTATACTTTTTTTGAAAATCATTTTAACATTGAATCCCACATAGGTTAAAGAATGAAAATGTTGCTAACTTATATACCAAATTGTATATAGATTGCTTGTCTTAAGATTAGTATTATATCTTCTTCTTCATCTTTAGAACTGTCCTATTTCAGAAAATAGGACATTTGGACAGTGAAGTAGAAAATCTATATGACTTAAACTTGTTCTCTTTTTGACCATACTGAGAAGTAGACAACAAACACAAAATAAAGGAAAGAAAAAAATAGGACCGAAAAAGTTGAAACACAATTTTGCAATAAGCTCGATCCCTCAAACGTTCCATGATACCACTGATGTAAATAAATGATCACACAAAATAAAAAAAGCAAAAAACAGGACCAAAATATATGAAACACAATTTAGCAACAAGCTCGATCCCTCAAACATTCCATGACACCACTCATGTAAACAAACAAGGGTAGTAAAGTGCGCGCGTTGCGGCGATATTTAAAACTCATTTCCTTAAAAGTGAAATCATATTCTTATTTTTATTGCTTTCAAATTATATGAGATACTTGCGTATAGTTTATCGTCTCTACTTATTTAAATGAGAAAAGGTAAAAACAAATTATCGTCTCTACTTATTTAAATAAGACAGATGTATAGGAACTTATTTTTTACTATAATTTTTTTTGAACGACGAGTTAGTACAATACTAAGTTAGTTATTCGATTCTACAGTACTTACCCAAAAGGTAGTCCCTGTCAACCTCGAATAATAATTAGTGATTCGATTCCACACTACATACCCAGAAGGTAGTCCCTACCAGCCTCGAATCGACGCATCTATGGGGCAGAACCCCACATATTCCACCTTGAAGGAAAACCCCCACGGAGAGACTCGAACCTGAGACCTCTCGCATGTGGTAACAACCTCCCCAAGGTCACCCTTGGTGGCCAACTGAGCTAATAGATCAATTGTTCTTCAACATCAATCGTTAGATTTTTGTTAATCAGTGTTAAAGAAAAAATCAAGGTGTGAGAAAGTATCAGGATCAATAAGGGGATCACAAATCAGAGCTTTATTAAACCAAGAACAAAATAGTCGGCGCCAATAAGGCCAACATACAATACACAATGGTTGTAAGATCAGATTGTTATCAACACAATGATAACCGAACGATTACAAGATAAATATTGAACAAGACTGATAGTGACTAATGACTAAGATTGAATGTGATAGTGAGAATGATAAAACACTGATGCGACTAACCCTAGAGGAGGGGGAGGATAATATAAGGAAAAATGTTGCACACAGCCCCTTCAACTTCTATAGCTTGAATAAAGACAGCAAAACTCTTCAATAGCATATTATGAAATGTCCATGAATGGCCCCTGAGATATTAAACTGCAAGACAAACAGGCTAGAAATATGCTTATATGCATGAGAAACAGATTATGATAGCTTATTTGAACATTCCCCCTTAATCTGTTTCCCAAACATATCAAACAATATCAACTTTTCACACAAAAATTTGTGTTGATAAACAGGAAGATGTTTAGTGAATATGTCTGCAGTTTGGTTTGAAGAGCCAATTTTTTTGGCACTCAAAATACCGTTTGCAATTTTTTCTTGGATAAAATGGACATCTATCTCAAAGTGTTTTGATCTCTCATGGAAGACTGGATTAACAGCAAGTTGTAGAGCAGACTTATTATCACAAAAGAGATTGACAGGAAGATTGATATCAACCTTCAAATCTTTCAAAATTTTTTGAATCCAGATAATTTCACAGGCAGCATAAGACATAGATCTATATTCTGCTTCTGTAGAGGATTTTGAGAGGGTATTCTGTTTTTTACTTTTCCATGAGATTAAGCACTTATTGAAGAACACACAATAACCAGTGACAGATCTCCTGGTTTTAATACACTTGGCCCAGTCAGCATCACTGTGTCCTTCAAGGCAATTATCATTATTACTAAAATTATATCTTAAACCCTTACCTGGAGCTCCCTTTAGGTATCTCAGAACATTGAGAGCACAATCCAAATGAGACTTTAAAGGAGAATGCATATACTGTGCTAAACAATGAACTGAATATGAAATGTCTAGTCTGGTATGGGTCAGATAGATTAGTTTTCCAAGAAGTTTCTGATAACCAATTATGTTCACAAGTAAAGGGTCTGCAGCAGTAGTGTTGTTTAATACTTTTATGAATTAAGCTACCACTAATTAACCACTAATTACCTACTAGATCTAGAGAGAGAAAGCTAGAGAGAGAAAGAGAGTGGAAGATGATAAACACATATTAACACACATAATTAGAACTTCATCAACCAACCCCTCTCCCTAAGGTGGGAGGAGGTATTTATAGTTTTACATGCACTTGGGCTTGTAGCCCTAATTACTCTAAAAATACATAAATAAACATGATAAACTAAATAAACGACACAGCCCATGGGCCTTCTACACGGGCTGGGCCTAATAACAAACCTAAAGGCCTAAGCAACCTTAATACAATATGATCAATACTTGAATAATACAAAACGTGTTCCCAACAATCTCCCCCTAAGTATTGGTCATCAAGGTTGCTTGATGTCGTCTTTGCTTCTTTTGGCTTTGACGTCTTCAAAATCTTTGTTCTTTGTTCTTGATAGTGATGTGATATGATATGGTAGTAATCTGCCGTTCTCCAACGATCTTTGCTTCTGAGGTCTTCACGTCTTCTCCACCATGCTCATATATCTTTTGACTTTGGTTCTTCAACTTGTTCTCACTTCTTCAATCTTTAACTTTGAGAAAGGTTGTAGTATTTGAATCTTTAGACTTTTCTTTAACAATTCTGAACTTTTTGATATTTCTGAGTCTTTGTGAGAACATCTCTTTGGAATATGAGCATGATGGAGTCTTGATGGTGGTTGAACTCCAGGTCTCCAAGCTCCTCCGCAGCAGCAGCACGAACCAACCGGCACTTACAGGTTCAGACTTCGAGATCGTCAACAGCATAGTGTGAAGACTTTCTCTAATCCTTGCCCAGGCCGTTCTGAACCGGATACCCCCGAAAGGGCTAACACGGACACACCGAAGTGCACCCACGATTCAGTGAGTCGCTGGAGATCATTCCACGACTGTAGACCGTTTTGGAACCAACACTAAGCGTAACCCACAAGGAGTTACCGAAGTGACCTGCTGTCAGGGCTGTTTGATGTTGACCCTGGCAGGATTTCCATTCTATCACTGAGACTCACATGTGTGATTCTCTCAAGAATGTTCTTGGCAGATTGCTAAGATCTGCGAAGGACTCTTTCTTAATTTTACAACTGCTGCCCATGATGTAGAATAGCAGAGTAATACTAAGTGTTCCTAAGAGATCTTTTGATGAGTCTCATGGCTCTAGACTTGATAAGTGCACATTTGTTTAGTCGTCGGAGGCGTGGAGCAGAGTGCCTACTTTTCAATATCAACACACTCGGAATGAGAGGTCGATAGATGATGAAGGTATTCTCCGTGAGAATGAAACAAGTGCCTTTTGAGAGACACTTGAGTGGCTTAGAAGGTTTAGTGCAGTGCGTCACTAGGTCCATGACGTCTTTATTCTTCAATACCGGTGATCCTTGGTCAACCAGTAGATTATGTATTGAACCCGGTGTCTGCCCTAAGGTTGAACAAATGGAGGGCTATTTCTTTTCACCCTTTTCTTTTGCTTTTCTTTTTAATTCTTCAACCCCTTCTTTCTCTGTTCATTTCACTTCTCCTTTTTTAATCGTACCTAGGACTTTCTAGTTCTAAACTATTGGTGTTGTCCTTGGGTAGATCCCTCCGGCTCTGGTGGATCATAGGACGGTTTTTCCTAACCTTAGTCACCTTATATCACCATGACTATCCTATTGATGCCATATACCAAACCTTTTGAAAATCTCTCAAAGTGTTTATGATTGTAAAACACATTTTGTTAACACTTTGAGAGTTTTGTTATTTTCAGAAGAACTCCCCCTTAACATGTGCTCATATTCGTTAAAGTAAAATCTGCACATGTCGGGAAGAGTTGGCACTTTTTTGAATTGATTGATTTTCAGTGAACCTGATCATCGCGAGACACGCTTACATCACCAGTTGGACTGGCTTGAAATTATTACCCGTCCAGATCAGATTCAAAGATCATCGCTCGAAATTGGTACATTCTACTCAGACATATCCATTGCGAGACACGTTTACATCACCAGATAAACTGGCTTGAAATTATTACCCGTCCAGGATATGTCCTTTCGACTACTGACTGTTGTTATCGTCAATTCGAGGGTCAATTCTTGAGTCTTATACTCATGAGATATCATCGTTGCTTCCACCATATTTTAATCACATTTTCATTCTCCCCCTCAAAAATAGCATAATTATGTTGTTTTTGACAAACTTTTGATTAAAATATGCTCTTTTTGAGGTGTTTGTGGAAGAATGTCAAGAACGTTTGTAGATTTGGAACAAAGATTTTTCAAATACTCCCCCTTAACAAGGGAGTACTTGTCCTTATGAGCAGAATTGTTGAAAAACTTTGATAAAACATTCTGATTTAATTCTGCTCATAAGAAAGAAGCTTTCGCTTCTTAGATTAGGATTGAGGCACTGAAGCGTACCTCAGGGTCCTTTCTATACAAGAGCGGGTTGTACACTGATATGTGTGCACAAGCCGTAGTCAGTGATGAAATATTGATGAGATGATGAATAAATGAAAAGACACATGAATTAGTACCAGTGGTCATCACTCGGGACGGCGAAATGTGAGAATGTTAGGAATTCTCGCTCGACCTCCAACATAACTCTCCAACCGATGCATCTGTTCTCGAAACTTGATCTTCTTATCTATCCTTTTTACGAACTTAATTGCTTGTTTTTCCTCCTTCCTGCCCCACTTCAATTCTTTAGCCAACCTCTTGTCCGTTAAGATCTTCTCAAGTTCAGATTTGACTTGTTGGATGGTTGGGTCACTGAACTTGCGAAGATCTTCGAAACCCATAAGTCTTGTACCAGCTCTCCTTCTATAATAGTATACTCCAAATGGTTTGTACCCGAAAGTGTATGGCTGCTGATCACTAAGACTTGCAGGTACGAAGTTTGGCTTGGTGAGATTTATCTTGGTTTGATAACTTTCAACTCCTAGATGAACGTCTTCAACCCGTTGTCTGATCACAATGTTGCGGATGAAAATGAGAAGCGAGTTGATGATATCGTACTGAAGCTGTCCAGGGAGGTGTTCAAGTTTTCCCTGAATTTTCAGTAGATACATATCCTCGATATCATTGGGGTTAAGGCGAGGATAGTCAGCTTCGGTGAATACATACTCCTTATCATTACTTCGTCTTACTATGATCTTCGTCAGAAAGTTGTATCCATACATAGGTTCAGTTTCAGCATTGACGATAGATAGGATCCGATGCCTGCTCCATACCTCGTCTTTTGACGTTCTCTTGGCCATCATATACTTGTAGTACAACCTCCGCATATTTGGCCAATGATGAATCCCAAAAAACAGCATCTTCATTATACTTTTGCACCTTTCTGCTCCAAAGATTGTTGATTTGTTCTTCCAAACCTTCTAAGGCATACCTAGCCGCTGGGTATTTGGTGATTGATGTGGCATATCTTTTCTCAGAGTTTGTATTGCCGTAGATGAGGTAGTCCAAATCTTTGTTGAAGAAGTATGCTGTGGGTAACTTGAGGTTGTGTGGTGGTCCAACGAATGGTAACGGTTATGTGTAGTCACGAGGAGGTAACGGTTCTACAGATGATTGTTCTTGCGTCCAGTTGATGTTTTCGTTCAAGGCTCTTGCTACTTGCTCAATGTTGTACTCGAATTCCAGCTCCGTTGTTGAAACAGTTGCAAATTCTGTGAATCCACTTTTGCGAACTCTGATGACGTCTTTCAGACCCAGTTGCTGGACTTTCATCACCTTTTTCAATCGTTTGGCAAAGTCTACAACTGATCCTTCCACTGGTTCAGCATTTTCATCGTCAGAATAAGCATCAACCATTTGATCAAACCAATCATACTTGGGAGCTGATGAATCGACCCACTCAGGTAATGGAACATCTTTAACAGTTGCACAAGGAACAACTACTTCTTGGATTTGAATCGGAGCAATTGGATTTTCGTGATCCGAGCTTGGATCATCAAAGGATTCTGTTGCTTCAAATGCTCCGCCTCCAAGAGGAACAAATGTTGTTTGACTGCTTTTCTTTGTTGTGCCAGAAGAGGGTGTTGTAGAAGTGATGCGTGGTTTTGCAACCTTACAACAGGTTTTACCCCTCGAGGGATCTCAAGAGGCTTACAACCCCACCAGGCAGTGTACCTGACCGATGTAGTATAGTGTAGTGGTAAGTACGGGGGATTGATCGTTCTCCACAGGGAATAGTGTCGTTAGGATTGAAAAACTACTCTAATAGGTCTAAGGGTGAGAGAAGATTCTTTTTATGTTTTTATAATTTTTATGAAAGCAAGTAAAATCTCGGGTTTGAAGGAGTGGGCGGAATTAGTTGCTAGTCAACTAACCCAAGTTACTACGAATGCAAATAAAATAAAATAACTGAAAATGAAAAGGTTGTGAAACTTATGTGGAGAGAAATGTGTTTACTTAGATTTCCTTACTCCCTAACTATCTTTTACCGGTTGATTAGTGTGTATTAATCGCGTGGATGACGGGTGTATTCCTTAATACCAATCGTGGGGTGGAGTACGTACTTCCCCAACTCTACAAGCTCCTACTTCACTCCTATGTCGAGCCGGCTAGGAAGCTCCTAACATGGGATCACTAGAATTCGCTCATGCATTAAATACAACCATAAAAACCTTAGTACGCATTGGTTCATGTTTCTTAAGACGTTCAAGCAAGTTACCGAATAGGAAGTTAGCCAGTTTTCTTAAGCCTAACATCGATGAACAATCATCCAATACAATTAATAACACACTAATAACCAATAATCAATAGCTAGGTTTCATTAGATCTAAGCAAACACAAGATAAATCTAGCCTAGCATGTTAATCAAAAGACAAGAACAAGATGTAATCAAACAACACATAGACATATTGAATGATTAAATAATTACTTATCTTCAATTAAACATGGGAGATCCAAGGGCATGAAAACCCTTAAAAATGGCAGAAATTCGTCTTAGGGTTTCTCCCCCAAAGTTACACACAATAAGTTCCACACTAATGACAAAAAATTGCAAAACTATATATAGAGTTTAAGGGCTGACGGCGTCACGTTATAGATCCTGACGCCGTCACCTCGCCGCTTTTAGGGTTCCCGGATGGCCTTCCTGACGCCGTCCCTCTTTAGTGCTCCAAAATCCGCTCTGGCCTATCAAGGGGTGACGCCGTCAGAATTGAGCTTGACGCCGTCCCTCTTTAAGTTAAACCATGATGGCCTTGATCACTTCAAAGGGTGACGCCGTAAGATTTTTCATGCAAAATTCTCTGGCTTATCATGAGTAATTTTCATATCCATCTTTTTTTGCCAAGCCGTGACGCCGTCTGGGCCAATCCCTGACGCCGTCAAAGGTACTTTCCAGCATAATTTTGAGACTTTGCCGTTTTCTTCACTTTTATGCTCCAAAAATGTCCAAAATGCTCCCTTTTCCAGATTTCTTCTCCAAAGTACCTAAAATGACAAAAGGAACGATTTAGGGCAATATTTGATCAAATAAATATGATTTAGGGCTTAAATGACCCCCTAAAAGCGGTACACTTTTCGCTTCATCAAGAAGCCTGACCTGTTGAAGATGAAGGTTTTCTCCTTTTCTTTCCGTGAGCATCCGGTTCATCATCATGGTGTCGTTTGGTTGGTTTGACGGGCTTGCACATTTTTGTTGGTACAACAACTGCCTCTTCTTCTTCTCTGATGGATTCCATTAGTGCTTCCCGAAGTTTAGCTTTTTTGGGGTCATCTTCTAACTCTTGTAACATCATTCTTTTGCTCTCTAATCTGGATGGTTTCTGTGGCACTGTTTTGAGCGTGATTGATGTTGTTTTGACCATCTTTGCAACTATCTTTTCCAGGTCCTTCTGAATGTATTGTTTGATAATCTTGGGAATGGACTCTTCCAGATGCTCTTTGACTTCTGTGTTTATTTGAGAACTGACTTCTTCAGCTGTCTTTGTTGCTTTGTTTTCAACTTCTTTGATCTTTTGATATATCTCTTCATGTACTTTATCTTCAGTCTCAAATTTCTCTGTCATCTTATCTTCGAGTACTTGTACTTTTTGTTTCATCTCATTTTCGAGTGCTTGAACCCTTTGTTTCATCTCATTGTAATCTACTGTGGTCTGACCCACAGATGATGGTGGTGTTGATGGAGGTACGTTTGTTTCGCCTTGTTGTACCTGTGAATCCTTCTCACTTTCTTCACCATTTCCATCATCGTCATCATCTTTATTACCATCATCTTCTTCATCATTATCATCTTCATCATCATTATCATCTTCATCATTATTATCATCTTCATCATCATTATCATCTTCATCATCTTTTCCTTCTTCAATTTCAGAACCAGAAGCTGATTGATCATGTGCATCAGAACCTTCACTACCTTCTTCAGAACTTCTAAGAGTTGTAGATTTAAGGTCCTCTGATCCTTCTGATTGTTCCACCATATGTGATGCAGATTCTCCTCTTCCTAGTTTTGCTTGTCTCTCTTCTTCCTCAGCCTGTTTCTGTAAGCTTTCTTTTTTAGTCTTCTTTAATGCTCTTCTCTCTTCTTTTTTAGTTGGGGTTTCTCGGATGGGAGAGAATCGAGGTGAATTGAACTTGATTGATTTTCCCTTGCCAGGTTGTAGACTCTTATCTGATGTAGCCAAAGCAGACTTGAATTTCTCAGCACCTTTCCCTTTCTCTAGATCCAATCTTTCTTCTTCTTCATCGTTATCATCATCTATTTCATCCATGAGTTGCATCTTTGAAGACGGTTTAGCGACTACTTTCTTTTTTTGAGCTACCTCAGATTTCTTTGATCGAGAAGTTTTGGCTCTAGCTGGGATAACTTGAGATTTTCTCTTTGGTGATTTTGTTTCTTTTGGTTTCCCTCCCACCATTTCAGCCTTTACTGCCTCAACATATTTCTGGTAAGCTTCTGTGTTCATGAGTTCTTCACTTAGCAGATTTGGTGGAATTCTTGCCCCTTGTATTGAAGAGTAGCTTAGAACTTTGGTGAAAATACGGTCTCGTGCTTCAGTATGCATTTTCTCAGTTGAAGGACGTTTAAGCTCAGGGTGATTTCGCATGGAGCGTGAAATTAGAAGTTTTGTGAATCTTGGAAATGGAATGGGGGTTGAATCTTCACTTTGTTGAAATTTGGTGCCAAGGAAAACCATGTCCTTCCAGATAAGTTTGGCGAAGTCTAGGTGTTTGAGGTTGATCACTCCACAGAAGAATTGCAGGTGTTCTAATCTCGGATGCTCCAACCCAGTAGCCTTCCCTGTGATGCAGTTGATGATTATTGAGTATAATGTTTGCCAAGGTTGTGGAAAATATTTCCTCTCCACTTTGGAAATTGAAGATATCTCGACTTCTGTTTCAACATAACCAATAAGCTTGAGTTTTTTAATCATCTCATCAAGAGTGGGATCCTCCTGAAATGTTGTGAAACCTCCTGTGTATGCTCTTGGAAGATCTAGCACTGATCTAAGGGTTTCAACTTGGAAGGTGATTGTTGAGTTGTCCAGTGTGACTGTCATGCTTTCTTTGTCTTCGCTAATGATCAATGATTCCCAGAACTGATGCAGGTAGATTTCAGGTACACTGGCGGTTTTAGTCAAAGTTGACCTTATGAATTGTCTTTCCAGAATTTCCCTGATAATGAGACAAGTTTCATGGCACTTCAACTTCTGGAAATCAATCCTTGAGTTGCAGAAACCAATCAGTCTTTTCTTTCCTTCTGGATTTCCTGGTTGTCGGTTGATGGATGCGTGTGACATGGTGCGTGACATGGTTTATCTGTTCATTGCAAACACCAACAACAATACCAAGGGCACAGTGTATATATGTTAGAAAAATGACAATGATATGATGAAACTATCCTTAGTGCACAGAAAACCAGGTAGAACATATAGCATTTAGCATATACCCAACAATATACATGACTGAACAAGATATTTTATTCTCAGTTAATGGACCATCTTTGACAACAAAACACAAATCACATTCATTTGATACACTAGACCAACTTTGACAAAACAAGGTCACACTCTTTCAGATGTAATATTCCAATTTTGGCAATAGACTAATCACAAGTATAACCACTAGAAACTCAAGATTTAGCAGACACACTTTCAGATTCAACTTTCAATCAGCTATGGCTAGTCACAGGGATAGCTACAATCTGCACATTTTAACTCTGATTCAACTATATGCTCTGGTTCGATTAACTAATCTGGTTCGACTAGCTGTTCTGGTTCGATTAACTAATTTGGTTCGACTAGCTTATGGTTCGATTAACTTCTGGTTCGATTAAAGGAAACTCGATCAAATAATTTTGTCATTCGATAAGTGTAATCGTTCGACTAATATAATCGATCGACTAATGTAATCGTTCGACTAATATAGTCGTTCGACTAGATTGGTCATTCGATTAGATTGGTCGTTCGACTAATTAGGTCGTTCGACTAGTTTGGTCGTTTGATTAATATAGTCGTTCGACTAGATTAGTCGTTCGATAAAACTAGTCGTTCGATTAGATTAGTCGTTTGACTAATCTGTTCGTTCGACTAAACTAGACATTCGACTAAATCATTCGTTCGATTAAATTAGCCGTTCGACTAATTTATTCGTTCGACTAAGTTTAGTCGTTCGACTTGTTTGAGTCGTTCGACTATAATCGAATCGTTCGACAAAATTGGATGTTATCTCCTAACTCGGAGATAACATGATCTTCTTGAGTCCTTAATCACCTCAGAATCAGATATGCATCAAGTTTTCAGTCCACAAAATCAATCAGTCCAATTTTTTTCATTCGTTCGACCAATTTATTCGAACCCTAAATCAATAACACTCTCCCTTTTTCGTGTAATACAATCAATAACACATATAATCCTGTTAAGCACAATTACAATCACTCAATCGAATCACATAACAATATTTAATAAGCCCCCAATTCGATTTGAAAAATACCGAAACCCTAACTTTGCAAAAGAAGAGATTAATCCTCAGTTTCAAACAGATAATCAGTAATTTTTCATACTTAATCGAATTAATAGGCTTACAAGTTATGAAAAATTAAGAGTCTTGAAAATCTTGTTCGTTCGATTAAAGAGGCGGGCAAAGAAGGGTTTTAGAGTGAGAGGAAAGGGGGTGTGTGTTTGTGTGTGTTTGACTAATGGTCAGACTAGGCATTTTATAACCCAAACAACTTTCAACATGTGACAACTTGGGTCCTCAAACTTGTCTTTCTATGAAATTTAAGTCCAAAGTTAACCTTAGTTTTATAAGTTGACACTTTTAACCCTTTATGTCCAATCTATTATTCTTTTAAGGCCCTGTTAATCAACTTAGACAAATAATGGTCATGAAGAAGATAAAGATGATGAACTAAGATGGTCGATGTGCAAAAATATCTCCCCCTCAAAATATGATCAATGTTTGAAATATCGGAAAGAATTTGAAAGATTGAAATCATATTTTGATGAAAATTTACTTTTGCACATCTAAATTATTATTATTATTATTATTATATATATATATATATATATATATATATATATATATATATATATATATATATATATATATATATATATATATATATATATATATATATATTTTAAAAATAATTATGTACAAGATAGTGTGAGAGCTTGACTTGATTAGTTGTTCTTGAGGAAGTTCGTCAATTCTTGAGGAGTCAAACATCTCATTCCAATTTGGTGAACCAGTTTCACAAAACGATCATGAGGTAAGGCTTTCGTGAAAAGATCCGCCAATTGGTGTTCCGTTCCCACGAAATACAACTCAACGGTACCCTGCTCCACATGCTCCTTGATGAAGTGATATCTGAGAGCGATGTGTTTGGACTTGGAATGTTGCACTGTGTTGCACGAGATAGCGATAGCACTTTTGGAGTCACAGTACATCGGGATTTTGTTGAATATGTAACCATAATCCATCAGTTGTGATCGCATCCAAATGATTTGAGCACAACAGGCAGACATGGCTACATATTCTAATTCCGTGGATGATAGAGACGTACAATCTTGCTTCTTTGACTGCCAAGACACCAGCTTATCACCTAGGAATTGAACACCACCGGATGTGCTCTTTCTTGTATCAATACATCCCGCATGATCCGCATCTGAAAAAGTAGTTAGTGCAAAACCAGAATCCTTTGGATACCAGATCCCCAAATGAATGGTTCCCTTGATGTATCTAAGGATTCTTTTAACAGCAGATAAATGTCTTTCTGTTGGTTTAGACTGATAGCGTGAACATAGGTATGTGTCAAATACAACATTCGGTCTGCTAGCGGTGAGATACATGAGAGACCCAATTATACTACGATAATTTGTAGGATCAGTGGGTTTCCCATGTATGTCAGCATCTAGCTTCGAGGATGAGGAGGACATAGGGGTGTTATAGGTGTCACTAGATGTCATGCCATGCTTTTTTAATATCTCTTGTGCATATTTAGACTGACTAAGGAATATACCACGGGGTGATTGGTGAACCTGTAATCCTAGGAAAAAGTTTAGTTCACCGATCATAGACATCTCAAAGTTTTGTTTCATAAGTTTTGCAAAAGCATTTGAGTACTTTTTATGGGTAGACCCAAAAATGATGTCATCCACATAAATTTGTACGATGAGAATGTCCTCCCCGTGTTTTTGTATAAACAAAGTCGGGTCTACAGATCCTTTAGTGAAATGATTAGCAATAAGGAATGCTGAAAGTTTGTCGTACCAGGCCCTCGGGGCTTGTTTAAGGCCGTAGAGGGCTTTCTTAAGCCTGTATACGTGATTAGGATGTTCTGGATCCACGAAGCCGTCAGGTTGTGATACATACACCTCTTCACGAAGCTGCCGTTCAAGAATGTTGTTTTCACGTCCATTTGATAAACCGTAATGTTCTTATGAGCCGCGTATGCCAGAAACATTCTAACTGCCTCAAGCCTAGCCACTGGTGCAAAAGATTCCTCGAAGTTAATTCCTTCTTCTTGGCAATACCCTTTAGCAACCAACTGAGACTTGTTACGAATAACCGTGCCGTCAGCATCCAGTTTGTTTTTCCAGATCCATTTCAAGCCAACAACATAAACTCCATCTGGTTTTTCAACGAGTTCCCAGACTTCCAATCTTTTGAACTGATCCAACTCCTCTTGCATTGATTCAATCCAATTGTCGTAAGTCATGGCCTCTTTAATATTTTTCGGTTCAGCTTGACAAACGGTGAGAGCGTACATGCAGGTTTCACCGTCTGTGTGGAGTTTCTGTCGTGTCATAACTGGGTTATCTGGATTGCCAATCACATTAACTAACGGATGATCCCTTGTCCATTTATGAGTAGATGGGTAGTGTTGAATGTTGTGATTCAGATTTGACGGTTCCATGTTGCTCGAGGAAGATTCTCCTAGTTCGGGAATGGTTGGGGGTGGAGCAAATGGATTGAAAAAGGCATTTCCGTCAAAATCTGGTGGTGTTGGAACTTGGTTAGAAATGGGGGAAGAATCTTTAACTGCTGGTTGAGGTGTTTTATCCATTGATGATGATGGTTCAGGTTATGGTGCATCGTCAGCAACTATTGTAGAGGTAGATGCTGATGGATCAGGTGCTTGATTTAGGAGTTGTTGAGCAGCGAAACTTGTGGAAGCCTCTGACGCACTGTTAACCAAACTGTCATCAAATATAGGAGCAAACAGATCTTCCAGATCTTTCCTTTTGAAAGGTAATGGTTCAGCTGAAGGTTCTGGGAAGTTCAAACGGTTGTGTGCGGGTTCCAAGCGGTCTTGCTCAGAAGCCATTTCTGTGAGTTCATCGAAATTAACGTGTATCGTCTCTTGAATGTCTCCGGTCCGACGATTCCAAATTCTGTATCCCTTGGAGTTCTCACAATAACCAACAAATATCCCTATATCTGCTTTTGCCTTTAATTTACCAAGATCATCTTTATCATTCTTTGGGTAACATAATGCTCCAAAGACATGAAAATAGTTGATATTGGGTTTTCTGCCTTGTATTAGCTCATATGGAGTTTTGTTATGTCTTTTGGTGATCATGCCGCGGTTCTGAGTGTAGCAGGCAGTGTTAACAGCTTCAGCCCAAAGATAATCTGGCAATTGGGCATTGATCAACATAGTTCTAGCTGCTTCCACGAGTGTACGGTTTCGTCGTTCAACTATGCCATTCTGTTCAGGAGTGCGAGCTATAGAATATTGGTGAACAATCCCATGTTTCTCTGTAAATTCCCGAAGGATTTGGTTTTTGAATTCAGTGTCGTTGTCTGTACGAATGATTCTGACGGTGTTGCGAACTTGCACTTGAATCTTTGTGAGAAACATGATAACTATAGACGGAACTTGATCTTTTGTGCAGAGAAAGTAAACCCATGTCCATCTTGAGTAGTCATCCACTATTACCAGAATATATCTTTTCCCATTTACAGACTGAACCCGCATTGGACCACACAAATCCATATGAAGCAGTTGTAGGACGTGGTCTGTGCTATGTTCTGTTTTTGGTGGAAAGTGAGCTCGGTGACTTTTTCCCTGTTCGCATGCAGAACACAGATGATCCTTGGCATATCGGAATTTTGGTAAACCATCTACCAATTTATTCTTTGCCAGGTCGGTCATGGTTTTGAAATTGAGATGAGACAATCGTTTATGCCTTAACCATGCTTTCGTGGGATGAGCCTTGGAGAGTAAACATATAGGAATCGAAGCTGTCATTCCTTCAAAGGAGATGGTGTAAAGACTAGTTCCCCGTTTTCCTTTCATCAGATCATTTCCCTGAAGATCACGAATAAAGCAGGTTTTCTCCCTAAATGCTACTTCTAAGTCTCCATCGCAGAATTGACCAACCAAGAATAAATTCTGACCCAGACCTTCAACATAGTACACACGACTTATTTCGATGTTCCCATTTACATAGTCGCCATAACCCATGATTGCGGCGAAGTGGTCATTCCCGAACCTGACCGTTCCTATAAACTTTGCAATGAAGTTTTTGAGAAGCTTGAGATTGCCGGTCATGTGTTGGGAACAGCCGCTATCAACAATCCATAGAACGATTTGAACCACCTGCATCACAATTAGTAGAAACAGATGGAGTAACGGTTGGACCCGTTGGGTTAGAAACACATGATTTAAGTATCTTAGGTACCCATTTAAAGTTTGCTGTGTTCTCTAGCCAACGTTGCCATTTCCTACTACTTTCTGCTTTCTTCCTAAGGAATATGCTAGGTGTTTTGTTCTTTTTGGGATTTGCTATAGATGCAACTATGGTCTGCTTTGAAACTTCTAGTGGTGGATTCCCTAAAATTGATTTGGCAACTGTGTTAGGCTTAGGGAGGTTACTAGTTCGTTTCGCTTTTCTCTTCAGCAAAGTTTTAGCAACACATTTTTGATGATTACCAGATAAGATACTAGTATGACAACACACACAAGAAGCATTAACATCATTCATAACTGTTAAAGATTCAGCATTCATTAAATCTTTTGTAGAATTACACTTAACCAAGCTAGATTCTATTTTGGACATAACATGCTTCTTATTCTCACTAGATGCATTAACTTCAACTTCTCCAATCTTAGATGTTCCACTCTTAGGTAGCCAGATACTAGTCTTCTTTGGTCTCTTTGTGGTCTTTGATCTTCTACCCTTAGATGTGTCAACTAATCCTGTGGAAGGTGAAGTAAGAGCATTAGTGGTTGTCTTTGATGATGCATTCTTAGGTGCGCTGTCTACTTTTTGCATTCTTGGTACAATCTTATGAACTTTGGTTTTGCCTGTTTCTAAAACTTTGAGTTTTTTACTCAAATCAACAATGATGTGTCGTAACTCTTGATTTTGTGAGTCCAAACGTCTGTTGAGGTAAATTGTTTCGTTTATGTTTTGAGTAATCTCATCGATTTCATTTTCATATATAAACAGTTTGTGTCTTAAGACATCACTATCATTTAAGTCAAGATTTTTTGGTTCATGACTGTTTTGAAATGACAAAGACAGTTTCAGATTTTGGAGTTCTATTTCAAAGTTTGCACTTTGACTTTGACACCAGTCAAGTCTTTTTTGAAGTTGAAAAACTTTATTTTCCATATCATTGTTAATTTGAGAGAGATTCTCATTCTCTTTCACTAGATTCTCAATTTCTATTTGCAACATCTCTTTATCAACAGCATGATTTTTCATAAGACACTCATTACCAGATTCATAAAGTGCATTCATCAACACAGAAACAACGTCACGACTAAGAACATTTTGCAAGAGTCGATCAACTTCATTTTTCAAATATTGTTTGTGAAGATTTTGTTTATGAATTATGACGTCTTTTGCTTTGAAAATGTCCTTCATAGATACCATTTCTGTCTGTAAATCCTCTTCCCATTGAGTTGCACATTTTTTCAGATGATTGACGTGAGGTAAAATTTTGTTTTGAAGAACATCTCGTTTTTCTTTCTCCATAGGAGAGAAAAAAGCGGAGACGGTGATTTTTGAGTTAAACTCAATTTCATTTTCTAAAAATTTGATGTCCTCCATAAATGTCTCAAAATATTTAAGAATTTTAAAAGCTGTAGGCATTTCTGGATTAACATCTTCCTCTGTCAAAGAATCTGTGATTTGTGCATCTGTTTGGGACACAGAATTTACTGAAGAAGAGGTATTCATGTAGGTTTTTAACAATGTTTGTTCTGGTTTATCTTTTGGTGGCACAAATGATTTGCTTATATGAGGTCTTGCGTTGTAATCATAATCAAGTTTTGAAAAATCTTTTGCTTTTAAAGGATCTTTGTTTGAAAGATTTCTTTTTGATCGACTCTCAAACTTGTTTGGACGTTCAAGATCATCAATTTCCTCATCATTGCCATATATCACAACACGTTCAAAGGTATCATCAAACAATAGTTCTGCATTGTATATCTTGGGATTTTTACTGAGTGCTTTTGAGAGACAATGTGGGTAATCACTACCAAGGACAAATCCGTGTCCTTTCGGATTTGGTTTTACCGTTAGTTGTTGGATTTGAGTGATGGATTCACCATTTTTATACACAATTTTTTGAAATTCTTTAACTTGTGCTTCCAAGGTGACGATTTCCTCAAGATATGAATCAACACGTTTGCTGCTGGCTTGCTTTTCCTCAAGAAGTTGATTTTGAGAAGTTGAAAGCTCAGATTGAGTTTTTAACAGTTCAGAATTTAAGGAATCAATTTGTTTTTTGAATTCAAATTGATCCTTTTCTTTTTGAGAGAGAAGCTCAGCCTTAGAATCGGTTAATTCACGTACTTGGTTTTGCAAATCTTGAACTTTGACATATTCTTTTTGGAAAGCGATTTCAAAACATTGTTCACGTTTTTCTTGTTTTTGGTATCCAGAAAGTTGTTGTTTATAGCACTCATTGTCCCGAGATAGTACTGCAATTTTGGCTTTTAAGGTCTGATTAATTTCATTGCACTTCTCTATTTGTGATTGGGTGGACATTAGCAAGGCCTGAAGCTCCGAATCTTGATTAGTCAAATGCTCATTTTGTTCAATCTGATCATGATTGTCATCTTCTATTGGATCATCAAATGAGACAACTGTTCTATCATCATCAAATGATATATCAGTGTTGATTTGATTATCTAAAGAAGATGAGAATGGTGAATCATTTTGAACAGAATTTTCACTTGAGGATGAAGATGCGGAAGGTGAAGCAATCTCATGTAGTAAACATTGTGGATCATGTACCTGAGAAAGACCGTCAGTATCGTAGACCGGGCCTGTCTCGGACATATTCATTTCCTGCATATTTGCCATGAGCATTACAGCTGCGTTTGCCTCAAGATCTTCCATATCATCATCTGAATCTGCATTTGCCATGAAGCTTTGTTCTTTCACATTCATTAAGCTTGCTTTCTCATCCTTAAGTGCCATCAAGAGAGCTTCTTTGTGATATGCACTGCCCATAGTACGAGGCTTTGGACATGCAGTAGCCATATGACCATTCCCTCCACAGTTGTAGCATGTGATTGAAGTATTTGCAATGCCTTTTGATTCCTTTCCATTCAATTGATTCCTGTTATGATCTGCCCCCATATAATTCCTATTACCCCCAGACTAAAACCTTTGTTCTCCAGCTTGAAACCTTTGTGCCCCATAACCTCCTCTGTTCCCTGAACCAAATCTCCCTGATGATCTGTTCTAAATTTCTACCCGACCATCATTAATAACTGCCTGATTCTTTGTATTTGAGGATGAACGAAGTCGATTGTTTGACTTGTTTGTAAATTTCCCAAACGCTTTTGCAATCAACCCAAATGCTTCATTTAGTGAGTTGAATGCATCTTCTTCTTCATCATATTCACTGTTTGTGTAAAAGTTGGAGTCAGTGTTGTTATAGGTTACCATTTGGTTGCCTGATTGTTGAGATGGTGCTTCATATGGGACAAGTTGGTTTTGAGGTTGAAAGCTTGGTTGATAAGATGAGTTTCCAAATTCCTGAGAAGGTAGAGAGAATGTTGGTTGGGCCATTAGTGCAAGCGAGTTAGGTTGTGGTCCTGGTATGAAACCTCCTCTTGCTGCCACTTCTTTGTCCACCTCTGATTGATGTTGTTTGAGAAAATCATAAATCAATCCATATTTGATCTCACCAATCTTCTTTGATTGCCTAACAAATGTTGCATATTTCTGCCATTCAGGACCTAGGCATCCCAGAAATTTGGAGTTGATTGCAATCCTTGGAAACTTCATGTCATGACGATCAAGGTCATTAACAACATTGGTGAAGCGGTGGTAGTATGATTCGATTGTTTCTCCTGGTTCCATAACAAAATTGTTGAATTCCATGTACAATTTAGATTCAAGGTCTTCCAGATTGAGCTCTGTTCCTTCCATCAGAAGATGCACATGCTCCCACATGTCCTTTGCAGTCTTCTGAGCATCAACACTTCGATAGATGGGATTTGGAATTCCCTGAAGGATGAATGCCATTGCCATTCCATTTGCTTCTTGTTGTAAGGCTTGTTCGGTTGTATAGCTAGAAACAGCAACGGGAGTGGATGTTTCTGCTCTTTCAGGAGTTGCTGGAACAACAATTACTGGTTCGGGAAAGGGCCCCACAGTGATGACATGCTTCAAATACGGTCCATGGGGTTTGCAGAGTTCAATGAATCAGAGAAACCTACTTGCCCACTGCACATAGTTTCCAGGTGTTAACATGGGTGGAGTATCTTGATTTCCAGCCTCATGACGAGATTGCTGACTGCTTATAGCTTCACACATCTTATGAAACCAGTGAGGTTCCCTGGACACTGAAGGATTGTTCTGAAGGTAATTTTGTTGCATTATTTGTTGTGGAGATAGTTGTGGTGGAGGAATGAATTGATGTTGTTGCACAAATGCATGATGTTGTTGATATTGTTGAGGAAATTGTTGTTGTTGTTGAGAGTATTGTTGTTGTTGAGGATATTGCTGTAGCTGGTAGTAGTAATTAAAGTGTGGTGGTTGAGACATCGTGTAGTAGCTTGTGTCGGTTAAGGATCTTTAAAGGATAAAGACGGTTGTTGTTGGAAGATTAGAAACTCGGTTAGTCTCGTAAGAAATCCAAGTAATTCTGGTTCGATCAACTGGTTCGATCAGACTGCTCCTTCGATCAAAATATGGTTCCTTCGATCAGTTGATTCCTTCGATCAGTTGGTTCCTTCGATCAAGTTGTTCCTTCGATCAAATGGTTGGTTCGATCAAAATTACTCGTTCGATCAAAGTTGATAGTTCGATCAAAATTGATAGTTCGATCAAAGTTGTTCGTTCGATCAAATTTGATGGTTCGATCAAATTTGATGGTTCGATCAAGTTTGCTCGTTCGATCAAAGATGCTCGTTCGATCAACAAGTTCGTTCGATCAATTGGAAGAGTAAGTCTAACTCGACTACCCTTTTCTTCGTTCGATGAAAGCTCCTTCGATCAAGTTGCTGGTTCGACTAAATTTGCCCGTTCGATCAAGATGCTCGTTCGACTAAAACAACTCGTTTGATCAAAACCACTCGTTCGACTAAAGAACTCTGATGAACAGTAGGATATCTGATGAAACTAATTATACGGATTTCTTAATTTTTTCTTAGATCTAATCTTCTAACAACCTAAATTACCCCTAGGCGAATGATACCACTTATTGTTTAATACTTTTATGAATTAAGCTACCACTAATTAACCACTAATTACCTACTAGATCTAGAGAGAGAAAGCTAGAGAGAGAAAGAGAGTGGAAGATGATAAACACATATTAACACACATAATTAGAACTTCATCAACCAACCCCTCTCCCTAAGGTGGGAGGGGGTATTTATAGTTTTACATGCACTTGGGCTTGTAGCCCTAATTACTCTAAAAATACATAAATAAACATGATAAACTAAATAAACGACACAGCCCATGGGCCTTCTACACGGGCTGGGCCTAATAACAAACCTAAAGGCCTAAGAAACCTTAATACAATATGATCAATACTTGAATAATACAAAACGTGTTCCCAACAAGTAGGAATATAAGGAAGGACAGAATTGGGTTCCATAGGAGTAGACACATGTTTACATCCTAGAAGCCCAAACTCCTTAAGAAGCTCAAGGCAGTATTTTCTTTGTGTGAGACAGATATCATCACCAGTTTTTAGGACCTCAATACCAAGAAAATGTTTCAAATTACCCAAGTCTTTGATATGAAATTTGGTTTTTAGGAAATCTTTAAACTGATTTATCTCATTAATGCAATTTCTAGTAAGAACAATATCATCCACATAAACAAGAAGAGCAATAAACTTGTCATTGTAGGTTTTAGTGAACAAAGAGTGATCATTAGCAGATTGTTCAAAGTTATTTTCCTTTAATATACCAACAAGTTTTTCATTCCACTTTCTAGGAGCTTGTTTTAAGCCGTAAAGGGACTTAACAAGTTTACAAACTTATTTTTATTATTCTCATTACAGAAACCTTTGGGAATGGTCATATAAACATCTTCATCTAAGTCTCCATACAGAAAGGCATTATTAACATCAAGTTGAAAGAGGGGCCATTTGTTCTTAACAGATAAGGCAATTAAGCATCTGACAGTAGACATTTTCACAACAGGAGAGAAAGTTTCATCATAGTCTAAGCCTTCTCTTTGATTAAAGCCTTTAGCAACTAATCTAGCCTTATACCTATCAATTTCACCATTAGCTTTGTATTTGATCTTAAAGATCCATTTACAGCCAATAGGAGTCCTGTTTGGAGGAAGATCAGTTATATCCCAAGTATGATTTTCATTTAAGGCCTCAATTTCAGAGTTCATAACATCAATCCAATTATTGTCAAGAATGGCTTCTTCATAACAAGTAGGTTCAATACTTTTATTTAGACTAGAGGCAAAACAATAATTATCTTTGTCAAGATTAGAATAATTAACAACTTTTTCAACACCATACTTAACTTTACCTTCAACAATGAAATCATTAAGACTACTAGGCATCTTAGAGGTTCTGGTTGACCTTTTTGTAGTGATGGCTGGCAAGCCTTCTTGTTCAGAATTCTGATCAGAGTCAGAAGTTGTACCAACAGAATCTGTTTCATGTGAAACAGTGCCCTCAGGGTGTGTATTTTCATCTATGGAAGTTGCAACAGGTTCATCAACCTCATTAGGGTGACTCAACACTGTGCCATCATCATAAGAAGTCACTCTCCCTTCATCATTGGGACTTACATTTAAATCAAAAAAAAAATTTGTGATTTAAATCTTTAGACAGACCAGTTTCAAAAATAGGTTTTTGTAAAGTATTTTTCATTTTGAATGGGAAAACAGTTTCATAAAATTTGACATCTCTTGAATGAAAGATATTTTTTTGTTTCCAAACTCAGAAGTTTATAACCTTTTTTCTCATTAGAATAACCAATAAAGACACTTTTTTCAGATCTACTACCAAACTTATCAGAATTGTTAAGAATGGTAGCATAACATAAGCAACCAAAAACTCTAAGGTGAGAGAGTGAAAGGTCATGCCCATACACATAGAAGAAAGGGGATTTGCCAGACAACACAGAAGAAGGTAACCTGTTTATAACATAAGCAGCAGTTAGAACACATTCAGGCCAAAAATATAGAGGTAATTCCCCCTGAAACATAAGGGATCTAGCCACATTCAGAAGATGCCTATGTTTCCTTTCTGCAATACCATTTTGTTGAGGTGTATAAACACATGAGGTTTGATGTAAAATGCCTTTGTTATGAAAAAAATGTTGCAGATTGTTGTTAACAAATTCTGTTCCATTATCACTTCTAAAAATCTTTACATTTTGTTCTAATTGATTTGATAGCATGTAAACAAAGTTAACAATGGAAACATAAACATCATCTTTTCTTTTAAGCATATAAACCCATACTGCCCTTGGGTAGTCATCAACTATTGTTAGAAAATATTTATAACCATCTCTGCTAGTAACTTTGTATGGACCCCATACATCTAGGTGAACAAGTTGACCAATTTTAGTTGACTTATGGTCACTTAGAGGAAATGGTTCTCTGGTTTGTTTAGCTTTATTACAGGTATCACAAAGATGACCAGATTTAGTTGGACTATCAAGTTTGAGAGTGGGTTTAAGGACATGTAAGACTTGGTCAGAAGGATGGCCAAGTCTTTGATGCCAGAGACTTCTAGACACATAGCAGATAGATATGCAATTATTGGAAACAATCTTACATGCAGAGTCAACATCAAACATATATAACCCATTGTATTGTTTACCAATCCCCACAGTCCTTTTTTGATGTAAATCCTGTATATAGCAATTAGATTCATCAAATCCAACAAACAATTTATTGTCTCTAGCAATCATATGAACAGACAGCAGACTTACATTATACTCAGGAACTACCAAAACATCATATAAGGTTAGACCATTGTTGATTTTTAAATCACCAATTTTAGTAATTAAAGCCTGAGTACCATTGGGATGTCCAACAGTTAGTCCAAGGTTTGAAATATCCACAACATTGATTAAGAATTTTGTAGACACAGTCATATGCTGGTTTGCACTAGAATCAACTATCCATCCAAGACTGATGTTTCCCGTTAAAGAATTTGTGTTATTATTAAAAAATTTGTTGAAGTTTATATTAAACTTGACACTTCCATTAAAGAAAGTTCCAGAAAAACTTTTACTTGCCATATTGGCATTAGCAGAAGACACATTGTTGTCATTAAGAAGACTCATGAGTCTGACAAGCTGTTCATTAGACAAAGAGACAAGAGAGTTGCTAGCTCTATTATCAGTAGCATGGTTAACATCAGCAGAGGTATTATTACTAGTAACAGATTGTTAGGAATATGAATATTCAGTTGAAGACTCGGTCACCCCGAGTACTTATTAGCACATCATAGCTCGTAGGATAACTAGTAATATTAGTAGTAGCTTAGTTATTATTATTAGTATTGTGGAGTGGGTCGGGTCTTTACCCTCTGTCAGCTCTCTCCACAGCCCGCTAGGGGCATATTATGTAGTAAGTATAAATACCCCTTCCCTTGCAAGGGAAGGGTTGGAACTTCTCATTATTTCACAAGCTAATACACATACTCTTTCTCTCTCTAAGTTCCCATCTCTCTCTCTCTAAACCCTCCTCTATTTGATCCATACTTGTCCCAATCTTGTGTTTATGTGTTAGTGAATATCCTACAATTGGTATCAAGAGCCATGGTTAGGTCCATGTGTGTTGGTATTCACGGATTTGATTAGATTTGGGGTAGTTTTGGTTCGAAATAGATAGGCTCTAAATATTCCATTTTACGCCTTGTTTAGTGGTTATATCTTGTTTGATCTTGTACTTTCTAGCTTAGGAATAGTATAGAAGTATTACTTGGTGTTTGGAATCTGTGTTTCAAGCTGTGTGTGGTGAGTTTTGGCTGATTCGTGAGGTTTTGGAAAGGTGTTCGTGGGTGCGGTTTGTCCGTCTGGTGAAGTTTCTTAGGTGCGGTTTGTGTTACCTCGAAGGTGCGGTTTGTCTTATTACCGGTTTTGGCAAAAGGACAAAACGCATTGAAAGCGACGTGTTTGGCAGTTTGTGTCTACGCGGTTTGTCTCTGAGGCGTGTATGCGGTTTGTGTCTACGCGGTTTGTCTCTGCGGTGTGTATGCGGTTTGTCTAGACTGTTTGTCTGTGTTGTTTGTCCACGCGGTTTGTCTCTGAGGCGTGTATGCGGTTTGTGTCTACGCGGTTTGTCTCTGCGGTGTGTATGCGGTTTGTCTAGACTGTTTGTCTGTGCTGTTTGTTCACGCGGTTTGTCTCTGCGGCGTGTATGCGGTTTGTCTAGGCGGTTTGTATCCTCAAGGGTGCTATTTGTCCATGCAGTTTGTGTCTTGGTGATTTTAGAAATTCCCGCGAAAGATTCGATTTCTCGGTTAAATCACAAGATCAGTAAAATCCCATATATATTATGGCTACCACATCAAGCACTTCATCAGATGATATTCAAGCAGCAGGATCTGACACTCGTCCACCTATGCTTGATAGGACGGACTATGAATCGTGGTTACAAAGAATACGGCTCTACTGTTTGGGAAAAGATAATGGAGTTAACATTCTCAAGTCAATTGACGAAGGACCATATCAGATGGGCACCACCAGAGACGCTGTTACAACTGGTGAAGATGGAACTGTGACTTTGGGAATTGACAGACCTCGAAACTACAATGATCTCAATGAAGAAGAAAAGAAGAGGTATGATGCTGACATTAGAGCTTCAAACATTGTCATTCAAGGTCTGCCAAAGGATGTATACAAGCTCATCAATTTCAACACTGAAGCTAAAGCTGTGTGGGACAACGTTAAAATGTTGTTGGCAGGGTCAGAACTCACAAAGGAAGATCGTGAGTCACAGCTGTATGATGAGTTCGAGCACTTCAAAATGAACTCAGGAGAGAATATCACAGACTACTATGTGAGATTTCATAAGTTGGTGAATGATATGAGGATGATCAGAATGACTATGCCCAACATCCAACTAAACTCAAAGTTCGTGAACAACATGACTCCTGAATGGGACAGATTTGTTACTGCTGTCAAACTCAACAAAGGTTTAAGGGATACCAACTATGAACAGCTGTATGCCTACCTGCAACAACATGAGAAGCATGCTGCCTACGATCGGGTGCTGAGAGAAAAGTTAAATCCTTCAACTCCAAATGATCCACTGGCTTTTATGACAAATGTTCTACCAACAACCCAATCATCATCCATCCCAAGCTATCATCAACTTCACTCACCAGTACCTGCTATGAGTTCTCAACTTGACTCAGGCTACTCTCAGACCGACAAAATGATCGACAACCTCACCAATCAAGTATCATTGCTGGTTCAACAGTTTCAAGCATCACTCCCTCAAACCAACAATCAGTTAAGGAATTCATCCAACCTACGCAATCAAGCAATGGTGGAGGATGGGAAAATTGTGGTTCAGAATGTGCAAGGGAGAGCTGGAAGAAACATGGGTCGAGGTTATGTGCAGAATAGAGCAGGGAATGCCAATCAGGGGCAAGGGAAACAGATCAAGTGCTATAATTGTGGAGGACTGGGACACATTGCTAGAAACTGCAATCAACCTAAACGTCCTCAGAACTCAGATTACTTCAAAGACAAGATGCTGTTAATGCAAGCTCAAGAGAATGGAGCTGTGTTGGATGAGGAAGAGTTATTGTTCTTGGCTGGTGATGGGGGAAATACGTTTGATGAAGATGTGGATGAGCAACCAGTTCAGGATCTAGCACTCAATGATCCTAACATCTTCAAGGCAGATGATTGTGATGCATTTGACTCAGATGTAGATGATGAACCTACGGCTCAAACAATCTTTATGGCCAACTTGTCTTCCTTGGCTGCATCACCTCGACAAGCTGGTTCCTCTAGTGCATCTGTGATATTTGAGGTACTAAAAATCTATGACACATATGATATAGTTGATGAACAAAAGAATCCCAAAGAAGTACAACAGGCAGATGTTTCTGACTCAAATAATGTTGACATGGAAAATAGCAATATTATTTCATATGAACAGTATTTGAATCACAACAACTCACCTGATGTACCAAATGGTGAATCTTCTGTCAATAATGATGCTAGTGTTTTAAGTAATGTGTGTGCCTTAGATACTGCGTGTAATATAGATAATGCATGTGAGTGCCATGAGAACAACTTGCCTGTCCCTGATGATAACTTGATCACTAGACTAAACATTTATAAAGAACAAGTGGCTATGTATGAACAGCGGGCTAAGTTTGAGCTTAATGAACGTGAGCAGAAATTAGAATGTCAAATGAGTACACTTATTAAAGAGTCTAGAGTAAGAGAAGAAACATTAAAACAAGAGTTGAATTCTTTGAAAAGTCAGCTAGAACAGTCTGTCAAACAGAAACAGGAAGTACAAAGGTGTATAACTACACTTAAGCTAGAATTCAAAGAAAAAGAAAAGGATCTCTTAAATGATTTCTCTAGACTCAAAACCTTAAAAAATAAGCTTGAGGATAAGTTGTACACACAAGACCAAACCAGACAGACTGCCCAAATGATGTATAAGCACAGAAAGTTAAGTGACAAGCATAGTGAAAGCAATGTAGGTAGATCTAAATTAGCTATTCATGAGATTGCTAAGATAGCCCAACCTGCATTAAATGATTCTAATGTGATGTTTATGCCTAATCATGACCCGCCTGAGCTTATCTACACTAAAGAGGAGGAGGAGATGAGTGAGAGAACAAAGGAAAGAATGAATGAGAAAATGAGGGATCCCGAGTGCATAGCCAGACGAATAATAATCAAGCCCCATGACTATAGTGAGGAAAATCGTCTGACTGTGTTTGCTCCTCAAAAGAATTTAACACCTGAACAGATATTCTGGAAACAAGATAATGAAAAACTTAAGGAAGAAAAACTTAAGGCCAACACCCCTCTCATTAGAAAAGTTGCGTCCATAACGGTGTATCCTCCCAGTACACCTAGGAATTTTGTGCCTTTGTCTCTTCCCACTGAATGCAAAACCTTTATTAGCTTATATGTGCTTTGGCAACTGTTTGCTGATTTTGATAAAACATGTAAGAAGAGAATCACACCAACCGGCATTACTGAGGGGGAAAGGTGTTTTGAACATGCAAAAAAGTGTTACTTAACTGAGGTCATGCCATTCTTTAAACTACTCAAAGAACATTTTGAAAGGCTGCAAACTGCCCTCAACACAGAAATAAAAGAAATGAAAGTAGTGTTTAAAGACATGGAAAATGAGGTGAATGAATATGCAATAGAATTTAAGAGTCGTGAGATTGAAAGAAAAAACATACTCATTACTAATGACAACTTGATTGCTAAATGTATTGCACAAGATGTATTTTACACTGCTACTGATTCTGCATTGTCTGCTTGTCAATTTAATGAGTATGCTATTGCGTTAAATGTCACCCAAAATCGTGTTGTTGAGCTTGAGGGGGAGAATTTAAAATTGCTTGAAAAAATTCAAAATGATGACCATGATAATATGGTTAAACGTTTTTCAAAATTAGAAGTTGATTATCTAAATTTACAATTGAAACATCAACATTTAAATGAAAAACATAAAATATCAAATGACAAGACATCCTTGGATGCTCCTGAATTTGATACTTATTTTGAATTAAGCAAACGAGATGAGAAAATTCAAGCTCACACGAACACGATTCGACTGCTGAGGGCCCAAATTGCCCAATTGAAATCCAACAAGTGTGACGTGTATGGCACCAATAAACCTTCGTCTTCAGATTCTCAGAATTTTCAATATCAAAAAACCATAAATAAGTTACATTATGAAAATGAGTGTTATCGAGAAGAAAATTCAAAGGTCAAACAACATTTCAAAGAGTTATATGATTCTATTAAAGTTACAAGAAGCAATCACAATGATCAAATAACCTCTTTGACAAATGAAATTGAGAATCTTAAGGCTCAGGTGAAAGGTAAAATGCCATGCACCACTTGTAATTGTGATGCACCAAAGGCTACTGCTAGTAAAAAGTATGATGTTGATGTTGGGCATATTCCATTTAACCTTAGAAATAATAGCTTTGCCCATCAAACATATCTAGATCATCTTAGAGAGGGCCTTGACACACTTCATGAGGTAGTTGAAGAGGATAGAACTGAAAAGCCACTTGATAGGGCAGTTGTCTATGCCTGCAAACTCACGAAAAGGATTCAGGAAAACTTAGAATATGCCATAGGCTCAGTTCCTAAGTTTAACAGCCATAGAGATAGATTTGTTGCATCATCATCCACTGTTGAGAACAAGCATGTAGCCTTTGATCTACCACCTAAAACATCAGAACCCAACACATCATTATCAGGAAGGCATGTGACAGAAAAATAAACTAATGTTCCCTTCGATGCTTCTACAGGAGTAAAAAGTGACACCCAAGCTAGCGGGTCAAGGTCTAGAGGAAATGCAAGAAAGGATAGGACTACGCCAGCTAAGAATGATCACTTGAAGAAAGTAGAAGCCCAACCTAGGAACAATAAGTTTGCAATGAGTAGGATGAATCGTGTTGATTCTAGTATCAAAAGTACTGTAATTAATTCGAATTCTAATGCTATCTGTAAAACATGCGACAATTGTTTAATTTCTGCTAATCATGATGAGTGTGTTGTGTCTTTCTTGATGTCTTCTGCTTCACCCCATGTTAAGAATGTTAGGATAACTGAAACATGCAAGAAAGTTTGGAAAGCAACAGGAAAAAAATTTGCTAGCGTAGGCTATCAATGGAGACCCACTGGAAGGAAATTCAATTTAGGAAAACAGTGCACATTACCTAAAATGAATAAGCACAAAATTGTGAAGGTTAAGGAATGGAGACCCACTGGAAGGAAATTCAATTTAGGAAAACAGTGCACATTACCTAAAATGAATAAGCATAAAATTGTGAAGGTTAAGGAATGGAGACCAACTGGTAGAATCTTGCCTTTAGGGTCACAATGCCTTCTACATAGGTCTTGTCCTGCCTCTAGTACAGTCTCCACTATAAAGATAGTAGCATCTGCGAACTCTGTGGTTCCAGAATATTTGTGTGCTGACCAAACGGACCCCAATTGCACGTGGGGATCCACATTTTTCAGTTATCCATTGTTGTCTGGTTTCAAATGCAGGTCGTACAAATCGTCCTATGGTATTTGGACTCAGGCTTCTCAAAACATATGACTGGGGATCGCTCGCGGCTCAAGAACTTCGTGAAAAAGTTTATCGGGACAGTTAGATTTGGGAACGACCACTTTGGTGCGATTATGGGTTATGGAGATTATGTGTTCGGTGACAGTATAATCTCAAGGGTATACTATGTGGAAGGATTAGGGCACATTCTGTTTTCTGTGGGTCAATTTTGTGATTCAGATTTGGAAGTGGCTTTCAGAAAACATACATGTTTCGTCAGAGAATTGGATGGTATAGATCTCCTCAAGGGCAGTCGGGGCACCAATCTATACACCATATCGATTGAAGAAATGTTGAAGTCCTCTCCCATATGCTTGCTTTCTAAAGCCTCTAAAACAAAATCATGGCTGTGGCATCGTCGTTTGAACCACTTAAACTTCGGTACCATAAATAATCTTTCCCGTAAAGATCTTGTTAGAGGGATGCCCAGACTAAAATATGAGAAAGATCATCTCTGCCCTGCATGTCAACTGGGCAAAAGCAAGAAACAAACCCACAAGCCTAAAACCATTAACACCAACTTGGAAGTTCTTCATACCCTCCACATGGACTTGTGCGGTCCAATGAGAATACAAACCATTAATGGAAAGAAGTATGTTCTGGTGATAGTAGATGATTATTCTCGGTTCACATGGGTAAAGTTTTTGAGAACCAAGGATGAAACTCCAGAGGTTATCATTAAACTGATAAAACAGCTGCAAGTAAGGCTCGATAAAACTGTCAGAATCATCCGCACTGATAATGGTACTGAGTTTGTTAACCAACAACTCCGTAATTTCTATGAAAGTATTGGCATCACGCATCAGAAAAGTATCCCTCGCACTCCTCAACAGAACGGAGTTGTTGAACGAAGGAACCGTACTCTGGTGGAAGCTGCAAGAACCATGCTTATATTTTCAAAGGCACCGATGTTTCTCTGGGCAGAGGCTATTGCAACAGCATGTTACACTCAAAACCGATCTCTAATTTATCCTGTTCATGAAAAGACTCCCTTCGAGTTAGTTCATAACAAGAAACCAGATCTTTCCTTTCTCCGTGTGTTTGGCGCACTTTGCTATCCGACTAACGATAGTCAAGACTTGGGAAAGTTAAGAGCTAAAGCAGATGTAGGTATTTTTGTTGGATACGCACCAGACAGTAAAGGGTATAGAATCTACAATAAGAGAACCCGTAAAATCATGGAAACCATTCATGTTACGTTCGATGAGCTGAGTGAGCAACCTGCTTCAGGACAAATTAGTTCTGGACCTGATCTTAAACTTTTGACACCTGGACCCATTAGTTCAGGACTTGTACAGAATTCCACGCCTGCAGATTGCAGATTTTTTTGTGCCACCTACATGTGAGGAGTTGAAGAAGTTATTTGATCCTATGTTTGATGAATACTTTGAGCCAACGAATGAACCCATCCCAAGTGAACCAGCGGTACTTCCTATGGCTGAGGCTCAAGCTCCGCAAGGCACAGGAGGCCCAACAGCTTCAGTATCAGTCAGTCTCAATGCTCCAGCTGCCAGTCAATCGCCTTCATCATCAAATACTCAATCCTCTCCAGTACTACAAGAATCTGCAGATAACCATTCTTTGGAAGTTAATCCTTCTTCTCCTGCTGATGAGGTTCCTTTTGAAAACATATTTGCTCCTGAACATTCATCAGACACATCCTCTCTTGAAGAACACAGCACTGCTACATCTATTCAAAACCCTCAACCTCACGACCATCTCAGAAAATGGACCAGTGATCATCCAATCGACAACATCGTAGGCAATCCCTCACGTCCAGTATCCACACGTAATCAACTAGCCACTGATGCACTATGGTGCTTTTTCAATTCTGTACTGTCCAAAGTCGAACCAAAAGATGCCAAAGAAGCAATGACTAAAGATTGCTGGTTCCAGGCTATGCAGGATGAAATCCATGAATTTGATCGACTTGAAGTATAGGAATTAGTGCCTCCTCCAGAGCTTGCAATGATCATTGCTTTAAAATGGATCTTCAAAGTGAAACTTGATGAGCATGGTGATGTGTTAAAGAACAAGGCACGGCTAGTTGCAAAAGGGTTCAGACAAGAAGAGGGAATTGATTTTGAAGAATCGTTTGCTCCGGTTGCTAGAATTGAAGCCATAAGAATCTTCCTTGCAAATGCTGCTAGTCGGAATATGATAGTCTACCAGATGGATGTCAAAACGGCTTTCTTGAATGGAGACTTAAAGGAAGAAGTTTATGTGAGCCAACCCGAAGGATTCGTGGATGCTGAACATCCTACTCATGTTTACCGCTTGAAGAAGGCTCTTTATGGGTTAAAGCAGGCGCCAAGGGCATGGTACGATACATTGTCCAAGTTCCTTCTTGTGAACGGGTTCTCCGAGGGTGTTGTTGATCCCACATTATTCACCAGGAAGTCCAGAAAACATCTACTACTTGTTCAGATTTATAGAGATGATATCATCTTTGCTTCAACAGATCCTAGTGAATGTGATAGATTTTCAAAGGAGATGAATTCCAAGTTCCAAATGTCAATGATGGGACAAATGTCATTCTTCTTAGGATTACAAGTTTCTCAAAGTCCCGGAGGCATATTCATTAATCTATCCAAATACGCCAACGAGATCTTGAAAAAGTTTGGATTCGATTCAAGTGAGCCTGTTGACACTCCAATGGTTGATAAAACAAAGCTGGATGAAGATCCTTCAGGGATTCCAGTGGATATAACAAAGTATCGAAGCATGATTGGATCTTTGATGTACATCACGGCTAGCAGACCAGATGTTCTGTTTGCTGTGTGTATGTGTGCTCGGTATCAATCCAGGCCAACCAAGAAGCATGTTGAAGCGGTGAAAAGGATCTTCTGATATCTTCAAGGCACAGTTCATATGGGTCTCTGGTATCCTAAGGATACAGCAATGGAGTTAACGGCTTATGCTGATGCTGATCAATCGGGATGTCAAGACACTCGTCGCAGTACTTCAGGAGGAGCTCAGTTTTTAGGGGAAAAGTTGGTTAGTTGGTCTTCTAAGAAGCAGATGAGTACTTCCATATCATCTACTGAAGCTGAGTACATTTCCATGTCTGCTTGCTGTGCACAAATCCTTTGGATGCGATCATAACTTTCGGACTATGGATTCTCATACAACAAAATTCCCCTATATTGTGACAACAAAAGCGCCATTGCTCTTTGTTGTAACATTGTTCAGCACTCCAGGTCAAAACACATCGACATCAGGCATCACTTCATCAGGGAACAGGTGGAAAAAGGAATTGTGGAACTATACTTTGTAAGGACAGAGTTTCAGTTAGCTGACATCTTCACCAAGGCTCTCCCAAGAGATAGGTTTCAGTTTATTCTCCCACGCCTTGGTATGAAGAGCATGACACCTGAAACCCTCAAGTGTCTTCAGGAAGAAAAGGAGGAGTAAAGGATTGTCTTCTTATATCCTTGTACATTGTTGTATATATCTTAAATCAAAAAGAAAATACAAAAATATAAAACCTATAAAAACCATAAAAATCGAAAAATCAGAAAATACCAAAAATAGTCCTACCTAGGCATGTCTTCTGTTTATCGATAACATTTACGGATCTAGAAATGTCATTCAACAATGACACGGATCTTTAAATGAAGCTCGAGCAGAAGTTATACTAATCAGTTAAAACATGTCTTAATGGCTTGCAGTTACTTCATACTGCAACCCGCGTTATACACTGGGGAAAGCACGTCGCCAAAAAGACGGCTGTTCCTCCAACTGGGTGATGTTCACCTGGGCATGGATTACTTTATATCCATGTTTCACCGACTTGATGTACATTTCAGTGCGTCATTTCGTGTATAAGAAGAGAAGTCTTCTTTACATCAGACTCTTTATCTTGTTTGATTCTTCAAGAGAGTCTTGATGTTACACAAGGTGGTTAATTGAATTAAATTTTCACAAATACTCGTCGCTCAATTGAATGACTACAGCTCTTTAAATAGAAAACGGGTCATTAATTGAGGGGGAGAATATTTGTTCAAATTTCTGACACCTTGCCAAATTTGTGCAACATCAGCAGTGACACTCTCTCGTGGTTTAAGGGGGAGCATAGTATGCTCCTAAATCAGAATACATTTAAACCTGACCACATTTTCTCCCAAATTTTCTAAACTTATTTAAATCAATTGGGATCACAAATCTCAAATGGTTTGAAATTTTTGATCGGGGGAGAGAATGTGATTTAAATATGAAATTCTGATAAAATGTGATGATTTGGAAGTTAATGTAAGCTCTCCCGTATGTGCTAAACTCTTTCGTATATCGATGCACATATTGAGGGGGAGCAAATGGTTTTTAACAAAACATAAAGGATTGGGCATCTCATGCGAGTGTGGCTCAGATATAACAAATGAATTGACGAAACTTGAACTGTCATCAATCGAAAGGATGCGTCTTGGCCGGGTAATAATTTCAAGCTGGTCTAACCAGTGATGTAAGCGTGTCTCGAAAAAGACGTATCTGAGTAGAGTGTACCATTTCGAGAAACTTTCTGTGGACTTGACCAGGCCGGGTAATAATTTCAAGCTAGTCTAACTAGTGATGTAAACGTGTCTCGAATCGGTCATGTTCACTGAAAGTGGATCAATTCAAAAAGTGCGAGCTTCACCTGACATGTGTAAATTTATAAAACAATTATTCGAGCACATGTTGAGGGGGAGCATTTGAAAAATATAAAACTCTCAAGTGTTTGCAAAAATGTGTTTCAGAATCATGAACACTTTGAGAGATTTTTCAAAGATTTGGTTTGGCAATCGTGGATGAATATCAAAGACCGACCATTTTAATTAATGCATGGAGTTATAAGGATGGTTAGGTTAGGCTCAAGTTCCCACGATCCCGCCAGAGCCGGAGGGATCTACCCAGGGACAATCCACTAGTTAGTGTAGAAGTCCTTAGGTATGATTAAAAAAAGGGAGAAAAGTGTGATTAAGGGAAGAGTGCCGACTGAGATGGAGCTAACACTGGAACAAACCCAACAAGGTGTTAGTTATAAAGTCTCGGTAAGCACTGAAGGGGTTGAAGAATGAAAAAGAATTGTAAAGATAAAGGGTGAAAAGAAAGAAGCCCTCCTTACAACTTAGGCAGAAACCGGGTCAATACATATGCTGTCAGAATCACTTAGTTGATTGCTGGAATTGAAGACAAAGTATCATGGACCCAGTGATACGCTGCACAACCCTCCCTAGCCACTCAAGGTCCCTCAAAAGATTCTTGTTTCAATTGTCACGGAGTTCAATTCATTTCTATCGTCTCTCTCACTCCGAGTTAGATGATATTGAAAAGGTGGCAGTTCTCTCCAGCCTCCGCTCACTAAATCAAAACGCACTATAGAGTCTAGAGCCACGAGATTCATAATAAGATCTCATAGGAACACGGATTATTTCTACACTGGTTGTTCATCATTAAGGACACCAGTTGTAAACTTAAGAGTCCTACGCAGATCTTAGCAATCTGCCAGAACATTTATGAGGGAATTTACAATTGTAATTCTCAATGATTGAATGGAAATTCCTGCCAGGGTCAACATCAAGCAGCCCTGAAAGCAGGTCACTTCAGTAATTCTTTAAGGATTACGCTTAGTGGTCACGGCGGTTTCAAAACGGTCTATAGTCGTGGAGTGATCTCCAGCGACTCACCTAATCGTTGATGTGCTACGGTTCGATCTTAAAAAGCCCTCTGTGGGTTTTCGATTAGGAACGGTCTTGGTAAGGATTAGAGAGAGTTTTCACACTATGCTGTTAACAATCTCGAAGTCCGAACATGTAAGTACCGGTCGATTTGTTGCTAACTGTCGTATGCAGGAACTTCTGGCGATTGTAGCTGTGGAATGCTGTAGCTGGTTGCTGTTGTAGCTGGTTGCAGAAAAGATGCCAATCCTCTACCACATGTTCACACTACATCATCATCTTAATCGAAGAAGTCATGACAACCTAAATGACCTTCAACACAGCTTCTGCTAACTCTGATGCTGAAAGTCATGACCTAGAATGGAGTGAGCATGTCGGTTCAATGAGTACCACATCACATTGATACATACCACTGAAAGATGACATGGAAACACATGGTGGATGATAGCTCCAACGAATCAACAAAGATCATCCAAGACAGAAGAAGGTCATCTAAAGAGTTGATGCTGCACAATGATCATGGATTGTGAAGAATCATTGTTTAACGAGCTATGAAGTCAAGAGACATGGATGAAGTGCAAAAATTCTGAACATTACTTCAGGGGTGACCTCCCTTAGGGGGAGATTGTTAGGAATATGAATATTCAGTTAAAGACTCGGTCACCCCGAGTACTTATTAGCACATCATAGCTCGTAGGATAACTAGTAATATTAGTAGTAGCTTAGTTATTATTATTAGTATTGTGGAGTGGGTCGGGTCTTTACCCTCTGTCAGCTCTCTCCACAGCCCGCTAGGGGCATATTATGTAGTAAGTATAAATACCCCTTCCCTTGCAAGGGAAGGGTTGGAACTTCTCATTATTTCACAAGCTAATACACATACTCTTTCTCTCTCTAAGTTCCCATCTCTCTCTCTCTAAACCCTCCTCTATTCGATCCATACTTGTCCCAATCTTGTGTTTATGTGTTAGTGAATATCCTACACAGATTTAGAATTAGCATTGAAGTTTCTTTTAACATAACCATGAGGGTAACCAACAAGATCATAACATCTATCAACAGTGTGGCCAGTCTTGTTACATTTGGTACATTTAAGATTTGGATTTGGATTTGGTCCTCTGTTGTTTGAATTATTACCAGTATTGAAACTAGACCCTTTGTTGAAATTGTTATTATTGTTAAACCTTTTCTTGTTATCAAAAGTTTTTGCACCATCAAAGGTTTTTGCAGCAAAGGCTGTAGCACAGGGTTTAACAGAATTGTTTCCAGAAGAGAAGTTTCTATGAGATTATTCCCCAGAAACAACAGAAAAAGCATTTTTGACATTAGGTAAAGGATCTCTGGTTAAGATGTTACTTCTGATAGGCACATAAGTGTCATCAAGACCCATAAGAAATTGCATTAACTTGATAAGCTGATTATGTTTTTCAAAGTGTTTCCATAAAGAATTAAGATTATTGTAATAATCAGCAAGAGAGGACCCATTTTGACTTAATGAATTTATATTTTTATGCAAATTAAAGACTGCAGAACCATCAACTTTATCATATGTTTCTTTAAGGTCTTCCCACATCTCATAAGCAGTTTTAGCATATATGGCACCAGCAAACAATTCAGGACTAAGAGAGTTCAGAATCCATGTAACAACCACATAATTACAAGTATCCCATTGATTAGCAAGAGCAGGATTAGAATTATCTCTTTTACAAGTACCATCAATAAATCCAATTTTATTATGGTTCCTTAAAGCAAATGTCATGGCAATACTCCGTATTTTATAATTTTCTGTTCCAGTAAGTTTAATAGTCATAATGGGAGTACCATTAGTGTTATTAGGATGTAAATACAGAGCATCACCAAAAGACAGATTCAATTCAGAGGAAGAACCACTTTCAACACCATTATTTGTATCTACACTAACATCATCATCACTAGCCATGATAGAAGAATGGAAGCAGACAGATAAGCAAAAACACAGATATCAAATTCAACCAAATAGACAGATTATAACAGACATATTAAAGCATATAATAACCAGAGATCACAGAAAAACACCAAAAACAACCAACTTCTCAATACTCTTAATCTATCTTTCAATATTAGAACAATAGGAAATAAAATAGAAACATAATTTAAATAACTCACACCCAAGAAATAACGAGTACTAAGCCAGTGGACTGGGGTAAACCAGAGCAGGTATTCGTACCACTTAGAGGTGGCAGATCAAGGTGTTAATTTACCTGTTTGCACCTACAATGGCTTGAATACTGTTATTCTTAAATGAGGATAGACTTACAAAGCAATAGGCAGCGGAAGGGACAAATCACAATCACCCTAGATTCACTTAGTCTAGGGCTGATTATGAACCAGAATCAACCAGCAATCACTCCAATAACAAAAGCCCCAAAAATAAAAAAAATTAGGGTTTTAGGATAAAACCCTAATTTTCTAATTAATACCCAACACAGCAAGAGCAATCGGATTGACCACCTCAGAAGACCCCAAGACGCCTTTAATTATTGCCACAAGAAACAAGAAGAAAAATCCCCAAATTTCCAGGACCCCTAGAAATCAAATCAGCAGCGATTATGAGCCTGTCGCTTTGATACCATGTGAGAAAGTATCAGGATCAACAAGGGGATCACAAATCAGAGCTTTATTAAACCAAGAACAAAATAGTCGGCGCCAATAAGGCCAACATACAATACACAATGGTTGTAAGATCAGATTGTTATCAACACAATGATAACCGAACGATTACAAGATAAATATTGAACAAGACTGATAGTGACTAATGACTGAGATTGAATATGATAGTGAGAATGATAAAACACTGATGCAGCTAACCCTAGAGGAGGGGGAGGATAATATAAGGAAAAATGTTGCACACAGCCCCTTCAACTTCTATAGCTTGAATAAAGACAACAAAACTCTTCAATAGCAGATTATGAAATGTCCATGAATGGCCCTGAGATATTAAACTGCAAGACAAACAGGCTAGAAATATAATCAGTAACAGATATGCTGATATGCATCAGAAACAGATTATGCTAGCTTATTTGAACACAAGGTCTTCCTTCAAGTATATTTTATGCTAATAGTAACATTTTATAATTATGTTATACTTGGTAATTCTTGGATTGTTAAAACTACAACATCTTCGTGTTGTAAGAATCGTTCTTGGGCGCCCGACAGTAGTTTAGCAGCTAAACCATCATCTTCGCATCCACAATTTTAGGTAAGGCCACAAAACACAAAATTTATGTATTCAAAATCCATGTAGTACCACTTTAAAAAAAGGAAAAATTGAAGGAAAAAAAGAATTCAAATTCTAGGCGCTTGAATTGGAATACGGGGCATCTCTTTCAAAGAGCAAAGTGTTTGCCACAATGTTTTAAAATCCGGGTCGACCCATCTAGTTTAACCGGTTGAACTGGGAACCGGTTTGGAGACCAGGCAGGATGTTGTCGGGTATTTGTTTATTTGAGAACCGGCAGGTTTTCATTGACCCGGGCCAACTACGTTTGATAATGTAAAACCCTGAAAATCTGAAAAGCATGTAAAAAGACCAAAATGCCCCTGCAAGTTTAAAAATTAATTAAAAGCTTATAAAGTATCAAATAAATACCAAACTTCTGACAATGCATAAGTTATGATCACAAATAATTTTAACAACTTCATTTAACATTTATACAACTGAAAAAATTACTAAAATGCCCCCATAGAGCCGAATGACATTTTATTTACATTTTAGATTATACAAAGTGAAATAAATGAATTAAATGGAAGAAATCAATCACTTGATTGTGTCCATCAATTTTACCAAAATTCCTGGTCATCCTCCCCCCCCTTGAATCGGCTTGCCTATTTTAAAACCAATCCTTATCATTTATCTCCTCAAACCCTAATTGCCGATTCAAAATAACACACACAAAATTCTTTTAGCCTCCATTCGATTATCTAAAATCTCCAAAGCATTTTTATGAGTTTGAGTAGCATCCAAGGAGTCCTAGAAAAATCGGTTTGAAGTCGTTCATGGTGTGATTCGATCGTGGCATCATTATTCTTGTCGCTAGAGTAATAATAAGGTATAATTCGTATTAATTCAACCGAGCTTCATAAAATTCGTTTCTTATTTTTCCTGAGATCCTTATATTGTGTATGACCTACGAAAAATGTGTACAAGGTGGTTTGGTCCCGTTTGAAGTCGTGGTGATTTCTTTTGGTTCGAAAGTTCTAGCCGAGAGACACAATTCCATTCAGCCTCTTTCACTCGTTCTAAAATTATCCTGGTATTTTTCTCAGCTCCTAATGATCATATCTAACGTGGGAAAAATGATAAAAATAGCCCATGCATCATATATAAATCGTATGGAAATTATTGTGTTATAAACCCTAAAATCGAATTAAATCTATAAAACATGCATGCGATTTTTCTGGATTAGATACATAATTTTTGTGGCATCTATGATCATTATATAACACTAGAAAAATGTTCATTTGAATTTTAGATACCAAAAACTATTATTATTGAAATTATTTTGTAATCGGCTAATAAGGAAAAATAAAAGAAAATTTGGGAAAAACCCTAAGAGCAATCGACCTAGGGTTTATGTGGGTGAATCTGGAAATTAATGTGATTTAAATGATGTGGTTATGATGATTTAATGATTGGGGAAGTTAGGGCTTGATTTTTCTATACAAATGTTATACCGATTAGATTAAAATAAATAGAAGGGTGTGTTTTGCAACTTTTAAAACTCATGGGTTATTTTTAAAACTTATTTTGGAATGTGCACTATTCATATAAAATATAAGTTGAGGGGGCCTAGTGTCATTTTTATATTTTAAAGGATTAAAATGTATTTATTATTTAATTAGGGTTCGATTTGTAAATAATTAAATGAAGGGACTAAACTTGTAATTTCTGGAAACTTAGTGCTGTTTTGGATAATAAAATATATTCAGGGGGTCATGTGCTATTTTGGATAATTTCATGGCTTAATATGTAATTGTTTATAATTAAAAGTTAAAATTGTAATTTAAGGAACTAAATGTGTAACATTGATAACTAGAGGGGCTTAATGTGTAAATTATGAATACTTGAGGATACATGCGTATAATTTGATAAAATAAGTGATCATTGTGTAAAATGGATAAATTAAGGGTTTAATGTCTAACTATGAATACATGAAAGTGTAAAGTGTAACTTCTGGAATATAAGGGTATAAAATGTAAATTATGAAACCTAAAGGACTAAAAGAGTAACTTGAGGAAATCTAAAAGCTAAAAAGAGGAAACCTTCTAAAAATGGAAACTTACTAAATATGGAAACTTGCTAAAGTTGGAAAGTTACTTAAAATGGAAAGGGTTGTGATTCGTTTCTACCCCTCTAGGTGTGAAGAAGGAGAGGACCTGACTCTGTTTCATCTTATTCATCTCTGAGTTTGTTTTGCTTTTGGAATAAGGTACAGATATTCTGACCTTCTCTGTAAGGTTTCCTATGACCTCTTTCATGTTCTGATCTGTTTAGCCTCTGATTGATACCTGTGACTTGACCTTCTGATAATGAACCCCTGCATTTATCTCCTGTCTTGAATCCTGATATGAACCCTGATATGAACCCTAATATAATACCTGACATTTGATACCTTGCTATGATTCCTTTGCTTTGAACCTTTGACCTATTATACGAACCTAGACTGTGAAGCCTTTTTAATTCTGACCTGGAAAATGATTTGAGAAAAAGCTATTTAAAATGAAGTTTACAAATATGATACAATACTCTTTTAATTGGGATTTTACTAACTTTTATGAAAACCATTTTAGAAGGTTACCTTTATGAAAAACCATTTTGAAAGATTATTTTATGAAGATCATTATTAAGAGGTTATTTATATGGACTCTTAATTAGAAATTTTTTTGTAAAGAACTGTTACTATGGAACCTGGATTATTGACCTCCTGATATTGACCTGCTGATATTGACCTGCTGATATTGACCTTCTGATATTGAACCTTCTGATATGACACCCTGATTATGATATGAACCTTTGACCTTTGACTCCCAGTTTGATACCCGAGCCAAATTTGTGACCCTAGCCATGAAGGTAACATGGCCGTGTCTGTGATGCACCACTGGCATGACTAGTGTGTAGCCCTAGTGATTTGGTTACACCGTCCCCATCCTGATTCTGATATGTGCACACTCCCGTTATTATGATTTGTTCTGGGGGGCGAATGGATGCATCCTAGACCTGTTCTGTTTCTGATATATCTGGTATGTCTGGTGACTGGTACTGTGTGCAATACATGCCTTTCACAACCCTGGGAGCTTGCAACTCCAACCCTGGAGGTATCCCCTCAACCCTGTCTTGGTATGCTGAGGTCACCCCTCCATACACCCTGGTATGTGATTTGATATGATATGTTTCTGGGCTCGTGGTGGATTACTGTCCTAAACCTTTACTCTCTCTCTGTACCTTTACTTATCTATTTCGTTATACTATATCTGTTCTTTTCCTTTTACTTTCATTTCTTTTGCTTTCGTTTCCGTTTATTATATATCTGTTCACTGGGCTTTTTAAGCTCAGCCGCACGTTTCTTTTCGTGTGCGGCAGGTTTTAGTTGGAAGCTCGGTTGTTAATAGAGAGAACCTTGGCGTTAGAAGACCTTGTTAGCTATCCTGGAAGTAGAGATGATTAGAAGAGATCCTTATTTCAGACTTAGAAATTTGTACCTTTCAATTGTGGCCTTGTAATATCAGATTTTCAGTTGTAACCTTGGAATCCTATTGTATTATGTATGTCATATGCTTGTGTTTGTTCTGATAAGAATCCGTATTTGTGATACCTTTGCCCTTGTCGGGTTGGGGTGTTACAACGTTTGATAAACTGATTAGGTCATGACTTTTGTTATTTTTTTCTTTATTTTAAACAACAAAAACCTTTTCTTTCCTCTAAAACTAATAAAACACTTTCTTTTTCGGCTAAGCTCAAAATTTGTGTTTTGTTAAATTCTATATTTGCAAAGACAAACATATTATGATTTTGAAAGTTTATATTTAAATTAAAAGGATAATATATCGGGAGGCCACCCAAATTTTAAGTTTTTCTCAAATAGGGTACCCATTTTTTGATAGCAACTTACTAACTTATAAGCCATCAAACTATGTATTTATCTTTGTTTCCACTAATTCCCGTCAAATTTAATCCGGGTAATTATCAAACGGCAATACTGAACCTAACAATAACATATAAAACTAATATGAAAAAAAAAACACAAGTCGCGAAATTTCAGTTTTATCATTCTAAAAAACTTTTAATAATATAAACCCACATATAAATTAAGGGTATAATCAGTATTTCACATCAAACATTTCATTCATATCTCTTTAAGTTAGAGGTTGGTTCCTTATTTATATTTTATAGTTTTCGGGCATAAGTTTGACCGGAATTGGTGTAATTGAAAACAAACATATAGTTGGGCGGCCTATAAGTTCATTTCAATAAATTTGTGGCCTACATGTTAGAGGTTGAAAACTTGGGTGGCCTCCGTATATTCAACCTTCTTGGTCATAACCATATTTAGAATGCGAACAGCGGATTCAAAAGCATAATCCCAAAAGGATAAAGGAAGAGTTGTAAGATTAAACATTGATCATACCATATCTAGCAATGTACGATTTCTTCTCTCAGATACACCATTTTGTTGTGGTGTATATGGAGATGTGAGATGTTGAACAATTCCACACTCAGCCAGATAATCTTTAAACTCTTGGCTTAGGTATTCACCACCTCTATCATATGGTTAAGTTTTGATGAAACAACAAATTAGAGCTATAAATTATTATTATTATTATTTTTATTATTATTATAAAAAAAAAGATATTATTATTATTATTATTATTATTATTATTATTATTATTATTATTATTATTATTATTATTAATTATTTTTATTATTATTTTTATTTTATTTTAAAAAAAAAGATAGGATTTTAAAAATACTATAGAGTCATCTCATTTTTATAAACTAGAACTATAAATCTCTTTTAAACTAGAACTATTAATTGATTGTTTTTGCAATCTTTTTGTATTGTAAATATGTAAATTAAATACTAGAACCCAATAGAGTCATCTCACTTTTATCGGTTCAATTGAATGTAACATCAGAGTTGAGATCAATATAGAATTCATATTCTTTATAAATCCAATGAACCAATTAATGACCATCCATTTTTCATCAAAATTTAAAAAAAAAAAAAAAAAAAAAAAAAAAAAAAAAAAAAAAAAAAAAACTTTCCGCCTTTTAAAAAAAGATAAAAATATCTTGCAAACGGTATATCGTTAAGCGACAAAAAAAATAAACAATCGCGACGAGAATATTTTTATCTTTCGCTAGACGGACACTTCGATATACTTCCAACAAACTTTTTTTTTCGAGTTTAGTGTTAACGAGAATGGCGTCGGTCCGCCGCGTTACGGGCAGGCCTTTTTTTCTGTTGTATTACAGACGGATTCGAAAGTAGTCTGAGTGCAACGGGGTTAGACACACGGATGCAAAGTCAAATATAACCCAATCGAGTTTCGTATTCAATGAGAGTATCATAACTGATACAATAACATCAGTGTTGTTGTCTTGGTATATTTTATACTATGTTTTTCTAAATTCGTTAGTATGACAACATATTACAACTAAAGATTTCCAAAAATACTTCAACAGACGCAAGTCATGGCTAAAAATACACTATGTTATAAATTTCTAAACTTGGACAGAGAGATAATGTAGATGACTTACACGTGCCTAATAGGTGGTTGTTGGGTGCTATGTGTTAGAGTTAATGTATAAATATTAATATACGTATGTCCGGTTTCGAACCCGAGACTCGGGATTGCACACAATACGTGAGAGTTCAAATGGTTTGAATAAATTAAATATATTTTATATATTTATTTATTTATTTCACAAATAAAACACTTAACGGGGTTTGGATAACGCTCGTTAAAGGACTAATTATGCAAAGTGGGAAGAGAAGGATCTAGAACCCAAACCCATTGGGTTTGTTCGGCCGATCCACCCTCTATGGGCTTGGAGTCGGTTTGTGGTAGAGTAGGGAACAAACTAGGGATTGCCTATAAATACAATTCACTTGTGTTTAGTTTTTCCCTAATCTTGAATCCCTAACTAAGCCAAACTTCTTTCTCCTCTCTTCTCCCTAGCTAGAACCGATCGCCTCTTTTAAATCCACTAGGATTTGCGATCCAAGTAAGGCTAAACAAGTGTTTGGTTGTTTTGTGATTCTTGAACCTAGCTTTTCCCATTGGAACGCTAGTATCTCGTGTGTACAAGAACGAGTAACAAGCTTATTTTAGCTTGTGTGTTTGTGTTTGGTTCGATCCATATAAGCCCTCTCATAGGGTTTATATTTTGTTCTTGGAAGCACACGATTCCTTGTTCTTGCTAGGAATCAAATAAGGTACGTGTCTATTTAATTTTATGTTAATTAATTATATGTTAATAAGATCCTATCCGCTGCGTATGTGCTTTGATGTATTGTTCTTGATTATGTGTTTATAGTATTTTATGATTCACATATTCCAACAGTGGCATCATGAGCCCGTTTTAACATGTAATTTATTACATAAAAACCTTAAAAATTGAATCTTCATTAGATACATGAAATTGTTTAATCTAGGGTTTATTTTTTTTATATAAACCCTAATTAGGTCGACACCTAATTAAAAGATTTAGGGTTTTGGTTTTTGTAGAAAACTTGTAGAAAACCCTAGGTTTGCATGCAATTTTTAGGGATTAATTAATGAGTACCGTATGTAATGTCATTAATTAAATTAGATTGCGTACATGATATATTGACATGATAATATGTGTTAACATGATTATATGTGCAATATGGGATCCATGACAAAATCTTGCATATTTTGTCATGGAAATTTTGTGTTATATTTGCCACATGATTTTAAGATAGATATTAAATTAGGGAAGACCCTAATATATTAATTAAAATTGGTTATGTGCAATGTGGTATCTAGTTAATTAAAACTTACGCGGCCAAGCTATTTGGCGTCTGTGGACCATTGGGCACAATGAGCTCGAAAACCAATGGGAGTTTTGTTAATTATATACATTAAAAATTCGCATAGATAATTAATAGGATTTATCAAAAAGGTTTGCATGTGGCTATATGATATTGATTAATGATCATATACGTGTTATTATGTGTTTATTTTTTTTTAATTACTTGTTCTTTGTGTGTTTAAATTATGATGTATTGTAATAGCAAAGAGGGTAATTTTTCAAAATAAAAATAAATGAACCTAATAACTATGAAACCTTTGTAGTAAACCATTTAATTGCCAAGTATTATGTGCCGACAGTGGTTCGCTTCGCACGGTAATTTGCTCCCAGGCGAGACTAGCAATTAATAACTTACTACATAAATAGTTTTAAGCAAGAAAATCATAAGTTTTAAGTTGATTGATGTGACTGTACAAAAGTGGTCGAAGCAGCGGACCTATTATTGACAAACTATAAAGTGGGTATAAGGTTGGTTCGCATTAAATTGTGACCTTAAAGGGGCGCGTTTTTAATTAGCTTCGGCGGACGTTTGCCCCTCCGCTCGCCTGTGCGTCAATAATAGACTTACCAAGTACACCATGAAAAAGTACGAAGCATCTTAAGGCAATGTTGTAAGTTTCTCAACGCCTCAATTAAAAACTTTGATGATTTGAGCTTACGAATGAGTAAACGGTTTTTTGTAGAAAATATATATGATACAAAGATGAATGCATGACATCTTTGTACATATTTTTTTGATTTTACACATCAAAAATTTATACCCTTTAAATTTAAGTAATATGCCGACCAATTAATAAAAGAAACACCTAAGATGACATTCTACCATTGCTAGCAGCCTCAGCTGATGTAATGGTTTTCAAAGAATGAAGTCAAAAGGGGTAAATTGAGCACTTTCATTGCTAGCAGCCTCAGCTGATGTGATGAAACGGCGTCAATTTACAAGTTTCAAAATTGGTTAACTTAATTGGGCACTTTCATTACTAGCAGCCTCAGCTGATGTAATGAAACGACGTCAAAGCATAAAGATTTGGGGATGAAACATGCTTACATTTTGCAACTGTTGTTGGCAATATAATGTAAGTCCCAAGATTTCTAGGAATTGCAATTGGATATTGGCAATTGGGATTGACCCGTACCTTATTGAGTACTTTCATTGCTAGCAGCCTCAGCTGATGTAATGAAACGACGTCAATTTGGATCCTAGTTTTCAGTGAAAATTAAATGGTTATTTAACCAATGGGTGTTTAATTTTCTTGAAAAGTTTATTATCAAAAATACTAATTTTTTGAACTTTTTCTGTAGAAATGGCCCAACCCGGAAACACTCCAAACATTACCTCCGCTTTCAAAATGATGATTGAAAAGGAGAAATTGACTGGGACGAAAAATTTTAACGATTGGTATCGCAATCTAAGGCTTGTCCTTAGGATAGCCAAACGTTATGATTGTCTTAGTGAGCCTCTTCCGGTTGCTCCTCCTGCTAACTCTACTAATGAGTTACTTAGAGAGTACAATGAAGCTTATGACAAGCACAATGATGCGGCTTGTCTCATGCTATCGGGGATGGATCCTTAGCTGGTAAAACAGTTTGAGAATCATGGTCCGATGCAAATGATTGAGGAACTCAGACGTATGTTTGAGAAACCTCCAATGGCTGAGTTGTATGACGTACTTGACAATATTGAAAGTGCAAGCAGGAAGCAACAAAACCCGTAAGTACCCATGTGCTTGAAATGAAAGGTTATCTTGACCAGTTGGATGCACTTGGATGCGGGTATGTGGAAAATGTTAAAGTCGGCCTCATCAATAAATCCCTCAATGAGGAATTGTATGGTGACTTCGTGCGCAACTTTAACATGCATTGCAAGGGGAAGACATTTTCTGACTTGCATGCAATGCTCATTGAACATGAGAAAGGACTCGCTAAGAAAGCTCCTACACCTGCTGTGATGGCAATTAGAGGTGGTAGGGTAGCTAAGCCCGGTAAACCGCACAAAGCGAACAAGAAGAGCAAAGGGAAAGCTGACAAAGGAAAACAGGTCGTGATCCATCAGCAGAAGCCCAAGAAGCAGAATCCTCCTCCCAAGAAGGATTATCCTAAAAAGGATGCGGCTGCTTGTCACCACTGTAACACTCCTGGACATTGGAAGAGGGACTATCCATTGCTGCTTGAGGAGTGTCGCAAGAATAAGAATGCCAAGGCTGGGTAGGGCGCCAGCACATCAGGTATTTTTATGGTTGAATTATTTTCCTTTCCTCGCAAGCAAAATGCCTGGATATATGATACAGGATGTGGTACTCACATTTGTAATACATCGCAGGGGCTTAGAGGAGTAAAGAAGCTGAATTATGGGGAATGCTACTTGTATGTCGGCAACGGTATACGTGCAGCAGTGGAAGCCATAGGGACTTTTGATTTACTGTTACCTTCGAGTTTAATTTTAGTATTGAACAATTGCCATTACGCACCTTCTATTGTTAGAGGTGTCGTTTCAGTTTCTTTATTGTTGGATAATGGTTTTGAGCATACTTTTAATAATAATGGAATTTCTGTTTCTTTAAATTCTGTTTTTTATTTTAATGCTATTCCATTAGATGGTGTGTTTGAAATTGATATGAATAATCATGCATCCAACGGAAATGATTCTATGTATAGCATCGGAAATAAGAGAATCAAGTCTAACTTGGATTCGTCTTATTTATGGCACTGTCGTCTTGCTCATATAGGCAAGAAACGCATGGAAAGGCTGCAACACGATGGGCTTTTACAAAATGTCAAAGATGATTCGTTTGACAAATGCGAATCTTGCATATCTGGGAAGATGACGAAGAAAACTTTTCATAGCAATATGGAAAAGGCTTCGGATCTACTTGGATTGATACACACGGATGTGTGTGGTCCACTTAGATACGTGTCAAAGTGCGGTGCTACCTACTTCTTAACCTTCACGGATGACTATAGTCGTTATGGTTGTGTTTATTTACTTAAACACAAACATGAAGTCTTTGAGACATTCAAGGTTTTTAAGAATGAAGTAGAATTACAACTCGGAAAGAAGATTAAGGCCCTTCGATCCGATCGTGGTGGTGAGTATTTAAGCCAAGAGTTTAAGGATTATCTAGCTGAGTGTGGCATTGTCCAGCAACTCACTTCTCCTTATACGCCACAGCAAAATGGTGTATTTGAAAGGAGAAATCATACCTTGTTAGATATGGTACGATCTATGTTTAATCTTACAACTCTACAAAGGCTCCTGACCGTCTATGTTTAAACATAGAGGATGAGGAAACTATACTAGGGGATCATTTTGATGAACCAACTAGTTATAGGGATGCCATTAATAGTCCTGAAAAGGATAAATGGCAGGTAGCCATGGATGGGGAAATGCAATCCAAGAAAGATAACAAAGTCTGGATTGAAGTAGACCTTCCACCCAATGCTAAGGTAGTTGGGTGTAAGTGGCTCTTCAAAAAGAAGACGGACATGGATGGCAATGTGCACACCTACAAAGCTCGTTTGGTGGCTAAAGGCTTTACCTAAACATATTGTGTTGACTATGAGGAGACATTTTCTCCTGTGGCCGACATTAGAGCTATTAGGATTCTTATAGCCATAGCTGCCTACTATGACTATGAGATTTGGCAGATGGATGTCAAAACCGCCTTTCTGAATGGTCGCCTATATGAAGATATCTATATGGCGCAACCTGAGGGGTTTGTGAATCCACAATTTCCTGAGCGTGTATGCAAGCTTCAAAGATCCATTTATGGATTGAAGCAAGCATCCAGGCAATGGAATAAGAAATTTGATGAGGAAATTAAGAAGTTTGGATTTACTCAAAATTTCAATGTGCCATGTGTATACCACAAAGTTAGTGGGAGTAACACTACTTTTCTTGTCCTATATGTCGATGACATATTAATCATGGGAAATCATATACCTAGTCTTGATGAAGTTAAGGCTTATCTATGTGAATGTTTTTCCATGAAGGATTTAGGAGAAGCAGCGTATATCCTTGGAATCAAGATCTATAGAGACAGATCTAAGCGGTTGATCGGTTTAAGCCAAAGTGCTTACATGGATAAAATATTGAAGAGATTCAATATGCAAAATTCCAAGAAGGGATATTTGCCCATGCAAGTAGAACATGGCTTAAGTAGCGAAATGTGTGCTTCTACACCTGAAGAGGTGGCATACATGAAGAAAGTTCCGTATGCTTTGGCAGTGGGATCTATCATGTATGCAGTTAGATGTACAAGGCCAGATGTGGCATTCGCACAAAATTTAACCAGTCATTATCAGCAAAATCCAGGAAAAGATCACTGGCATGCTGTTAAGAACATTCTTAAGTATTTAAGGAATACTAAAGATATGTTTCTAGTTTTCGGGGGAAATCCAGACGCAGAACTGAATGTTACAGGTTTCTGCGATGCGTCCTTTCAGAATGATAAAGATGATACGAAGTCTCAGACGGGTTACGTTTTTGTCATAAATGGAGGAGCTGTAGACTGAAAGAGTAAGAAGCAGAGTACCACGGCCATGTCTGCTACAGAAGCTGAGTATATTGCTGCATCGGAAGCTGCACAAGAAGCTGTTTGGATAAGGAAATTTATTTCGGATCTTGGAGTGATGCCGTCAAATAAATTACCTATAAATGTGTATTGCGACAACTCTGCTGCAATCACATTCGCCAATGAACCTGGAGTTATGAAGGGCGCCAGACACTTTAAAAGGAAGTATCACTATGTTCGAAAACAAGTCGAACAAGGAGAAATCAATATACTCAAAGTTCACACAGATGACAATCTGGCTGATCCTTTCACGAAGGCATTACCTAAGGAAACGTTAACTCGACATGCTCAGGGTATTGGTCTTCGTATGCCAGATAGTTTCATGTAAATCTGTTGATTTAGTATTTTGGATAGGGACGTGTAAACGATTATTATTTTAATGAAATAAAGTGCGGATAACGTTTATTCTCATTATTAATATTTGTGTCCTATATTTGCATGTTTAAATCCGTGAATAAATTAATTTATTCTAAATAGTCCGTTGTCAATTAATAATATGGGAATATTATTGAACTAAGACAAATGTGAGGATTGGTAGAATGTACTGTAAGGTTGAGACACCAATGTCACATGATATTCAATATTGGATAAATTGAATATAGGACTTATCTCAACCACATGATTATACTTTATGGATCATAGTCATTAAGTATATCATGAATATTTATCCTCTGACTTGAGATACCAGATAATTGCCGAGGATGTAGCTCATTTTCTGTAAGGTAGTCTAACGATATCTGTAAAAGGTAGTTATAAGGGCTATTTTCGGAAGTGATGCGAAGTTCGAGGGTTATGCTCGTAGTCAATAAAGGATTTGTTCCTTCAACTTTCTGTTGAAGTTTAATACTGCTTGGCCACTCGTAGGATTGACAAGATGTTTGCGTGCGCACGCCCAAAGTCTATCTGGAAGACGTTCAGATGTTTTGGTAATCTTGTTCAATTATGTATAAACGAGAAACTAATAGTTAATTATGGAATGACCGAGATCCATATCCATATTAACGCGGTATTAGAAACAAAAGGATAAGTATGATGATGAAATTCATCACGTGGTTTTTCCAGGAAAACCATACTCGGATCAAGCTTGGGGCATTGGGATCTGTTAAGCTAGACTAGCCCATGTCATTACTATATTAATAGTTATCCAAATGGGAGCTGTTAGAGTTAATGTATAAATATTAATATACGTATGTCCGGTTTCGAACCCGAGACTCGGGATTGCACACAATACGTGAGAGTTCCAATGGTTTGAATAAATTAAATATATTTTATATATTTATTTATTCATTTCACAAATAAAACACTTAACGGTCGTTAGGACTTAACGGGGTTTGGATAACGCTCGTTAAAGGACTAATTATGCAAAGTGGGAAGAGAAGGATCTAGAACCCAAACCCATTGGGTTTGTTCGGCCGATCCACCCTCTATGGGCTTGGAGTCGGTTTGTTGTAGAGTAGGGAACAAGCTAGGGATTGCCTATAAATACAATTCACTTGTGTTTAGTTTTTCCCTAATCTTGAATCCCTAACTAAGCCAAACTTCTTTCTCCTCTCTTCTCCCTAGCTAGAACCGATCGCCTCTTTTAAATCCACTAGGATTTGCGATCCAAGTAAGGCTAAACAAGTGTTTGGTTGTTTTGTGATTCTTGAACCTAGCTTTTCCCATTGGAACGCTAGTATCTCGTGTGTACAAGAACGAGTAACAAGCTTATTTTAGCTTGCGTGTTTGTGTTTGGTTCGATCCATATAAGCCCTCTCATAGGGTTTATATTTTGTTCTTGGAAGCACACGATTCCTTGTTCTTGCTAGGAATCAAATAAGGTACGTGTCTATTTAATTTTATGTTAATTAATTATATGTTAATAAGATCCTATCCGCTGCGTATGTGCTTTGATGTATTGTTATTGATTATGTGTTTATAGTATTTTATGATTCACATATTCCAACACTATGTAATCCCTGAATTTGTTGTTGCTGCATCACCGGCACCAACTGTGGCATTTGATACGGTGTCACTTGTTGTACCTTCAACCACCTTGTAGCATTCGTCCAGGCCTTCCTGTAACAATAACGATCGCTAATGTATTAGTATTAGCTAACCTGCAGAATGTATAATGTTAAATAAACGTAATTTAAAGGTGTGTATACATTAGGTTTACCTCGCTATGTGTTGAAGACGGTTTCACATATATACATAACAATGGTGCAATCGGTTTTGTAAATAAAATCCCAGATATACATAACAACGGTGCAGCAGATAATTGGGCTCAGATCTATAATTGAAGGACGGGTTATATAATTTCTGGAGTTGACTGTGGCTGCAAAGAAACACGGGTGCATAGTAATCGTTTATACTATACCATCCGGTCATTGCCATGCCAACTTAATGTAAGATCTTCGATGACCCATTCCATTTCGTTAAAATTATAACAGTCATCATAGCCTCTTACAATTATCATATATGTACGTTACACACTTTGAACGACTTAGGCCTTTTAGTTGCCGAAAGTTTAGCCCGCTTTAGCCATGAAAATGTATTCAAAGGCAACCAATGAAAATGAATCATCCAGAACCCAGGTATATACCGAAATTACCATCAGGCTCAGGCCTGCAAACATTAAGCCCAAAACAAATGTCGGCCATGGCTGCAACCACGACTACAATCAGGCTACCGCGCCAAGATATCTGCATTTGTGTGAAGTCCAATTAAAGTGTAAGCCAAACGTCGAGCTTGGCTGCAACCATAGTTAAGATCAGGTCGGCCCGCCATTAAAATGTAAACCAAACGTCGATCTTGGCTGCAACCAAACCATAGTTAAGGTCATCCTGCCCCGCCAAGATACCGGCGTTGGTATTCATTTCCGACGACGACTTAGCTCAGATTAGTTGACGCACTGCCTGCGCACGTGGAGGTTGTTGAGGCGAGTATTTGTCGCACTCTACCTTCCTTCCACCTTCCGCGGCAAGTCAACGTAGGTAAATAATCATCACAGCCAAGTGAAATGCGCAACAGTCTCATATAATCGCTTACTGCAATGTTGTTCGACCGAAGAATATAAGAACAACGTTCTTTTGATGACCATGGGAAATATGTGGCTTATAAACTTAAATAAGCCATAAGCTCATTAATTATAAAAACTGACCTTATTCTCGTTGATGTTTGTCAGTAGTCGTATGAAGGCCATAATTTTTTTTTCTTATGAGCTTATCAAGTTGAACTAAAGAGCTTGAATAATAAACTATAGGTTCATAAGCCGCAAAAAGTAAGCTCATGAACATATCAAACTTTATAATAAGCTCATAAGAAATCAAACCCAAAAGTAAACCTATCAGTTTTCCCAACTACAAAAATGACATAAACCCAAGATTTCATGAATCCAAATGCGTATATGTAGTGAAAACGGTAACAGACATGTCATCATTTTGACATAAATTCATCAACCAACTTAAAATTACTCAAAAGAAAAACTAAAAATTCAGATTATTATTATTATTATTATTATTATTATTATTATTTAATTATTTTTTTTAATACCACTTTATGTTTAAAACTAACCCAATTCAGTAATCACTAAGTTCCCCCAACTTAAACCCTAAAAGTAAAATCAATATACCAATAATTTACAATTAAGCATCTAAAACCCAAAATCAATATAAAGTAAATCAATAATTTAATTAAGATTGATAAACTTACATAGTAACATATAACCCCCCACCATGGTTGCAACCACAAATTCGATGTGGCCACCCCGCCAAAATACGGGAGGCCGCCATCGCCTAACACCAAAAATTAGGGTTTTCAGCAAACCTTACTGGAAGTTGTAGGCATCAAACGATAGCAACTCCCTGCCAAGGCTGCAACCACAAACTCGCCGTGGCTACCCCGCCAAGATACGGGCTTCTACCGGTGTTGGATCTAGGGTTCGATACAGTAGATCAAAAAAAGCTAACAAACACCGATCATGAATGTTCTGGAATTCTAAGGTAGCAACAATAATAAGGTTTTGGATTATCTGGGCCACACACAAAACATTTTTTTGATCACCTGGGCCACGCACAAAGGCTAAGAAGTTGGGCCATAATTCTGGTGGTAAAAAGGGGCGCAAAATGGCCTTATTGATTGTGAATTAATCATATATATAATGTTAAAAATTGCGCATGGACAAATCACATGTAATTTGTATGTTATGAATCACATGTGATTTCACAAATCACATGTGATTTGTATTTTAAGAATCACACGTAATTTCACAAATCACATGTGATTATAAAATAGCAAATCACATGTGATTTTTCCAAACGTAAATTTCAACACTCACAAAAAAAGTCGAAAAAAAGTTCGTCGAAAGTATATAGAAGTAACCCTCTATAGAAAGATGATTTAATTCTCGTCGTGGTGGTATGATTTTTTTCGCATAACGATTAATGGTTTGTGAGGTATTTAATTTTTTTTGAAAGTATAAAAGTGAGTTTTTTGTTATGATTAGAAAATGGATGGCTAAGATTGATTCATTTGGTATAGAGAGAATTTTGGATCTATATTGAACTTTTCTCTTTAACATCAAAATTGGACAAATACCTACTGTGTGAAATATGTTATGAAAAGTATACATATGTATATAATCGGCTCGACCCGACGGTTGAACTGGTGACTCGGTGAACCGCGACTCGATTGGTCAATCAAAAACCGGGTTTTAAAATATTGGTTTGCCATTCGAGCCGGCATTACGATTTGGTAGTATTTCCTACTTTCTTCTATTTAACCCAAACTTAGGTATTTGTTAATTACAACTAGAACGACATCATTACTGCGGTTTATGAACACAAAACGAGTCTATCAAACTTCAATATAAACCATTCCTACATTTTAGTGATTTCTCGACAACTCTTAGACCAAGAGTAGTGGGGCGTTGAAGCCCCACAATTGCCCATTCAACGGTCGTTGAACTACCCCCACCACCGTTGAAACTCAAAAAATTCAACGCCCGTTGAATCCACATCGGGCGTTTCTTTCTCTTGCTCCTGACAGGTGGGACCCCAACTGATACGCCTGGGCTCGAGCCCATGGCCTATTTAGGTTTTAGGGTTTTACCCTACTTTGTCTTATAAATACTCTTGTAATCATTTATTATATTCATTCAATCAAAGTTTAAGATAAAGAAAATCCCTAGTTCTTCTCTCTATTTTATTAAGGAGCTCGCACACGCTAAAAGTGGTGCCTTATCCCAATACAACCCTTAACCGGGTCGTATCAATTGGTGCTTTCATTGAGAGCTCTCGTTGAGAGGGTTTTTTATTAGGGTTCCAATTTATTAAAAAAAAAAAAAAAAAAAAAGGTACTGTTCATCGGTGGTACTGTTCATCGCGGGTACTATTCATCAAAAAAATTTTTGAGTTATTAATCGCTTGAGTATTATTCATGGCATCAGGCGGCAGCGATCGAGACGCGGAATACACACTCTCTAAGCTCTTGCAAATGGGTACGGTGGCCGAATATGAGAGTGAGTTTGTGATACTTGCAAATCGAGTAACGGGGATCTCTGAATCTTTACTTACATCGTTTTGTATCTCTGGACTTAAATTGACGTTACAAATAGAACTTGTGAGGTCGAGGGCAAGGCCTACAACTTTAGGAGAAGCTTTTTCCTTAACCCATATAGTCGAGGCTCGTTTTGAGGCAATTGAGGAGAAGGAAAAAGAGCATATAACTGAAAAGAAATTAGATACCATTCCATCATTACAAAGTGAATTCGCTTCACCTGAGATTAAAAGGTCGTTAGATGCTGATGAAAATATTGGTGTTGATGTGGTTAATAACGCAATAGATGGTGTTTTTGATATTGGTGAGAGTAATGTGGAAAGCATGGAAGTTCGTAGTGAGTTTAGCGAATTTTCAGAAAATAAAGAAAGTGTGGAAGATGTTGTTGTGGGTGGTGGTGAAGCGTGTAGGGTTGACGAAGATGAGTCGAATATAGTGATATCGCTACTTAAGGATGGAGGTGGTGAATTTGATAGTCGTTTGGATGAAATAAATTTGAATTTAAGCGAGGAAGTAGCGGACTCTCAATCTCCATATTCTTCGTATCACCTTGAGGGCAAGGTGATTTTTGAAGGAGTGGGGAGTGTTATGGCATGGGTAGCGGAAGATGGAAGAATGGTGTTCTGTTATGTCCGAGGCAAAGGAATACGAAAGAAGAAAAAGGCGAAGGCTGCAATTCAAAGAAGATTATGGGATCCCGGATTGCGCCAATGTTGTAGGAGGACGGACGGCCCAAACGACTCAAGAAGTCTAAACGTATGGCATAAAGATTATGTCATATAATCTATATTTATTTACGTGTCTTTGTTTAGTACTGTTTTCATGCTTATTTAGGGAAGTCAATTAAGAATGTTTTAAGACAACACCTTGAGGGCAAGGTGGTTTTGAAGGAGTGGAGAATGATACGCCTGGGCCCGAGCCCATGGCCTATTTAGGTTTTAGGGTTTTACCCTACTTTGTCTTATAAATACTCTTGTAATCATTTATTATATTCATTTAATCAAAGTTTAAGATAAACAAATCCCTAGTTCTTCTCTCTATTTTCTTAAGGAGCTCGCACACGCTAAAAGTGGTGCCTTATCCCGATACAACCCTTAACCGGGTCGTATCATCAACCACTAGAGATTTTCTTTTCCTTTAATTTTATAAGCTTCAATTTGGATTAAGGAGGAGTTTTTGTAACCTAATTTTTCTGGCTCAATCAAGAAAGTTGTTGGAGGAATTCACCATCCAATGGATCTTGAAGATTAGATCGATTAAGTAATAATCTATTTGATCTTTGGGGATTAGATCGATTTGATGTTTAGGGTTTGGGTGGAGAAGAAAGATAGAGAGGAGATAGGGGCAGAGTAAAAAGTATGAGTGTTTAGGGTTAGGTCAAATGAGCTGTATTCATATCGAAACTGAATATATCATTCAGTTGTTGAATCGGTTTAACAATTTGGACTTGGGCCTATGTTACCAAAATAATTAAGTTGGACTGAATCTGATATATATATATTTAATTGATTAAAATATATATATATATATATATATATATATATATATATATATATATATATATATATATATATATATATATATATATATATATATATATATATATTTAAAAATAATAATAATTGTGTAATGATTACACTTACAAAAAACGCCCATTGAACCATTACCCCCAATTTTGCTTCAACGCCCCTTTTTCTCTCACTGTCAAGTGTCGCGATTTGCCCCAACCCACACCCAAACCACTACTCTTGGTCTTACAAACTTCAATTTTTTTTCTTTTGGTTTGTTTATTGGTGTAACGTGTCATGGTTTGTTTATTAAACTAAAACAACCCTTGGTGTAACCAAAAATGAACCTACCATACTACTTTAGACTACGTACATTGCAACATGTACCAACGTTATTCCAAAATCTGTAGTATGTACCCCAAAACCTCGTACCAAAATATTTGCACTATTCAAAACTTAAAAGAAAACCAACATATTTCAAGCCTATAAGTTCAATCGGATCACCATTCACATGTTGAATATTTAGGCTTTGAAGGATGCAAATGCGGGGAATCAAGTAATGACATGGGAGCTGCAATTACTGTTGTACAATTCCAACGACAACTTGAAGTTCGATCGCGGAACGCTAGATCTCGAGTTGTATCGAGCACAAGTAGCAAACAAGAGAGACGCAAGAGACTACAAAGAACCAACAAGAATATGCACACGTTATACCCTTGTACCAAACCTTTATTACAACACCTAATAAAGTTATTACACCGAGGAAGAAGAATGAATAACTAGCATCCCCCTTCATCTCTATATATAGAGATGAGGGGGTAGAAACCTATCCTAAGTCGAATAGGAAACATCCTTGCCTTGCAAGGCAAGCTAAACACTTCCTAGTTCAAGTCTAACACCTAATCTAATTATAAAGTACATTTAAGTCCCTAATCTATGGATAAGTTTACTACTAATATATAACAATTTTCACCTTAGGAGTAAGACTTAAACATAACCGATACTCAGCACCTTTTCCTCGTGCCGGAACCTCAGACCGGGGACCACCTTGTCGACCAGGCATTTTACTTCAGTAATTTTCCAAGATTAGCTTCCGTAGACTCATTCACTTTCTTCTTTTCAGCAGCATTACCCTCTGCAACAATTTCCACCTTAGGAGTAACACTTAAACATAATCGATACTCAACACCTTTTCCTCATGCCGGAACCTTGGACCGGGGACCACCTTGTCGACCACGCATTGTACTTCACTAAATTTCCAAGATTAGCTTTTGTAGACTACTTCACTTTCTTCTTTTCAGCAGCATTACCCTCTGCACCCTCTTTACCAGGTACTCCGGTTACCGTAATGTCTGCCCCCACCTTTATATCAAGGTGTACCTTTTCCTTCTCCATTACCAAGCAATCCGTGTTTGTCTTTTCTTCAAGCTGTTTAACCTCCAACTTTCTTTGAGCCACTGCAGCATCATCGTTACTAACCTGAACATCCCCAGCTTCACGATTCCCGTGAGCTCCCTGCAGTTACACCTCAAACCAAACACGTTCATCAACCTGTACTCCATGGACTCCTGTTTTAACACCAGGACCAAGTTGTTTGAACCCAAATGGTATATGACCAAGTTGTTTGAACCCAACTTGTTTATGACCAAGTTGCTTAAATCCAACTTGTTTTGAACCTCCATGCTTTTGTACACCAAAATTCGTCATTTTTTGCTTCAAGAGTATACACACAGTTCTCTTTCCTGATCCCAGTCATCATAACCCGACAACCTTTGATCACGTTGACTCTACCCATCTGCATCTTCACAGTATAACCCTCTTTTTCAAGAGTACTCAATGAAATCAACCTTTTTCTTAACCCTGGAACATACCTGACATTTTTTAGTATAAAGCTTGAATTATCATGCAACTGTATCTTCACTTTCCATGTCCCTTTGATAGTGCATGTCCTGTTATCTCCTAACTGAACCGAACCACCATCAACATCCTTGAAGTCATACAAGAAATCCTTCACTTTCTTCTAGGTGTCATACGATAAGACCCACTTGAATCCATTACCAATTCAGTCATCTCATCATTCCTGACCACCATCAAGGCTTCTCCAAAGTAGGCGCTACCGTCGTCATCAGAAGAATCAGAATCTTGATCATGCTTACCCTTCCTGACGAACCTACTTGACTTCTTCATTGGACAGTCTCTCTTCAGATGACCCTCTGAATGACATATGAAGCAATTTCGTTTACCAGTTCCACCCATTGACTTAAACCGCGAACTTCCACCAGAATGAGCTTTCCTTGAATGATCTGACCATCCCCTTACATATAACCCGACACCAGTTTCTTCCTTTGTGCCTTCAGTTCTTTTCTTTAACTCCCTTGAATTCAGAGTCGCAAGAACATCCTCCATTGTCAAGGATTCCCTCCCATAAAACAATGTTTCCACAAAGTTTTCATAAGACGATGGCAACGACGTAAGTAACATAAGTGCCTGATCCTCATCCTCAATCTCGATATCAATATTCGCCAAATCAAGCACAACTTATTAAACTCATCTATATGATCACCCAGTTTTGTACCTGGACTCATATAGTGCGTGTACAACTTCTTCTTCAGATAAAATCTGCTTGCTAAGGACTTAGTCATATAAAGACTAGTCAACTTCGTCCAAATTCCTGCAGTAGTTCTTTCCTTGGTAGAAGCATATAATCAAGGTACTGTATGCCTTCTTCTTCAGAGAAGTCTTTTCACCTGCTTCCATGTCCGCGGGTAATGTCTCTAATGCAGCATCACATCCCTGCTGTACCATTAAAGCACGCATCTTTATTTGCCATAACCCGAAGTCATTCTTCCCATTGAATTTTTCGATGTCAAACCTAGTTATAGAACTAGCCATTCTTCTTATACCTTGCTAAAAACCTTGTCAAGTTGTTTCTTAACCAACTTTACCGACAAGCCTCACAAGCCGTGTGCAATATTCCCCTTGTTGCTGTAAACCCTTCTTGCAAATCGAATTAATTAGAGTATACCTAAACCCTCGATTTTGAACAAAAAAACGTGATCGTAAACTTGAAACCCAAGCTAACCACGATCAAACATGAACCACAAGAAAAAATAAAACAAAAACTCGCAACAAGAAACTGATTAAACGAAGTCGAACTTTTAATTATTAAAAATTTCAAACTAGAAAATCAATTTGGTGACACAACCTGCACTTTTATTTGTTTAAAATAAATGAATAACGACAAATTGTATTAGTTTTAATATCAAACCAATTGTACTTTGTCACCTTTTTTCACACTCTGTGCTTTGTAGTATCTTAACATTAGTTTAAAAAATTTAAACCTTCCTTCAACCTCTCGATAACCTGCAACTTCCGATAAACCTTGAAACCTCGAACAAACTCGGCACCTCGAACTAGCACTCGAATTTCGATGACCACAATAACCGCGGCTCTTGATACCACTTGTTGTACAATTCTGACGACAACCTGAAGAACGCTATGCGTTGGACAAACGAACAAAGAAGAACACAAAACTGCAAATATATTAACAAGTATGTACACGATATTATCCTTGAACACCCCTTTATTAGAACCAATAAAGCTTACAATTCGAGGAAGAAGAATGAATAACTAGTATAACAACCTGAAAATCCGAAATGAAATTCCAACAGTTGATACGAACATAACCTAAGATCTAAACTATATGTTGTTATTAAAACCTAGAAATACGAAAATTTTAACCTAAGACATAATGAGATTTGACATAACTTAAGTTCCGATCCTATGAATATCACACGTTAATTATGTCATATTGGACCCATTTCTAGTTCTTAACATACATGTACATGATTGGAAAATATAAGGACTAATACCGAAATTTAATATGTGAAGATTTAGAAGCACTACAAAAAAACAGGCTTTCAGAGACTGAATTTCTAGGGACTGATATATCAGTCGCTGATACATAGCATCGGTAACTGAAACATCAGTTACTGATACTTTTAAGGACTGACCTTTTATTGACTGATTGCGGCGACTAAAAATCAGTCCTCGATTCAGTGACCCCATATCTGAGACTAAATTTCAGTTACTAATATGCCTGTACGGGAAAAAAATTTGGAGGCAAATTTGTTAGTGACTGAATAAGGGTGACAATTCAGTCCCTAGTACATGTACATCATATCTAAGACTAAATTTCAGTTACAAATATATTTGCGCAATAAAAAAATTTGGCGGAAAATTTGTTAGTGACTGAATTATAGTCACAGTTCGGTCCCTAATACATGGACATCATAGCTAAGACTAAAGTTCAGTTACAAATACGTATGCAAAATAAAAAAACTTTTGAGAGAAAATTGTTTATGACTGAATTTTAGTCCCACATAAACCTCTTATACATGGGCAACATATTTAAGACTAAAATTCAGTTACAAATATGTCTACACAATAAAAAGGTTTGTAGGGAAAATTTGTAGTGACTGAATTTCAGTCACAGCTGAGTCCCTATTACATGGACATCATACCTAAGACTAAAATTCAGTTACAAATATGTCTGCGCAATAAAAAAGGTTTGGAGGGAAATTTGTAAGTGACTGAATTTCAATCACGACTAAGTCCCTAATACGTGGACATCATAGCTATGACTAAATTTCAGTTACAAATACGTATGCAAAATAAAAAGGTTTGGAGAGACAATTATTTGTGACTAAATTTCAGTCCCACATAAACGTCTTATACATGGGCAACATATTTAAGACTAAAATTCAGTTATTCATTGGAAACGTGGACTTATATTGTGACTGGTATATATTTAACTCCGTTCATTAGCAAGGTTATTGACTTTTACCTATTATCACGAGTAACTAATTCACAAATTTCAATGCTTTTGGCCCAATCCATTTCCGTTAATTTATCGCTTGTAGCTGCATTAGCAAATTTCAATGCTTTGTTCCATCACCAGTAATCTAGCCATAACGCGATGGGCAAAATTGTAATGAATCAAATGCCAACCATGTGCCACGAAGTCAGGATAAACTATTTTATATACCCATAAAAACAAATATTATGTAAAAGGGCAAAAGATATATTTTTAAAAATCTGACGGACTCATGCCAGACCGTCCACCACAAGCATCAAGTATCCAGTCAAATTTGTAACATGGTGAAAGTAAGTCAAGTATGTATATGATTAATATATTTGTGAAATAACGATATCACAAAATGGGATGGATCTATTGTCATTATACACAAAAATACGTTAACACTAGTGTATGTATATGATTAATATATTTGTGAAATAACGATATCATCTCAACTCGTTCGTTTAACATCTCATTTATAACGATATCATCTCAACTCGTTCGTTTAACATCTCATGTATAACGATATCATCTCGACTCATTCGTTTAACATCTCATGGATAACGATATCATCTCGACTCATTCGTTTAACATCTCATGTAATACCATATCATCCCGACTCATTCGTTTAACATCTCATGTATAATGATATCATCTCGACCCATTCGTTTAACATCTCATATATAACCATATCATCTCGACTCATTCATTTAACATCTCATTTATAGCGATATCATCTCGAGTCATTCGTTTAATATCTCATATATGACGATATCATCTTGACTCATTCGTTTAACATCTCATTTATAACGATATCATCTCGACTTGTTCGTTTAACATTTCATGTTTAATTTATAACGATAATTAATCTACATAATTTTTTAATAATTTATAAGTAATTTAAATTAGTTATAAACAATTTAAGCTATTTTTAAGTTATTTATAATTAAGTTACATCATTTTTTTTCTTAAGGCTGCCCACAGAAGGACTTGGAGATCGACTTAGGCGATCGAGTTGCAGTCGATCGTCCTTGTGTGTGTATTCGATCCCCCCCCCAATCGATCCCCTTAACTTGGTCAAAATCTCGATCGAGTTCAATGTTTGAAAAGAATAAAAACAAAAATACAACCGTTTGGTTATAAACGTTTCAAACCACACAAAAAAAAAAAAAAAAAAAAATCTTTTAAATAAATAAAAATAATAAAAAATCTTTTAAACCACTATAAATACACAACATATTTAACACACTTCAAACAACAAAATCTCACAATTCTCTATTCAAAATCTCACACTTCAATATTTTTCACACATTCTCTATATTTTTCCACACTATGGATTCTTACGAGCTATTCTTTGCCGATTCGTCATCGGATGATGAAAATGAAGTTAGTAGCGAGTTTATGATGTTTGCGGAAGAGTGTTGCTAACGGCGTGCCTTATAAATGGGGATATTATCTTGCTGATAGGATATATCCGGAATACTCTGTTATTGTGAAGTCCATTAAAAATCCAGGGACAGGTGATCACAAACGAATATTGTATAAGACGATGCACGAAGCAGCAAGAAAAGATGTGGAACGTGCTTTTGGTGTACTAAAGAGGAAGTGGCTAATGATTAAACATCCGGCTAAAGGGTTTGACAAAGAGTTTCTATTACATATAATGTACACATGCATCATATTACATAATATGATAATTCAGGACAAAGAGAGGGCGATATCTCCCGTATTCTTTCCAGCGGAGCAGCATCGTTCTTATGATCCCATAAGAACGCATGTGGAATCGTTGGAAATTACTAGGGAGATATGCAACAAAAAAACTCATCTTAGCCTCAAAGCCGATTTGGTAGAAGACATTTGGAACGTCATAATCAAGACTAGTTTAGTTGTTTTATTATCGTAATGTTTTAGTGTCATTTGAATTTTATTTTAATGTTTTTATTTTATTTGAATTATTATGTAACATTTTAATTATTAATGACATTTGAGTTTGTGTTAAAATTTTTTTTTTTTTTTTTGATCTTGCTCGCCCTTACTGGGGCACCCAATCACCTGAAGGTCGCTGGAGAGAGAAAGCTGACGTGGCAGAGAAAATGGGAGGGATTGAATCCCCTTGCTGTGGCCAGCCTAAAACAAAATTGTGATACACAACATGTCAACATTACAAAAACAAATAATTTTGTTTACTCCTTTACCCCGCCAAATATTTTTGTGAAAAATTTGTTTGCCCCGCCAAAGGTAAAAAACCAAAATTAAAACACTTATAGCTTTCACAAAAACTGTATCTGAATCTAACTCATCTCATCTTCATCCTGCTCCCAAACACACACATAAAAAACTCATCTCATTCTCATATAATCTTCATCCTCCCATCCGAAACCACCACACACACCACTGTTTTTTTTATTCATCCTTCACCGGCCACAAATCAACACACACGCACCACTGTTTTTCTTTTTTTGTATGATTATATTAAAGGTATGTTTTTTTTTTTTTTTTTTTTTTTTTTTTTTTTTTTTTTTTTTTTTTTTTTTTAATTATTATTATTATTATATTATTATTATTATTATTATTATTATTATTATTATTATTATTATTATTATTATTATTATTATTATTATTATTATTATTATTATTATTATTATTATTTAATTTTGGTTTTTATAGTTTTTGTTCAATTATAATTATAATTTTGGTACATTTGTGTTTGTTTATGTTTGTGTAAAAGACACCACTGCTGCCGCTGTCGGACCATTGCTCGCCGCCGCTGCTACCGCCGACCACAACAGCCACCCCCACTACAACACAAATTAAAGGTTTGTTCATGTTTTAATTTTTTAGTTTTAGTTTGTTTATTTAGTTATTTATGTGTTTAATCAGTGTATTTGTAAGGATGTGGTTTTTCGTCGACTTCATATAATATATGTCTTTTACATGAGAAGTGATTGATACAAGGAACAGAAAAGGTTTTTTGTGAATTGATCATGTTGTTGTGATGCTACACAACAAGTCTAAAGGCAGTGTTCAAGCACATTTGATTATTCTTTATATAACAATTATTTTGTTCTTTAGGGGCATTATGAGTTGCAAACATATAAAGGCATAGTTGCTTTCAAACTTGATACACTATTTTATTGATACGTGTAATGCGTAAGTGTGTTTATAATCACTATTTGGTTATTTAATTATATGTACGTGTTTGCTATTTGATATGCGTAACTGTTAATTAGTAAGAAGAGATGACGTGGTGATTAGTAGGGTGAAGAAATGAAAAGTGAGATAGCGAAATTGGACTGAAGCCGAAAACTGAAAATTAGTGGTTAAATGTGATAAGAAACTGATAATCGACAGATTATCGGTTAACCGAACATGATGTAACTGAAACTTTTGTTTATATGGTTTTAACTGTTTTAGTGGATAATTGTGTAGTTTGGTGGTTTAGTGGTTAAGTAGGTAGTAAAGAGTGACGACATACTAAACATTTGGGTGAATAAACAAAAACTAAGATAGTGGACTGGAAATTTGATTTAACTGGGTGAAAAATAGTAACGGTTAACTGAAATAACAAAACCGAAAAATTACTATAGATGATTGATGGGACTGAAAGTAAATCGTGCTTAGTGAACACTTTACAAATTAAAATAGTCTAGTTTGGTGATTATACGTTTTTGATAAAAATATCAGCGGTTAACTGAAATAACTGAGTCAACAATTGACTATAAACTGGTTAACCCAACCAAAAATTAATTGAAATTAACTCAGTTTTCTTGAGAACCGAAATGAACACATTATATTTTTGAAACGACTTACTTGGATAATTTAGTGATAAACAAAGTATAAATTACAGGTTGGGACATTACTGAGGATGATTATAGAATCAGGCTAGAAACCTACTTATGTTGCTCTGATAATAGCACATTTGTTGGTTTTGATGATTTGGTAATTGTGAAGCTGTATGGTGTTGAGTTAGTTTGTTTTAATATATTGTTTTGTAGTTGAATTGAGTTTATAGGTGACGGAATTTATAGGTTACACAATTGAAATTATTATGTACTTAGTACAGTTGGTTGCAAGGATTGCGGTTTCAAATCTGCATAAGAACACTAAGAAGTCATTCTCTGAAACGCAAGTCAGCTTAAAATTTTAAACTATTGTATACTGAAATTTGATACACTATTTTGAGTTGTAACTTAAAGTTAACTTCTGTTTCTAATTTTTATTGCAGAATAAAAGACATGTACAACCATGTCAGTGAGAGATCTGGGCAGAAGGCTGCTCTGATGTTTATGAAATTATTATGAAGGTGATTTATGTTTGTAACCAGAGTACAAGATTTATGAGGAATTATTGGTTTGTTGTAGTGAATGAATCACATTTTGAATAATTTGCTCTGTTTGCTAGTTTTTTTATCTATAAAATTTCACACCAACTTGTGACTTGAAGATATCTCTACTAAAGGTAGTAACTGTGTATGACTTGTATGTTTCAGCATGCTGCTAGACTGGACAGTGAGATTATATATGATCGGGACTTTGACTATGATTATTTTGGATTTAAAACCCTTGAGAGATCTTATCTCTTGAAGATTGAAGGGAAGGTTGTTGAAAGGCCTCAGCATATGCTAATGAGGGTTGCTGTTGGGATTCACAAGGATGATATTGCTCCTCTTCATGACGATGTTGTTCACATAGTTGTAATGTATAACATTTTTATCTATGTTGTTTTGTATAAACGCGCAATTTTCTTCCGGATTGTTGTGCTTGTTGGCGTCTATATAAAATGTTAAGGTTTTTAAACATTGTTTGGGTTTGGTGTAAATAAAATTGTTTCGGTTCATTGGTGTATTTTTTAATTTTGTTTCCACATAGTGTGTTTGGTTACCAAAGCCTTTTAACAGAGAATGATTTGGTGATGATTTGAAACTAATTTTCAGTCACCAAAAGTAGCAAATCATAGACTGAAGTCGTTTGTATTCTGTGACTAACAATCAGTCTTTAAAGCCTTTCATCGGAGACTAATCAGTTTTTAAATCCTATTATTAGAGACTGATTTGGTACGGTAATCTACAAAACAACGAAACGTATTAGGGACTATAAACAATGTTTATGGACTAATTTTCAGTCCCTAAATCCATGTGTTAGTAACTGATCTAACATAGTATTGGCGACTGACTTTTCAGTCGCCGATAATATGCATTGGGGACTGAAATTACATGATACCAACCCATAGAAATAAGGACCGAATTTTTTTATTTTGGAGACTGATCTCTGGTCCTCGTTGGTTCGATACAACAAGGACTGAATTTCAGTTGATAACGTCACTTTCCGTAACTAAGCTGTTGTAACTGATTAGTGACTAGCAAAATCAGTCCTTGATAGACCATTCGTAACTGATCATGGTGTATCGGAGACTGATTTTTCAGTCTCTGAAAGCCTTTTTTTTGTAGTGTAAGAATCGGTCTCCCCCTAATCCCCCAAATCACGGCATTGTTCCAAATTTATATCGATTCCCTTCATTATCTATAGCAAACGGCAAATCACATTTATAACTCACACAAAACCCTAAATCTATCCTAAGATCGGCAGCCTCATTTTCTCTCCAAGGAATCAAGGTACGGAGGTTTCTAGCATGTGGTGATCGGGTTTGTGAGTGAAGAATTTTGGAAATCGTTGGTGTCTATTTGTTGTGTGGATCGTATGTTTTTGGTTCGACAGGTTTTGGGTTCCGACTCCTTGTGTGCTTCGATCTGTCATTAATTCGACTCAAGAGGTAACCTATAATGGTCCTTGTGTTTATTGAATCGACCTATGAAGCATATGTATACGTATAAATAAGTAAAACCTAACCTAGTACTCGTTAATATGATAATACGTATGGATAATAAGGTCACATGAAATTATGAATGTGTAAACGTGTGTGTGTGTATATATATATATATATATATATATATATATATATATATATATATATATATATATAACAGGAGGGGTTTTACAAATTTAAAGCCACATCATCACAATTAATGATGACTCATAATACCACCTAAGCACCTTTAATTCCATGTCATCACAAATTAATGACACCTAAGCATACTTTGGATTAAAATTCGTATTTAGTGTAAAAAGGGAGTTACCAAGATTCGAACTTGGGGTAATAGGCACAAATCAACAACACCTCAACCATTGGAGCATTCCAATGGTTGTGATAAAATTTGCAAGACAAAACCTATATCCTAACGTTTACAAAATATGAAACAAATTCTGTAAACATATCTATTCCTTAATTATAGCTTAAACAATTATATGTTAACCTAATCCATCATTCACTAAATAATAGAAATCCTCCTAAAAGCCACGGCATTAGTCTCATTCATTTGATTATTTTTTGCATATCGATTTTACTTATTCATGATGATAACGTACACTTATTTTTTTTTTGTGAGTTAATCTTTGATCTGCATGATTTGTTATTTTTTGCAGAACGATTTTACTTATTCATGATGATAACGTACACTTATTTTTTTGTGAGTTATTGTTTGATCTGTAGGATTTGCCAGGTATGAATCTTTGTATCACGTTTTATGTTTTTTTTTACAGATCACGTAGAGGAAAAAGGTATGCCTCTTTACCCTCAAAACCCTAATGATAAAAATTTGTTACCGTGTATGCATATATTGCTTTGTTTGCAGCTTTTTATAGGTTGGACGTCGATTTTGCAGGTTAGTCGTCTTCTTTAACAATGTTGATTTGTGTGCATGCATGCTAATATATTGTTTTAAGGGTATATACTCTTTTGATAACATATAAGAATTTTAAATTGAGTCTCAAACTTTCTGCATCAAAAACACCAACAACATCATCTGACAATCTAGTAAATAACAGCAGGCCGTCACATGAGTATATAGCAGTCGAGATTCCAGGAGAAAAAGACTCTCTCGAAGACAACTACCAATTTCAAGCATTCCAGTTGGTAGTCATAAATAGCAATTTGACTTTCATGTACATCGAGCATATGACGTTGATCACAACAATGCTAGGAAGATTATTACAAACTTAACTTCAGCGTTATGCAATGAGTGGTAAATTTACTATCAAGTCTGATATATACAGCTCTGGTGTTATGATGCTTGAGTTGATTACCGAACGTAAAGCAATTGACATGACTAAATAGTTCGGTGAACAAAATTTAGTTCCATGGGTGAGTTCCTTCTGCCTTTTATTTTACTTATAGAAGGGTAAATATAACTGATATATGTGAAAACGGGTCATATTGGGTTATATTTTATTGCCAATCAGGGTGAACAGTTTAAAAGTCAGTCAAATCATATTGAACAGTTTATAACCTCCTACATTGCTTTATACTAATTTCTGTTATAAATTTTGTATAAAGCAAATCTTAGTTCCACCCGATTCTACTTATTTTTTAACTGTCCTAAACTTCTGTTCATATTGACCAAGAAGTAACCCACGCGACCTGCCAATTTTGTGGCCTACAGTTAATTGTTTACTCAATCATGCCTATGTTTTTAGCTACTTATAATGTAATACTTCATCTTTCTTAACTGAGATCATGTAAGCAATTCATGAACTAACTGGTCCTACTTCATTTGGTTCAGCCCTTGATTGTTTATTTTCTTGGAAATTAATCATCAATTTCATTTTGTTCCAGGCAGCAAGGTAACTAAATTACTACATCTACCTATATTGGAATGAGATTGTGATTATGTCGTTGCTCAATCAAGAAAATTGGGACAATGTGATATCACATAAATATTTTTATGGGATAATTACTAAAATAGACCGGGCAACCAAGTGGTTGGCGGTTTTTGCCCCGAAAAAAAAAACTTTTGATATCAGACGTTTTTTTTTCAGGCAACTGGGCATCTTGACCCATACGATGAAAAGTGTCCTCCAGTTGCCCAAAAAATACACAAGTTGCCTAAAAAATACACAAGTTACCCAAAAAATATCACATAAATATTTTTATGGGATAATTACTAAAATAGACTGGGCAACCAAGTGGTTGGTGGTTTTTGCCCCGAAAAAAAAAACTTCTGATATTAGACCAGGCAACTGGGCATCTTGACCCATACGATGAAAAGTGTCCTCCAGTTGCCCAAAAAATACACAAGTTACCCAAAAAATTGTCAGAAAAGTGACACTTGTCACTTGTAGATTTCAGTTGCCCAAAAAGTACATGTTGCCCTGGTCTAAAAAAAAAACTTTTGATATCAGAAGTTTTTTTTTCGGGGAAAAAACCGCCAACCACTTGGTTGCCCGGTCTATTTTAGTAATTATCCCTATTTTTATCTAATTGTAAACCAACAGTTAAGGTAAAACTTTAAACAAGTTTCATACCATGCGCTGTAGTTTATCATAATCCCTCTTTATTTTTTTAAGACCCTTTCAAGTTGATCGATGCAGTTACCAACTTCTACTATGTTTGATAATTGCGTAACTCATCCAAAGATGACACTTCAGTTCATTCATTGGATGCTGCTATCAATGTCAGTGGAAAACTTCAGCTTCTTGACAAGGTATTTTTGACAGGAATTTGGACAGGATTCATATATCCAAAAGATCTGTCATCAGTTGTTAGCGTAGGGCGCCACATATTTGTTTATTCATTTCAGGTCTAAAAATGTATCATCAGTTCCAAGAACACAAACAACAGATGGAGTCTCACCAAGTTCTCAATCATATCAAAGGTATAGAAAGATTGCGGTTTGTTTTTTTGCAGGACTGCTTTACTTTTAGAACGATTTGGCTTTGGTAAACAAAAGTTTTCAAAAGAATCGTATAAAAGGGGTGTTTAGGTTAGGCTTTTAAACAAGAGTTTATGTTGTGCTTTTGGGTTAGCTGTGGTAATTAACCTCAATAAGTTTGAGGATATTGAAGCTTTTGTCGATAGCGTGAATCGGGAAATAACTGTTACTAATGGGATTTTTCTTCAAAAGAGTGAATAATTGATAGGGGTTCTGATCTGTTAACCGGTATGGAAGCTTAGCAGCAACAATTAGACCACTGAAAATTAAGAATCATTATGCAGCCTGTTTTATAACACTTTTGTAGGTATGCATTATTAAAAATCATTATGCAGGTCTTGGTCAAATTGCGCCATTAATGGAGCAACAACTCATGGTGATATGTGAAGTGCAACAACCAACAAAAATCAGACGATGCAAATGATGTATGAAGTGATTTACAAAGCTTTACATGAAGTGGGGCTTGAATATATGTATGAGCCTCATGATTACTTGATTTTTTCTGTCTTGGAACTCGCGAGTTATCTCGCGGGGTGGAGGCTTCAGATGACAAAGGGACTAATTCCCCTAATACCCCTCAAGCACATTCCGCTTTTGATCTTCTTTAACATTTATTCCATATATGACTATTCAATCTCTTGATTATAGTATATAATAACTAACAGAATTTTTTACAACACGAAGTCACTAACTAGGAAAAGTCGACGCTTTATGATATATGTACACTCCAAAGGAATGATAGTGGATGATGAGTTTGTGATCCTGGGATATGCAAATATCAACCAACAGTCATTAGAAGGTTCGATAGATACTGAAATTGGGATGGATGCATATTAGCCTTATCATACATTGGTTCAAAAATGTTTAAGCCCGCCGGGGCAAGTAAAATTTCTTCATGTTCAGAAAGAACATCAATGTGGTACCTTTGGAGTGACTCATAAATTAATCTTTTGTATATAAAGGGGTATAGGATGTTCCTTTGGGCTGAGCATACTGGTAGACTTGAGAGTAGTTTCGAGAGACAGGAGAGCCTTGAGTGCGTGAGAAGGGTCAAATGGTTGAGTGAATCAAACTGGAATCAATATGCAGCTGTTTAAGTGACTGATATGAATGCACAAATGAGTATTTAATTAATTTGAAATCTTTTATCATCATCCTGTTGATATGAATATGCTTTTTTTTGTAACCCAGGCTTGTCGAAAAATTAGTGGCCTAAACAAGCTTATGTTTTGCAAAAGGTGTGTTGCCCTCCCCTGTTACGTAATTAACAACAATTTAAGACAACTAGAATGTTGAATTATATATATTTGAAGCAAGCTTGAAGAACTGAAGATTGTACGTACGGTTAGTTAGTTCAAATCTATTTAATTAACTCTTAGTTACGTGTTTGATTAGTATGAAGCTGAAATTTCAACATCTCTAGGCTCCATAAATGTATCCACCCCATGGATTGGTGCTGTGGGGAATTCTCACCAGGTCAGTTCTGACGTCTTGGCTGAAGAAAATGCAGGGAAACCTACTGAAAGAGAATCTGCAAGTTTTGCCACCATGGCTTAAATCTCAGTGTAGTAGCTAATTTTAAACACTAAAGTCTAAACTAATTATTGAAAACTAACCCTAAATGGTCAAACGATCATAATCAGTTTCATAATGCCCAAACAGTCGAGTTTTATTTTTTAAAGACCCTGACATGAAACGCGATCATCAGATACAGAGTAATATTTTATAAACACAATGCCAAACAACCACCTTAAGTAAGTCATTTTGTTGGTGCCTTTTCAGTGATATCTAACAAACTCATAATTACACATGTTACCCACAATATGATTGGATATATGTTATATGCTAAAAGTTGCATTTCATAAATCTGCAGACTTGTGCTGTTAATGTGGATAACATATCCTATGTGAATATTAAAGGGACTTCAGCTAATAAGGAAGCCATAAGATTTGCTTGTAGCGACGATTCCCCTTGTGAAAAGTTATATTTGGAAGACGTTGAACTAAAATTAGCCAAAGGTAGGACCACAACTTCATTTTGTTGGGAAGCCAGAGGGTCGAGTTCAGGAACTGTGAACCCCTCATTGCTATTCAACTTGTGAAAGCTTCATTGAACAGATTATTTCATCTGCCACTCATCTTCAAGCCATCTGATTAGCCTCTTTAAGGTCAGCCATGTTATGTGTAGATGGTAAAAAAAAAAAAAGGATCCGGCAAGTGTGAGAAAGTGTATTATAGGGCAGGTTATATGAAATGAACTGTATACGGCCGTAAGAATTCCCAAACACCCCGTAAAATTTGATTATTTGACTTTTATATATATTCCTTTTCGTTCTTAATGCATTCTATAAATAATTTGGTATGTTTATAGTTTAGCTGAGAAAAAAAAATGAGGAGGTTAAACCAAATGGATTACATTCTCTTGATCGCCTTGGAGTTAGACCCATTTGATTCGAGTTTGTTGCATTAGAGAGTTGCATAGAGGCGACTTGCAGTTCCTTAGACAAATAGGTGAGATGTTTTACTTTGTATCACATCATTGAGTATGGTCAAATAGGCAAGAATGAAACATATTAAATAGGTTGAATGGGTAAATGCTCAAAATCTTTTTTTTTCAAAGAAGCTATATAATTAATTATAACTTTGTTTTATGATCAGATTACATAAATGAATAATGTCGAATATACCATCTTAGAAAAAGAATGTATTCCACGTGGTTTGAGCATAAAGCAAAACCGGGTAAATCTCTTTGATCACCTCTAATAAAGCCACTTTCTTCCCATCCTATAATATTTAGGCAAGGACGTTAGAGACGGAAGCGCATCTAACATTGGCTAAGTTGACTACAAAGATTAGTACACTTAATCTTGCACGAGTTAGTCAAATTAAAAGTAGGTTGGTTGCTATCTCAGGACGTGTTTAAAAGTTTTGTCACTTTTATGTGAATTAAACAGTTAGGTTTTAACTTTGGTCTTTCAAACTATATCAAACCATACTATTATTAATAATTAATTAGATTATTTTAGGTTAGAGACGAATTAGAGCGCACTTGCTTGATGATGATGGAGATATTGCTTAAATGTATCTGAATGATAAAGTAATGCGACAACTCAAAAATGCTTTTGAAATATACCACCCTTCTTACGCTATACCAAAATTTTTGATAAAGTAATAGGCATTCATGTGTTTATATTGAAGCTATGTTAAATCTGGATTGTTGTCAATTGGGTAAGATTGTCATTAATCTTAATGAAAGCATGGAATTTAATATCCCAAACCTTAAAAAACTGTATCTTATGTCGGTGACATATGCCAATGAGGCGTGTGTTAAAAGGATATTTCGAGGCTGTCCTGAACTGGAAGAAGTTTTGGTCGAAAGAACAAAATAGGAAAACATCCTGAATGATTATTGTATAAGCAGACTAAATTTGAAAAAAGTGACCGTGATATTTACTGTCCAATGCTTTCTTCTTCGTAATAGATCACGTCAGCCAAACCCAACCCCAGATGTATTAAAAACGTATATATTAAGATTAAACTATTTTTTCACTTTAAATGATGGTGTCAAGGAATAGCAGGCTACTCAAGATCAGTTGGAAGGATCAGGAATGGATGGCAGATGCAACAACGGTATGGTTACTAATCTTCTTTCTATAATGCAAATGGATGTTTGATGTATTTATTTAGTGCACACTGTCATTACAAGAACTTTTCTATTTAAAATTACAGACTTCTCATTGTTACTGTAGGGCGCCCCTGATCACTAGAGATTGATGAGGGAGTTGAGGAGATTCGAAGTCTGGATGGATGGGATAGGATTGGAAAGTCATTTTTAATTTTATGAAACATTAATGATGTTGATTTGTAACTTGAAATGAATTAGGGGCAGGTCAGAATCAGGCTCGGATGTAAGAGTAGCACTTTCAATTTATGGTTCTTTTGACAGTAGAGACTACTTGAACGGCCAGCAGATCAGGTATGACTTATGAACTTTCAATAGATCCACAACCTTAAATTCCTGTAATATTATTGTGATTATAATACTTGAATGATTTGTTTACTATAGGAACAGTCAAATGAGGTTTCATGAAAAGTTTTGCATCATGACAATGTTAAATTTAGACTTTATTTTCATGCAAAGATAACTAACTATTGATACAATTTCTATTTAAGTAACCAACTTTATAAAAACTTTAAACTTCCAAAAAAATACTGACAACCGCATATCTATAGGAACTTATTGAAGAGGCTTGAAAAAAGCTAACATTATTTTTGGAATCACTTCCGCTGGATGTTGTCGTTATAAGTTCTCTTTGAAGATCAAGTTAGCTAAAAACAAGATAAAAAACTTTCCCTAAAGAAAACATTCCACAATTTCAATTTAGTATTAAACTATAATGTTTAAATATGTTCTTTATATATATTTTTCAATCATTTATAATTAAGACTCAATGCATGTGCACTCAATTATAACGGGCTAATGTTTGGTATTCCAAAATTTATCAGGAATTGAACTGATTTTAGGTACTCGAGTAAAGTTTGCTTGTGTGAGACGTAAGACACTATTGACTGCCGCAGGAGAAATCAACAACTACAAATATCTAATCATTGCAACAGGTACTCAGGTACTCACATGTGATAGGATTTAAAGTATTGGATTATTTTTTTTGGGTAGTCTAATGTGGTTCATGATCTTCCATTAATTAGGAAGTAGATGGATAATTTAGAAAAATTAATGTTATTCAGATATGTCTCGATATCGATATATTTGTTACTAAACTATAAGGTGAAGCACTTCAATCGTTCAAGAAAAAGTATGATATTGTTGTCAATATTCAAAGTGTTGAGTCTCTTATTGACCCGGGAATCATTGACGGTGTAAGTTTCTTTTACATATATTCATTCATTTTATTTTTCTTTTGAAAATATAACCCTTTCTTTCAACATGTCCACTTTTTCAATCATTCTTGACCAACTTTCTTTCGCTATAGAAAAATATGCCAATGATAACTATAAGTCATGCCCGCCCATCGTGTGGGCTTTGAAAGCTAGTGTGTGTGTGTATATATATATATATATGTATATATATACATATATATATATATATATATATATATATATATATATATATATATATATATATATATATATATATATATATATATATATATATATATATATCGTATAGTGTTGATTCTTTTGATTCTATGTTGGTTGATGCGAGAAATTGTAACCCTCGCAAAAGGTTTTACAATCCTCCAGACAGTGTACCTGATCGCTATAGTGTAGTATAGGTAGGTCCGCGGGATTGATTGTTCTCTAGGGGAATAGTGTCGTTAGGTCAAGATGTATGACGAGATAGGTCTAGAGGTGATGGATGTTTCCTTTTTATCTTTTTATTATTTTTTTAGAAAGCAGGTAAAGATCTCGGTTTTGATGGAGTGGACGGAATTAGTTGCTAGTCAACTAACCCAACAACTATTAATTATAAAAATAACTAAAACTAATTAATACGGAAAAGTAAAAGTGGTGACTACTTATGAGAGGAAAGCGTGTTTACTTAGATTTAATTACTCCCTAGTTATCTCCTACTGATGCGTGGTTTTGCAACCTTACAACAGGTTTTACCTCTCGAGGGATCTCAAGAGGCTTACAACCCCACCAGGCAGTGTACCTGACCGATGTAGTATAGTGTAGTGGTAAGTACGGGGATTGATCGTTCTCCACAGGGAATAGTGTCGTTAGGATTGAAAAACTACTCTAATAGGTCTAAGGGTGAGAGAAGATTCTTTTTATGTTTTTATAATTTTTATGAAAGCAAGTAAAATCTCGGGTTTGAAAGAGTGGGCGGAATTAGTTGCTAGTCAACTAACCCAAATTACTACGAATGCAAATTAAATAAAATAACGAAAATGAAAAGTTGGTGAAAACTTATGTGGAGGGAAATGTGTTTACTTAGATTTCCTTACTCCCTAACTATCTTTTATCGGTTGATTAGTGTGTATTAGTCGCGTGGATGACGGGTGTATTCCTTAATACCATTCGTGGGGTGGCGTACGTACTTCCCCAACTCTACAAGCTCCTACTTCACTCCTATGTCGAGCCGGCTAGGAAGCTCCTAACATGGGATCACTAGAATTCGCTTGTGCATTAAATACAACCATAAAAACCTTTAGTACGCATTGGTTCATGTTTCTTAAGACGTTCAAGCAAGTTACCGAATAGGAAGTTAGCCAGTTTTCTTAAGCCTAACATAGATGAACAATCATCCAATACAACTAACAACACACTAATAACCAATAATCAATAGCTAGGTTTCATTAGATCTAAGCAAACACAAGATAAATCTAGCCTAACATGTTAAACAAAAGACAAGAATAAGATAGAATCAAACAACACATAGACATATTGAATGATTAATTGATAACTTATCTTCAATGTAACATGGAAGATCTCAAGGCAAAAAGCCTTGAAAGAGCTGCCAAATTCGTCCTAGGGTTTTCACACACAAAGTTCCCCAATAAGTTCCACACTAATGACAAAGAATTGCAAAACTATATATAGATTTTTAGATCTGACGGCGTCACGTTATGGAGTGTGACGCCGTCACCTCGCCGCTTTTAGGGTTCTCGGATGACCTTCTTGACGCCGTCCCTCTTTAGCTCTCCAAAATCCATTCTGGCTTATCAAGGCTTGACGCCCTCAGACTATGAACGTGACGCCGTCCCTCTTTGAATTATAACGTGACGACCTTGATCAAATTAAAGGGTGACGCCGTCAGAATTTCCATGCAATTTCTCTGGCTTATCATGAGTAAATTTCACATCCACCACTTTTGCCAAGCCATGACGCCGTCCAGGGTTAAATATGATGCCGTCAAAGGTAACTTTCAGCCGATTTTTGAGACTTTGCCGTTTTCTTCACTTTTATGCTCCAAAAACGTCCAAAATGCCTCCTTTTCCAGATTTCTTCTCAAAAGTACCTAAAATGACAAAAGGAACGATTTAGGGCGATATTTGATCAAATAAATACGATTTAGGGCTTAAATGACCCCTTAAAAGCGGTACACTTTTCGCTTCATCAAATACCCTTACACTTGAGATTTGCTTGTCCTCAAGCAAATGCGCTTTTATTCTAATCAAAATACAAGTTAGGGGTCATTTAATGCGAACATAAAAGTAATTACAACAAATATTCGTTCCACTTTAATCATAATAAGCACGGAGATTACATACTAGCACCTCACAAGTAGTGTTTAGATACTCACATCTCTCAAGTGTCATCAAAATAAATCTCATAAATGAAAACGGATAATATCTCTCACTACCTGTCATAGCAAATAGATTACCATAGGCTTGGGAAAGGATCGAAAACCTCCTCCACTGGCGTAAGCACCTAAGATAAACTATCAAAGAGGGCTTTTACATGGGTTATAACGTTAGGTGTAGGGATATGATAAACACGGATTTGTTGGATAAGGGATACTTTACTGGTGGCGAGTTAAAGATCTTGATTAATTACATGTACTATACAATGTTGCTAAGCCAAGACTCGACTCCATCTTAAGCTAAAAACAAAATAACAAAAACATAAAATAAACATAAAATGAAACGGGATGGTAGTCCGTATGTTTTTTCTACTTTTCTTTTTCTCATTTTTTTTGTATTTTTCCTGATTTTTCGATTTTTTTTTTTTTTTTTTTTTTTTTTTTTTGCCTACATTCTTACCCTACCATCTAAAATAATACATCATAGGGGCATTGCATTCCCCTTACACTTGAACTTTTACATAACTTTACAAATAACTATTCTAATGACTCGAATTAAGATAATTGAAAAACTTGGAGTACTTTTAAAATATTTAGCACATATGGGGGTAATAAATGATGTTCTTCCCCATTACTCCATTACACTAGTACTTTACCCATGAGTCCCAATCGTCCCAAAACAATATGTACAAGGATATGACTCGACTTAGCAACCATGTAATCAATTAGATAATTAACTTGGGTTTAAACAAATGTTGTCACAATAATGCACTAAAAATGAGTGCATACAAGGTAGGCTAAGGCGATTTGGGTGTACATTTTAGTGGGGTGTAAACAAATTCTTCCTTTAAGTAAAATGCTTAAAGGTCGAAACGAAAAGATAGGCTCTGAGGGGTGTACTAGGGGTATCGTGTACTAAAAATGAGTACAACGCAAAGGGTGTGGGAGAATTACTTGACCAATGTAGCCAATGTAATTATAACAAAAACACAGGTGTAAAACAATGGGTTAATCCTAATGCCTCTTATCATGTAGTAAATCTAACTACACGAATGTAGTCTCACTTGTGGCCTCGGAATGGTCCTAACGCAAGTTCTAGAATCTAAGTGCTACCGGTACACACATCATAGCATAAATGCTTTTCCTACCAATTCTAGGGGCGAACCTCACATATTTGGGGCGGAAAATTTTTTTAGTGGTACAGTTTTTGTGCTAGTCATATAACTCCTATCCATGAGACGCTTATTAAGATCAAAGTTTCACTCCTATATGTTGTAAAAAATTTTAAATTTGGCCCTAAAATTACCCTAACAGGTATTTATCTCAGTTTTATTACACATCTACCATTAAACAAACAAAAATCAAGTGCAATTGTATTCTCTAATCGTACTTTTACCCCCCCCCCCTTACATTTAAGATGAACATTGTCCCCAATGTTCAAATAACAAGATGTAAAAGAATAAAGTAAAAGAATGAAATCAAATACTCCCCTGATTCGTTTGGTGGATAATGAAATAACACGGTTACATCTTCTTCCAAGAGAATGTTGAAGCTCCATGACTAATGCATCGCCAAAAGCTTGATCAAAAACATTTCCTTGTCCAAAATAACCTGTTAAACCTGAGAAAACAAACACGAAAACCTGCATAACATCGGCGGGATAAACTCTATATATAAGGATATAATGCTTGTGGAATGATAATTTTACAGATTCCTGGAGATTATAAGTTATAGATTTAATAGAAACTTTTTATGAAAACAAAACTTTCAAAAATTTCTGAAAATTAAACCTGACGCCGTCAGGTTGTAACTCCTGACGCCGTCAGAAATGATCTGACAGAATTCTCATGTTACGTTTCCGGAAAAAATTTTGGAAAAACCTATACCTCATTTCCTGGAAATCCTGCAAAATATCATTATGACTCGATACAAGCATTTGACTCAAACAAATACTAATATGTATGTTAATTTAATATTATTATGATTCATGTTCATTTGTGTTCTAATAAACCGATTTGGATTTCCCTTACACTTAACTTTTGCAAAATACCTTTATATGTAGTTAAGACGAAGTTAAAAACAAAATAAAGCATTTTCACAAATTAGTTTTGAACATGAATCAATAATAATAAAAATTAAACATACATACGGAAGCAAATAAAATCAAACAAACAATTAAATAAACACACAAAGCAAATAAAGCTTGGGTTGCCTCCCAAAAAGCGCTTTTCTTTATTAACGAGTCTTGTAGCTAGACTCAAAGTCACGTACATTACGTGACTCCATCATTGGTCACGGTTCCTAGGCCATTTTCATTCCCGGTTTTATATTCCGGTCCCAATTTCAAACAATCCTTGTAGAAACCGAATATCCTTTCCATAACATAGTCTACTCCTTTATTTCTATCCTCATCATTCCTATAGTAAACCGCTTGCTTGAGCTCCTTTTCAACATTTTACAAGTGTTGGAATTCTTCTATCTTATATGGCATTTGGTAGTTTACCTCATCGGTCTCATCCTTAAATCTAACTATCCCTAAGGAAGGTTCATAAGTCATTCTAGAGACCTCAACAAATGGTTTTCCAAAAACCACTTGAGTTAAGGATGCATCGACTATTGGGCGGATATCTTCTACAATTACAAAGTCGGTGACATAGGTGAAGTTTCCTACATAAACCGGTAATCCCTTAACTCTTCCCGTGAAGTTACTCATCCATCCCTTATCAGGGAAAATCCTATACCCAAGTTGATTTTTCATTATCAAGTTGTAGTGGGCTCTAGTCATGATGTTTATGGGTGATCTAAGGTCGATGTAGGCTTTCCACACATGCAAATGTCCGATGTTGCATGGTATGTTGAGATTAGAAGGGTCGCCTATTTCTATAATTGGTCTACCTAGGAGGTATGGTGTCTCGGGGTCATCGAATAAGTTTGTATGATATGCGCGCTCTTCCTTAGTGGGTAGCCTATTGAAGTAGTCCTTATCATCATCTACTTCTTCAATCTCACTTGTCCTAACTTCCTTATCAACCTCGACTTTCTTATCCTCATCCTTAGGTTCACTATTATCCTCATTCCTTTCAATTGGTTTAATAGTGACAATGTTGACAAAGTGGACGTGTTTGGATGAAGAGGGGTCTTTTACTTGGGGTCCGCTATTTGTGTTCCTAGCGTCCTTATGTGGAGGTGATTACACTTGGTTATTGAGAGCTTTCAACAAGTTGTCAATTTTATTGGTCATCTCCGTTTGTTGTTGATTGAATTCAGATTCGAATCTAGCTATCCGAGCTTCTTGAGATGCCATAAATTGGGACATCAATCCTTCAAAGTTATTGGTACTACCATTGCCGGAAGGATTGTTGTTGAAAGTACGGTTCGAGTTGGAACCGCTTGATTGGAAACGATTAGGTGGGTTGGAAGAATTGGTTTGTTGTGCGTTTTGGTTTTGTTTCCACCTAAGGTTCGGGTGATTTTTCCATGAGGGGTTGTATGAATCACCGTAATGGTTTGGCTCGGGTTTGAAAGTGTACCACTTGTCTCCCGCTCCGTCGGTACGCGAGGATGCGTAGTCCACAAAAGCTTGTTAGGGGAGTTCCATGCAATCACGAGTGTCATGGGGACCACTACATAATTCACATGAAGAAGTGATTTTGTTCACTTGGCTTGAAGGTTTAGGAGCCTCGTAGGATTTCATGAGAAACTTGACTTGGTCTTCAAGTTCTATGATCCTACGGTCGGAAGTGCTTGAATTGTTCGAAGGCAAAGATATTGCCTTGACCATTTTATTCAAATCACGGGGATCACTCCAACTTTCGTTGTCATAAAGAGCAAGATCCTCTAGGAGAGCCCATGATTGTTCCGCACTTAGATCATGTAGCTTACCACCGGCCGATTGGTCAATGGTTTGCCTTGTGTAGAGATTGATATGGTCATAGAAGATTTGGACTTGGAGCCAAAGTTCTATGCCATGATGAGGGACTTTTTGAAGTAAGTCCTTAAATCGAGTCCATGCCTCGTAGAGAGTTTCGCCTTGACGTTGTTGGAACATCAAGATATCATTCCTTAGCTTGGTAGTTCTTCCCGGTGGGAAAAACTGAGCAAGGAAACGAGTAGTGAGATCATCCCAAGAGGTGATGGATCCTGCGGGTTGACGCTCTAGCCATTGACTAGCTTGGTCCCGCAGAGAGAATTGAAAGAGACGCAATCGGGTCGTCTCTCGATTGGCAACATCAAGGTCTATAGAATCAACAATTTTGAGAAAGTCCTTGAGATGTTGATTAGGATCTTCAGAACGAAGTCCATGGAATGCGCATCCGCTTAGCACCAACCGGATGGTGTCGGATCGCAAGGGTGTGACATTGGCTCCTTGAGTGAGCTCAATGGTGTTTCGATAGCCATGGTGGCTAGGACGGGAGTACTCTCCTAAAGTACGGGCTCTAGGAGGTGGTGGTTGTTGTTGTGGTGGTGGGTTGTTGGGATTAAGGATATTACCATCTTCCATGATGTCGAATGGTAATGGTTACGAACAAAGAAACGAAGAAAATAGATAGACTAAAGAAAACCTAGAAAAATAAAATAAAAATCTCACTAGAAAGGAATCTAGTGAGTAGACCTATAAAATAAAAATTCAACCTAAACAATAACTATTTCCCGGCAGCGGCGCCAAAAACTTGATGCGTGGTTTTGCAACCTTACAACAGGTTTTACCTCTCGAGGGATCTCAAGAGGCTTACAACCCCACCAGGCAGTGTACCTGACCGATGTAGTATAGTGTAGTGGTAAGTACGGGGGATTGATCGTTCTCCACAGGGAATAGTGTTCGTTAGGTATGAAAAACTACTTTAATAGGTCTAAGGGTGAGAGAAGATTCTTTTTATGTTTTTATATTTTTTTGGAAAGCAAGTAAAATCTCGGGTTTGAAAGAGTGGGCGGAATTAGTTGCTAGTCAACTAACCCAAATTACTACGAATGCAAATTAAATAAAATAACGAAAATGAAAAGTTGGTGAAAACTTATGTGGAGGGAAATGTGTTTACTTAGATTTCCTTACTCCCTAACTATCTTTTACCGGTTGATTAGTGTGTATTAGTCGCGTGGATGACAGGTGTATTCCTTAATACCATTCGTGGGGTGGCGTACGTACTTCCCCAACTCTACAAGCTCCTACTTCACTCCTATGTCGAGCCGGCTAGGAAGCTCCTAACATGGGATCACTAGAATTCGCTTGTGCATTAAATACAACCATAAAAACCTTTAGTACGCATTGGTTCATGTTTCTTAAGACGTTCAAGCAAGTTACCGAATAGGAAGTTAGCCAGTTTTCTTAAGCCTAACATAGATGAACAATCATCCAATACAACTAACAACACACTAATAACCAATAATCAATAGCTAGGTTTCATTAGATCTAAGCAAACACAAGATAAATCTAGCCTAACATGTTAAACAAAAGACAAGAATAAGATAGAATCAAACAACACATAGACATATTGAATGATTAATTGATAACTTATCTTCAATGTAACATGGAAGATCTCAAGGCAAAAAGCCTTGAAAGAGCTGCCAAATTCGTCCTAGGGTTTTCACACACAAAGTTCCCCAATAAGTTCCACACTAATGACAAAGAATTGCAAAACTATATATAGATTTTTAGATCTGACGGCGTCACGTTATGGAGTGTGACGCCGTCACCTCGCCGCTTTTAGGGTTCTCGGATGACCTTCTTGACGCCGTCCCTCTTTAGCTCTCCAAAATCCGTTCTGGCTTATCAAGGCTTGACGCCCTCAGACTATGAACGTGACGCCGTCCCTCTTTGAATTATAACGTGACGACCTTGATCAAATTAAAGGGTGACGCTGTCAGAATTTCCATGCAATTTCTCTGGCTTATCATGAGTAAATTTCACATCCACCACTTTTGCCAAGCCATGACGCCGTCCAGGGTTAAATATGACGCCGTCAAAGGTAACTTTCAGCCGATTTTTGAGACTTTGCCGTTTTCTTCACTTTTATGCTCCAAAAACGTCCAAAATGCTTCCTTTTCCAGATTTCTTCTCAAAAGTACCTAAAATGACAAAAGGAACGATTTAGGGCGATATTTGATCAAATAAATACGATTTAGGGCTTAAATGACCCCTTAAAAGCGGTACACTTTTCGCTTCATCAATCTCCTACTTATTTGTTGAATTGTCACGTCCTTGTTTTAGTTGAAGCGCTGTGTGGAAAACTAGAAGGGGGGTTGAATAGTTTTACCGTTTTAAAATTTATTTTCTTTGAATACTTAGTATGATTTCAACTAATGCAAATAATAAACAATAAATAACATGCAAGTAAAGAAAGAAACAATCAAACCACAACACGATTGTCTATAGGGTTTGGTCTACAAGGACTCTCTTCCTTGCCCTACTCCACTCCCCGAGCCTCTAACTCGAGAGTTTTTCTTCACTAAGAAACAAGCTCCCTTCTCGGTGGAGAAAACCTTTACAAACGTCGCTTACACTTTTTCTGATACAAAGCTAAATACCGAGTTCTTTTACAAGGGCATAACCACTCCCGTTACTCTATATATTTTGAGGACTAAAATACAAACCGATCACTACAGAGGTATTATGATTGTTTGGTACAAACAATGATGTGTGAAAAACAAAAAATTCACACAGTGACTAACTAACAAGTCTTGCAATGCTTTGTTGAAGCTTGTGATGCTTTGATCTTCTTGCAACAAAGAAATATCACTTAAAATGAAATATGAAATATGAATGGGTTAGAAATGAATGAAAGAATGTATGATGTTGTTTATGCTTATGAGTGATGAGAAAACATGAATGTGTGGCATGCTATTTATAGGCCAACTGCCTCAACAAGCCACGGATGGGACGGATCCAAAATGAGGGATCCGTCCTTGTATTAGTTTGGTTCCGTGGGAACCTGACAGCAAATCTTCAAAAATCTTCACCAAATCTAACCAAGATATTTCCATATCTTTTTATTGAGTAAGGATCTAAACAAGATATTCATATGATCTTCAAATGATCTTCAAAATCTCTAAACGATTTCAAAGTGATGCATGTGCCATGATGTCATAATACATTTTTAATTTAAGATTAAAATGTATTTGAATGTAACTTGTAAAATGTATATGAAAGTGAATATGTAACATGTATATACTAGTTAAATGATGTTATGTGTTTGTGAAAGACTTTTGACTATATATGTAAAAGACTTAACTATATTTATGTTTTGCTAAAAATAAAGTTTATAATTGTCGTTAACAAAATATAGCAAAGATCGTAAAATATAAATAACTTTTTTTAGACGATATTTGTATTAACAATCTCCCCATTTTTGTTGAGGACAAAACATAAAGTTTATTTTTAAGCAATGAAATAAATAAAGTGCAAGTCTTTAAAAATAAAGATTAAACTAGTTTTATGCAACTTTTAAAATCAATTTAGCCATTTTAAATTGTATAAATTGTGTGATGTATGAGTTTATTATTATCTCACCCTTTTTGTCGAAACAAAAGGAAGAAATGCGTAGCGGAATGTAGTGCAAGCCTTTGGTCAATACTCCCCCTAGTTAGGGTGCCAAGTATAATGATGCATGGATTTTGAGTGCTTGATTAGCTCCCCCTTGGTCAATACTCCCCCTTGTTAGGGTGCCAAGTATATGATGCATGAATTAAGAATGCTACAAAACAAAGGTTAGTGGTAAATATGTGTTCTAATCATTTTTCAAGTAAATGGAACTTCACGAATTAATAACATCAAAGTCTAAAGTTCGAAATGATTCTTTCTTTTTATAGGCATAAGGCTCATGACATGACCATTTGATTGAGGCTTATACATATTTGATTTATAAAACACTAAATTATTATTGGTTCTAAAGGTCGTAAGGATTACTTTTGATAATATGTTTTCTCATGATGATTGCTTAATTGCCTTTCTTGCTCTTTGTCTAAAAAAAGTTCTCATTTCTCATAATTGCTTAAATGATCTTGGCTTAAAAATCAATTTTTTTTTGATGTTGGGATTGTTTTGTTTTGATTTGTGTTACATGATTAATTAGGTTTGCTTGCGTCTATGTGCTTGTCATTTTCTGTGATCGTGCTTTTATTTGTTCATGTTTATTTTTGTTTTAAGTGTCGTATTATGTTCTTGATGTTCTTCTAGTACATATGTGTTTATGTGTTTTATTTACTTGTGTCTATTTTCGTATTCGTTACATTTTGTCTTTTTGTTTTATTTTGTCAATAAAATTTTATAATTGAAACTTATTAAAAAAAAAAAAAAAAAAAAAAAAAAATTGTCACCAGAGTGCCAACCGAATAGGATGGAGACCATGCCGATCAGTTGGAGCTCTCGGTAAATATTGGCCCAAAGGAAACCAACCCAACCGATCGTTTAGATCCTCTGACCGATCGGATGGACTAAAAAAAAAAAAATTGTCACCAGAGCGCCAACCGAATCGGATGGAGACCATGCCGATCAGTTGGAGCTCTCGGTAAATATTCGCCCAAAGGAAACCAACCCAACCGATCGGTTAGATCCTCTGACCGATCGGATGGACCAATCGGTAAAAAAAAAAAAAAAAAAAAAAAAAAAAAAAAAAAAAAAAAAAAAAAAAAATCATCGTAACTATAAGGTGACAATTATAGTCAATGTGCTATATATGAAGATGAAGAAAGAAAGCTATGTGATATGTTGTTGGCCAATGAGCTAAATATGAGGAATGTTATTATGGCGAATCGATGTATCGATATGGGAAAGTTCAAAGAAGAGGAAGTTGTTAACTATAATCATTTACGGGTTTGCGGTTTGTTCGGTAACTAGCAACAATGGGACTTAGACTTGGCTTTATTTTTATTTTAAAACCAATTTCATAAATACTCCCATGCCTTATCCCTACCCTTACCAAATTACTTTATTCGTTGTTAGCTTTCGAGCATCCGGATATAGTGATGGCTTTGTGAAAATATGTAGTGCATTAATATTTTAGTGACCATCCGGTTTTTGAGTGATCGAATGATGCGCTAGCGATCTAGTATATATTTTGGTGACCATCCGTTATGTGAATAGCGCACCAGAAATCCAAGATATGCCCTAGTGACCATCCGTTATTCGAGTAAATCAAGAATTCGCGCTAGCGATCTAATATGTTCTTGTATGAGATATTTAAACATAAGCCTGGTACAACCTCGAAGCCTGTACATTACAACCCGAATAAAAGACCTCTTTAGATGTTTACACTTGGCCCTTACGCCAGGCCGGTGGAGTTTTGTTTCTTGTACAAGTCTATGGTAATAAACGGATCATGACTGAGCAATGAGTGTGATTTCTCTTATATATACTCCACTACCTAAATAAATGAGTGATTGAGTGAATTATACTTCGTTTCTTTTTCGTGAGGTGTTTAGAAATGTTACTCAAGCAAGAAAATCTATGGGTATTGTCATACATCTCGGTTTTTCACCATAACGCTTAAAAATGATGAATCGTATCTTGTACTTGTACTTGGTAGATTTGCATCATAATTTTTATAATCATTTTTCATGCACCATGTGGGATCTATTTTTCTTAATATTTGCTTGAGGGCAAGCAAACCCTTAAGTGTGGGGGAGTTTGCGCTCATTTTCTCTTTTATTAAAAAAAAATTCTTTTCTTTTTGTCATTTAGGTATGAATTTCGATTTTTCTTTTTCTAGATTTGCTTGAGGGCAAGCAAAGTTCAAGTGTGGGGGAATTTGATAACGCTCAAATTGTACATGTTTTTAGGAGCGTTATCGTGGATTTTATGCATATATATTGATCACTTTTATGAACTTATGGTACTTAATGAAGTATAATTTCTATTTTAGGTTCATGGAAGCTCACGACAAAGAAAACCAAGAAAAAGACGAAGAAACGATCAATAAACGAAGATTTATGCACATATGAAGATTCCCGCATCAAGAATCGCATCAGAAGCCTTTAATGACTAGGTGAATCAACAAATCAATGCCTCCAAGGTCCAAGACAATGAAAAGACCAAGTTTGGATGAAGAATAAAGTGCTACGAACAAGAAACAAGCTAAACACCAAAGATAAAGAAATATGTCCTGCATGAGCCCTCCATCCGATAGGACGCCGCCCGCATCCGATTCGGTTGGAGGAGATGTTGAAGACCAGCCGATCGGTTGGAGTTTCCTGTTTTTGCCAATCTTCATCACTAAGATTTCCAGCCTTACACCAACGATTCTAGATCCTTCCCATGCAGATTCTAGTCCATTCCAAGCTACTTGGTCACCAAGTTGAGCATTTATGACCCTAGGCCTTGGGGGTAGTATAAATAGGACTCATTTGTAAGTGTTTTAATAATAAAAAAAAACATATAATTCTCATGTAACTCTCAAACTATCTCTCTTAACGTCCCCTCACCCTTTTCCAAAGGTGTTGGGGGGTTGGCTTGGTCAAAATTCATAAGAAACAAAGAATAACCCATCAAACAATCCATACATCTCCATCAATCATTGCTACCAAACACCCTCATCTCTTGTTATATGTTGTTAGTTAAGATTTCCAGAAGTTATGGGTTGTAATTGAAGTCTTTGGCTTGGTAATGGGCTGTGGAACATTGGAGGATTCATGTGTGAATCCTAGGACTTTGTATTTCATCTTATGAACTTTGATATCTTCTCTTTTAATATTAAGCATGTTTGTTTCTTTGATTGTGTTGATGATGTGATTATTCTTATTTGTTTTGTCTTGTGAATGATGTCTTAATACTTGTTTGATTCATATGATAACTTGTGATAAAGGGATGTTTGGATATTTGTAGTGTTTGTTTGGATTATGATGATAACATCATATTTGGTTAAATTGGATCTTGATATTGTTTATTGTTTTGATTAATCATTGTTGGGTCTACATGTCGAAAGGATTCTCAATAGTGGTTGATTTCAATTCATTAAGTCGACGAATGTTTTGGTTTTGTACTTTGTGACGATTGTATGAGAAAATTAATAAACATAACAAGTGAAAGTTTAATTTAGATTAAGGGTCGAAAGACATCTTTTGAATATGTGTTCTAATCATTTTTCAAGTAAATGGAACTTCACGAATTAATAACATCAAAGTCTAAAGTTCGAAAGGATTCTTTCTTGTTATAGGCATAAGGCTCATGACATGACCATTTGATTGAGGCTTATACATATTTGATTTATAAAACACTAAATTATTATTGGTTCTAAAGGTCGTAAGGATTACTTTTGATAATATGTTTTCCAAACTAACCATCCTAATATCCATGTGATCATTTGTACAAACATGTATGTTCTTTGTGTGATTGTTCTTATATTTCTTTTCTTGTTGGTTTGATCCGTGACAATCATAACCATCAACTTGTTACTTGCTTAAACAAACAAACGACACTTGAGTACAACCAAGTCTCTTGGGACGACCTTAACTTACCAACCCCAATACTACATACGACTAGGGTATACTTGCCGAATGTGTTCCTAGTTAATCGGTAATTCTTGGTTATAAATTTAAAGCTTCGACGTAACACATCAAGTTTGTGAAGTGTTATATCCTCTGACCGATCGGTAAAAAAAAAACGAAAAAAAAAGAGAAAAAAGAAAAAAAATGTTATTTTCATTTTTCGTATTTTGTTCTTGTGTGTTTGTGTTTAGATCGAACAAGTTTAAATGTCGTTTGGTTTTTGCTAGAGCATCATTTCTTTTATTCTACTTATTATTTTTTTTTCATTTTAAATTTTGTTAATTTAGTACGTTGTGAATGAATAAGTACTTGTTTTAAAAATAAAAATGTTTTGAACTTTGTTGGTATGTTCACTGGAAATCCTCATGAGACTTCACTCGTCCGCTCGGGCCACCGAGGGGTTTAAAAGGCTTGTTGCATACGCTAAATGCAACCGTGATGCCTACGAAAGTGAGTTTTAGAATTTTACGCGTTTTTTTAGTTTAGTTTATTTTTGCAGATTTAATAAGCTCTTGGAGATTGGATTATTGGTGATATTATACTTGGTGTGGAGATGTTTTGTTGAATGAGAAATTGATTGATCTCATAAACTTATGCTAGCATTTGCTTAGCACCATATCATATGGAGTTCGATCGCGATTTCTTGGCCCGGGAAGTTTCGTTTCTCTTAGATTATTTATTTATTTATTTTTCCAATTTTACATGCTTTGAAGTTAATTTTCATTACATTTTGGACAATGCTTAACTTAAGTGTGGGGGGTAGTAAATAGAAAAAACGAAACTACTTTTCAAATTTATAATTTTTTGGGCCAATTTAAAATTTTGTATACTTGTTTGCCCTTGTGATCTAATTGTTTTCACGCTTTCAGGATAATATATTAGAATAACTGGATCAATCCACTTGTGAAATCTGTAATTTTGAAAAAATTGAGATGTGTCCCGATTAATATTGCAATCCATTCTGGGATCGATAACATTTGCTAGCACATATTATAGCCCTTTCCACTAATATGTGAGGATTTGAGCTTGTTTCGTATATAGCATACATCATTTATGCTTTGATCTTCAGCTATGAGTGTGCCGGTGATTTTATTTATTCTAGAACTTGTACTTGTAAATCATTACTAGACTGCAGTGAGATCACATTCGTGTGATATAAGCGTATTCGTGTGATAAAGAGGCATCCTTAGGAATAACACCAAATGGCCATCCGTTTACAAAATAATTTTTGCTAACCACATAGGTTAGTTAACCTCGTATTTGGAACCCATTTGTCAGCGTTTATCTTTAACGATAGATACCCTTAGTTACACCATCCGAGCCATCCTTTTCATTTTTGATTAAATCCAGAAAAATACAAAAATATTTTACACTTTAAACCTTAGCCTAACCCTTAGTCGAAGTCTAAATGGTGGTTGCTAGTTGCTTGGTATGTTGGATTGTGTTTGATGATTAATAGTTAGCCATACTTTGCCATTCGTGTGTGCCATTCCGACAAAGATGAAGGTGCGCAACTTCGTGTTTTGTATTTTTTGTGGTGTATGCTTATACGAAGTGTGGGGGAAATGTTATGTATGAAAAAAAAAAATATCATCGTAACTATAAGGTGACAATTATAGCCAATGTGCTATATATGAAGATGAAGAAAGAAAGTTATGTGATATGTTGTTGGCCAATGAGCTAAATATGAGGAATGTTATTATGGCGAATCGATGTATCGATATGGGAAAGTTCAAAGAAGAGGAAGTTGTTAACTATAATCATTTACGGGTTTGCGGTTTTTTCGGTAACTAGCAACAATGGGACTTAGACTTGACTTCATTTTTATTTTAAAACCAATTTCATAAATACTCCCATGCCTTATCCCTACCCTTACCAAATTACTTTATTCGTTGTTAGCTTTCGAGCATCCGGATATAGTGATGGCTTTGTGAAAATATGTAGTGCATTAATATTTTAGTGACCATCCGGTTTTTGAGTGATCGAATGACGCGCCAGTGATCTAGTGTGTATTTTGGTGACCATCCATTATGTGAATAGTGCGCCAGCAATCCAAGATATGCCCTAGTGACCATCCGTTATTCGAGTAAATCAAGAATTCGCGCTAGCGATCTAATATTTTCTTGTATGAGATATTTAAACATAAGCCTGATACAACCTCGAAGCCTGTACATTACAACCCGAATAAAAGACCTCTTTAGATGTTTACACTTGGCCCTTACGCCAGGCCGGTGGAGTTTTGTTTCTTGTACAAGCCTATGGTAATAAACGGATCATGACTGAGCAATGAGTGTGATTTCTCTTATATATACTCCACTACCTAAATAAATGAGTGATTGAGTGAATTATACTTCGTTTCTTTTTCGTGAGGTGTTTAGAAATGTTACTCAAGCAAGAAAATCTATGGGTATTGTCATACATCTTGGTTTTTCACCATAACGCTTAAAAATGATGAATCGTATCTTGTACTTGTACTTGGTAGATTTGCCTCATAATTTTTATAGTCATTTTTCATGCACCATGTGGGATCTATTTTTCTTAATATTTGCTTGAGGGCAAGCAAACCCTTAGGTGTTGGGGAGTATGCGCTCATTTTTTCTTTTATTAAAAAAAAAAAAAAAAAAAAGAAAAAAACCAAAAATATTTTTCGATATTTCAAAAAAAAGAGAAAAAAAAAAAAAAATATATATATATATATATATATATATATATATATATATATATATATATATATATATATATATATATATTATATATATATATATATCTTCTCATTTTGTCATATGAATTTCGATTTTTCTTTTTCTAGATTTGCTTGAGGGCAAGCAAAGTTCAAGTGTGGGGGATTTGATAACGCTCAAATTGTACATGTTTTTAGGAGCGTTATCGTGGATTTTATGCATATATATTGATCACTTTTATGAACTTATGGTACTTAATGAAGTATAATTTCTATTTTAGGTTCATGAAAGCTCATGAAAAAGAAAACCAAGGGAAAGACGAAGAAAGGATCAATAAACGAAGATTTATGCACATATGAAGATTCCCGCATCAAGAATCGCATCAGAAGCCTTTAATGACTAGGTGAATCAACAAATCAATGCTTCCAAGGTCCAAGACAATGAAAAGACCTAGTTTGGATGAAGAATAAAGAGCTATGAACAAGAAACAAGCAATCAACAAGCCAAACACCAAAGATAAAGAAATATGTCCTACATGAGCCCTCCATCCGATCGGACGCCGCCCGCATCCGATTCGGTTGGAGGAGATGTTGAAGACCAACCGATCGGCTGGAGTCCCAACCGATCGACTGGAGTTTCCTGTTTTTGCCAATCTTCATCACTAAGATTTTCAGCCTTACACCAACGATTCTAGATCCTTCCCATGCAGATTCTAATCCATTCCAAGCTACTTGGTCACCAAGTTGAGCATTTATGACCCTAGGCCTTGGGGGTAGTATAAATAGGACTCATTTGTAAGTGTTTTAATAAAAAAAAAAAACAACATATATTTCTCATGTAACTCTCAAACTATCTCTCTTAACCACCCCTCACCCTTTTTCAGAGGTGTTGGGGGGTTGGCTTGGTCGAAATTCATAGGAAACAAAGAATAACCCATCAAACAATCCATACATCTCCATCAATCCTTGCTACCAAACACCCTCATCTCTTGTTATATGTTGTTAGTTAAGATTTCTAGAAGGTATCGGTTGTAATAGATGTCTTTGGCTTGGTAATGGGCTGTGGAACATTGGAGGATTCATGTGTGAATCCTAGGAATTTATATTTCATCTTATGAACTTTGGTATCTTCTCTTTTAATATTAAGCATGTTTGTTTCTTTGATTGTGTAGATGATGTGATTATTCTTATTTGTTTTGTCTTGTGAATGATGTCTTAATACTTGTTTGATTCATATGATAACTTGTGATAAAGGGATGTTTGGATATTTGAAGTGTTTGTTTGGATTATGATGATAACATCATATTTGGTTAAATTGGATCTTGATATTGTTTATTGTTTTGATTAATCATTGTTGGGTCTACATGTCGAAAGGATTCTCAATAGTGGTTGATCTCAATTCATTAAGTCGACGAATGTTTTGGTCTTGTACTTTGTGACGATTGTATGAGAAACTTAATAAACATAACAAGTGAAAGTTTAATTTAGATTAAGGGTCGAAAGACATCTTTTGAATATGTGTTCTAATCATTTTTCAAGTAAATTGAACTTCACGAATTAATAACATCAAAGTCTAAAGTTCGAAAGGATTCTTTCTTGTTATAGGCATAAGGGTCATGACATGACCATTTGATTGAGGCTTATACATATTTGATTTATAAAACACTAAATTATTATTGGTTCTAAAGGTCGTAAGGATTACTTTTGATAATATGTTTTCCAAACTAACCATCCTAATATCCATGTGATCATTTGTCCAAACATGTATGTTCTTTGTGTGATTGTTCTTATATAGCTTTTGTTTTTGGTTTGATCCTTGACAATCATAACCATCAACTTGTTACTTGCTTAAACAAACAAACGACACTTGAGTGTAACCAAGTCTCTTGGGACGACCTTGACTTACCAACCCCAATACTACATACGACTAGGGTATACTTGCCTGAATGTGTTCCTAGTTAATTGGTAATTCTTGTTTATAAATTTAAAGCTTCGACGTAACACATCAGGGGCGTTTGGAAATTGTCGTCCTAGGTCTTTCTTGAGTAGTTTTAGTTCTAAATTCATTCTTAGCAAGTCTTACTCCTATAGTAACAGCTGGTCTTTGTTTATTTACAGTTGAACTAGTATTAGGTTTCCTTGTGAATTTAACGAACTCTGTACGAGCTGATATGCAAGCTTTCTGTTCTGCTACTGTTCCCACGGATCCCTTCTCAACTACTGGCGGAACCAAGGATTTGGTTTCGTCTGATCCGTGGGTTTCTGAGACTGTTGGAACAGTTTCTTGTACTTTTTCGACTTGTTTCTTTAGACTACTTAAATCTCCTAATTTCATGAAACCTAGTCCAGTTTTATCATGTGGTAATTTTTGGATTTTCTTTATTTCATCTACACAACTAATATTCTTATCAAATATTTTGAATTTAGAGTTTTGTTTGATAAGAGCGTCCTGTGTGATTTTAAGTTTCTCTAATTCAAGTCTAAGCTCTTGACATGATATACATACCTCGTCATTAGCTTTACTCTTTTCTAATCATTTAGCTTTTTCTTTTAACTCATAAACTTCATTTTCTAAAAATTCCTTTTTAGTTTTCAAAAACTTATTTTTGTTTATGATTTTTAAGCTAAGTTCACATAGTTTGTTAAATTCATTTTGCAATGTGTCGTTATCAATAGAAGAATAAGATGAGTCAGAGTGTACCTCGTTTGAGTCATGAGCCATGAGAGAAACTTCGTCATTCTTAGGCTCTTCGTCATCATCTTCACCGTCACTCCAAGCACCACTTTCAAAAGCTCTTTGAGTTTTGTTCTTGGGTGGCTTGGGATAATCTCCTATTAGATGACTTGTATCTCCGCTTCTAAAACATTTTCTTTCCCCTTTTCCTTTCTTGTCATCATGATCATTCCGAAAGGATTTCTTCTCTTCTCGAGGTTGTCTTACGAACTTGTTAGGACCGGACACACGGTTAAGGTGGTTAAACCTTTTGTTCTTTGTGTGTAATGATATGTTGTGTTAATATGATTAAGTGCGCGGAATTCACTCAATCACACTTAGAAGGTTGTGTATGTTATGGAAATGGAATTGTTATGTTTGTTAGTTAGCAATGAACACATAAAGATTATCACCAAACGATTCAATATTATTAATGATAATAATACGAGTGATCTTGAAATATCACTAGGGTTACAAAGACCTTGAATCTTATGTTTTTATCAACTTGTGATATATTTGTGTTTATTCTTATCTAACAGTTATGAGTTCTTGCAAAAATAACATATGCATGGACACTTATATCACTTGACTAAGATCTCTTTTATAGTCCAAGAGATCTTTACATATTTCTTAAAGTCTAGCCGACTTACTTTGTTAACTTATCTCTTGAGTGTGTCAGTACATAAGATACAACATGTATCTGTGTACATAACTTGTTAACTAAGCACATGGGGTAAGATATTATCTACCGTATATTGTTGACCAAAATACAAATAATATCTTTTCAATCTTATCCACTCAGCAGCAGAATGTTCATTAGCAGCAGCAATGAGTTATCGCTATCAGCAGGAACAAGTATCATTAGCAGCAGGATCAACAGCAGCAGAATGCTAAGCCTAGCAGCAGAATCATTTATCACTAGCAACAGGATCAAATGTTCTAGCAACAGGAACAACATTAACAGCAGGAACCATAATGCACTAGCAGCAGAATTACACTTAGAGTATTTCTTTGAATAGAACCCGATATTAACCATCTTGAATATTTAATTCCCAACAATCCTCCCCTAAACATGTGAATCCATTTCAACATGTTTCTGAATTAAATCATGGATTGAAGATCTTTCAAACACTTCTGTTCTTCAAGATTAAATATCTTCTCAGTAATTCATCTGCTTTGTTCTTCTTTGACTTTAACAATATCAAAACACATTGCTCCAATCTTGGACTAAAAGATGGTGCAATTTCCTTGGATGGAGGAATTATAAGAGGCAATGATGCTGTGTATCTTGGATGCTTGTTTCAACAAGTGAAATCATCTAACAGCATGTCTTTGCAAGTGAAATTGAAACTTTTCTTCGTTTGACCTAGATAGAACTTTCTCCTTTGGAATGTTCTTGTCATTTTCAACCTCCTCATCATCTTGTATGCTCTTGTCTTCTCCTTCCATATATTGGATTATCTTCCTTTCTTGGGCTATTATTTCCTCCCCTGAGATTGTTACCTCCCCTGAGATACAAATAACTTTTGTTTATCCTCCCCTTGTTTGGAAGATCTCACTATGTACCAAAATATATCTTCTTTTATCATCTGATCCAGCATTTAGAACTTGTTGTCAGACAATATTGTACATGAAGCCATCAATTCCTTAAGATTTTAAGTTACTGTCCTCATCACTTCTAGGTGTGTTAACTCCTATGAGAGGTGAATCAGTGGACATTTTGATTCATGGTCCATCAATGGATGGTTTTTGTGAATCCTTGAAAATCCTTTTAAGAAACCTTTTTGACTTAGCAGTATGTTCATGATTTTAGAATTGAAAAATCATACTGCTTTCAACCATTTTGAAGGGATCAAGTGTATAACAGACACTTAATCAACATTTCGGTTTAAAGCAACCTCTGGTTGTGTGAGAACCAATGTTTTTCAGTTGTAAATAACTGCCTGTGTAAAGATAAACCTATTCAAAAGGCTTTCTTGACAGGGTTTCCAGCTCATAGTAATTGTTACCTCTAACACAAGTGTTAGATTCACTTTTACTAGTTGTTCTTTCTATCAGATGTCCTCAGACTTGCACATTATACTTAAAAGTATATAATGATAGAAAGTGAGTTGCATCAGTTACTATCTGATCAACTAAGTCATCAATTCAATGTGAAATATCATAACTGGGTTTCAAGAAAGTAGTTTTAAGGAGTTTTAAAATCCCAAACTCAGTCCATCATAAACTTATTATGGTAGCAGCCAATATCAGCATTGTGTTGCTTCCATTTCACTTGAAATTTCCTTTGTGTTCACATATTCATACCTGAAATTGTTAGTCTAAAACCAAAAGAACAATGTACAAAGTACTTGTCTTGCATTAGAATAATCATAAGACTAACTGTATGAATAACACAATTTAAATTTGTACTAGCAGCACAAACTTTTGTAATAACAGCAGTATTAGATAAATCAGCAGCAACAACAAAAATTTATTTACAAAAACACAAAGTTTAAAATCATTAAGGATTAAGCATTCCAATACTTGCTACCAAGTACTGAAACCTTGAAACATCAAAAGCTTTGGTTAGCAGATCTGCAAAATTGAATTCTGAAGCAATTTTAAGTACTTGAATTAATCTTTTCTCATTGCAGTCTCTTATAAAGTGATGTCTAATTTCAATGTGTTTTGTTTTAGAATGTTGCACTGGATTTTTAATAATACAAATTGTACTACTATTATCAATATGAATTACAGTGTTTAAGAAATTGTACCCATAATCAAGAAGTTGGTTTTGAAGCCATAGAACTTGACTAGAGCAACTTGCAGCAGCTATATATTCAGCTTCAGTTGTTGAATTTGCCACACTTGTTTGCTTCTTACACTGCCATGAGACAAGTCTACACCCAAGGAATTGACATCCTCCAGTTGTTGACTTTCTGTCCAAGCTAGCACCAGCATAATCACTATCCGAATATGCTGCCAAGTCAAAAGGAGATTCCCTAGAATACCATATACCCAACCTTGGTTGACCTTTAAGATATCTAAAAATTCTCTTGACTGCAGTTAAATGAGAAACCTTTGGAGTTACTTAAAATCTTGCACAAACACAAACAGGGAACATGATATCAGGTCTAGATGATGTAAGGTACATCAAAGAGCCTATCATTGATCTATAAGTGTGTACATCTACACTCTCTCCATCTTCATCTTTCAGAAGGTGCTTCTCAGAGTCCATTGGTGTGCTTGCTATTTTTGAATCAGCAAATTGAAATTTTCTAAGTATCTCTGCAACATATTTGTCTTGACTAATAAATATGCCTTCAGATGATTGCTTAACTTGCAAACCCAAAAAGAATGTAAGTTCTCCCATAGAACTCATCTGAAACTTATCTTTCATTAGCTTCTCAAATTCTAAACACATTTCTTTCCTAGTAGACCCAAAGATAATGTCATCCACATACACCTGCACTAACAGAAGATCCTTCTTGTGCTGTTTGATGAAAAGTGTTTAATCAATCTTTCCTCTTTGAAATCCATTTTCTAATAAATAGGAAGCTAGTGTTGCATACCAAGCTCTTGGTGCCTGATGAAGGCTATATAGAGCTTCCACTACTCTGTACACTTTGTTTGGATGTAATGGGTCAATGAAGCCTGGAGGTTGTGAAACATACACCTCTTCTTCAATTTTACCATATAAAAATGCACTCTTGACATCCATTTGGTAGACTGTGAAGCCTAAAAATGAAGCATAAGCTAGAAAAAGCCTAATTGCCTCAATCCTTGCTACAGGAGCATAAACCTCATCATAGTCTATTCCTTCTTCTTGTGTGTACCCTTGGGCTACTAATCTAGCCTTGTTCTTGATCACAATTCCTCTTTCATCCCTTTTGTTCTTAAAAACCCATCTAGTGCCAATTACCTTCACACCTGTAGGTAAATCAACTAGCACCCATACCTTCTGAATCTTGAACTGAAGAAGCTCTTCTTGCATAGCCTCTAACCAGCTTGAATTATCTAGGGCTTTTAGAATGGTCTTTAGTTCAGCTTGAGAGAGAAAACATACAAACAAGCAAGAGTTTGAAAGCTCATGCTGTTTTGAAGCATAAAGGGCATCAAGAAGCCCTTGTTGGTCAGAAGTCACCAATTGATGTCTTGTCTTCACACCTGACTGTATATCTCCAATCACATGTTCCAAGGAGTGAAATTTGTGAATTCTTGTTTGTGGAGTAGAAGGAACTTGATAATTTGATGGAAGATTGTTGAAATCCACCTCATTATCTGAGAATTCTGCTTCTTTTGTTTCTGAAGGGCCAGCAGCAGAATCAGTTGACCGAACAGCAGAATCAGTAAGCTTAGCAGCAGAATCACCAGCAGAAACAGATACACTACCGGCAGCAACAGAAATACACCCAGCAGAAACATTGTGTTGTTCCTGAGTTTCATCTTCTTTTCTTTCATCTTCAACACCTTCTTTAGCTTTGCTAGAATAAGATTCATCAGTTGTTGAAGTTGATTCCACAATTGTACTTGACCATATTGGCATTATCACATCATTTTGATCTTTCTCTAACTCTGCCTCATTTGTTGTATTAGAACCTGCAAAATCATTAGTTTCTGCAACAAAAGGCACATAATTCATTGAATTGGTTAGATACTCTAAATCAAATAGCCATTTTGGTCCTTGACCTTCTACATTGGATTTGTTTTCTAAAAACTCCACATGTAGATTTTCCTCTACTATCTCTGTTCTTGTGTTGTAAACTCTAAATGCTTTGCTATTAAGAGAATATCCAACAAAGAATCCTTCATCTGCCTTACCATCGAATTTTCCTAAATGGTCTAAGGTATTGAGAATTGTCACATGACATCCAAAAGGTCCAAGAAATCCTATTGCAGGAGTTCTACCTCTAAAAAGTTCATATGATGTCTTATTGTGAGGCTGCACAACTAAAACTCTATTTTGAACATAGCAAGCAGTGTTGACTGCTTCAGCCCAAAAGGTTATTGGTAGCTTGGAATCAGCTAACATTGTTCTAGCAGCTTCAATTAGTGTTCTATTCTTTCTCTCAACAACACCATTCTGTTGTGGTGTTCTAGCAACACTAAATTCTCTCCTAATACCTTTTTGTTTGCAGAAGTCATCCATAACTCTATTCTTAAACTCTGTCCCATTATCACATCTAATGACTTTCACTTTCTTGCTTACTTGGTTTTCTATCTGTGTAATGAAGTCCTTAAGGATGCTTGATGTCTCATCCTTAGTAGCTAAAAAGAAAACCCATGTAAATCTACTATAGTCATCAGTAATAACTAGACAATATCTCTTATGCATTATGCTCATTACTGAAACAGGTCCAAATAAGTCCATATGTAGCATAAACAAAGATTGATTGATAGAGTTAAAAATCTTGGGCTTACAAGTGGCTTTGTGTTGTTTGCCTTTTAGACAAGCAATGCATGTTTGATCATTTTCAAATCTTTTGTGAGGTAAACCTCTTACCAAACCATTCTTAACAATTTTATTTATGGTTTTGAAGTTAATATGACCAAGCCTTCTATGCCATTTCATTGATTCATCCAATGTGGCCTTTGCAACAAGACAAGTTAAATTCTTTTTAGGAATAATGTTCTTCATGTCTACACTGTACATATTGCCCTTTCTAGGAATTCTAAGAAGTACTTGACTTTCATCAGGCATCTTAAAATCAGGAGAAAGTACAAGACATTCAGTCTCACAGAAAAGAACATTATTCTTTTTGTCACACATTTGTGAAACACTAAAAAGATTATAATTTAGCTCTTTTACACAGTACACATCTTCAAAATCTAAATTTCCGGTTTTGATTGTACCTTTACCAGAAATTTTGCCACGAACACCCCTCCAAAGGTAACATATCCTCCATTGAATGATTGAAAATCTGAAAGATAAGACATGTTGCCTGTCATGTGCCTTGAACATCCACTATCTGAGTATCCTTGATCCTCTTCCTGATCATTTGAATGTTCCTGCACATAAATAAGAGTGTTAGTTTCTTTTGGGGATCCAAGCCATTACTGACTTGGATCTGCCTCTTGCATCAATATAATTCAATCTTTTAAGGACAGTTGATGCAACATTGGATTTTAGAATCCAACATGCTGAGGCCTTAACAGCATTTGCCCTGTTTCCCTTAGCAGCAGGAACTGATTGCTTAGCAGCAGGAACTGCTAACTTTTCAATTCTCCCCTTTGGTTTCCAAACTTGTTTTTGGACCACTGCCTTTGTTTGAATGGGCCTTAAAACAGTTTTTGGTGCATGTTTAAAAAATGTTTTTGCACCCTTAGCTGTTGATTTTGGGTTAATAGTCATAAATGGTCGAGCAGCAGGAACAAATAGTTTAGCAGCAGGATCATTTGGTCTAGCAGCAGGATCTGAGTTTGAGCCAGACTTCTTTTTGACTACTCTGGGGTTTGTTCTCTTAGAACTAGAGTGAAAGTGAGATTTAGGTGTTTGCCTTTTGTGGTTCACTCTATTGTTTTCATACCCAGATACCCATTGGTTGCAGAAAGTTGCAAGATGGTCAAAACTACCACATGTGTAACAAGCTTTATTATAAAAAGCAAAGTCATCACCTAATTGGTTAGACTTGAGGTTGTTCCAATTCCTTTGGTTACCTCTGGGCTTGTTGGTGGTTCTATATTGCTCACAATATCTAACTGGTTGCCTAACATGCTTAATGTTTGATTTAGGCCTATCAGTATTGTGTTTGACTATCTTAGGAACACTTGTTCCTACTTTCTTAACCACTTCAGGTTTAGACATAACCAGTTCATCTTCATCATCACTATCAGTTGTACAATCCTCAACAACTATAGCATCTCCTTTCTTAACAAAGGACACCTTGTCCTGATAAAGTAAAGTTTTATCTAAACTTTTACTTATCTTTTCTACCTTAAGACTCTTACTAGCCTTAGAACCATATTCCATGATTGGTTCTTGAAACTTAGCTAAACCTGTGTGTGCTAGGTCAACACCTGGAGGTGAATGAACACCTCTGTATGGTGGAGGGACAGTTTTGTAACCTAACCCTGAATTAGCTTTATCAATTACCTGAGCTTCCCAAATCTTATTCATTCCTTTTGAGGCATGAGCTAAAGTATCTATAGTTATCTTAACATTTTCAGTTTTATTATTGGCTTCACCTAACTGTCTACTTTGATCATTAAGTAATTCATCTCTAAATGCTATTCCTCTTTTTAAAGCATTTAAGTCATCAGTAAACGTAGATTCATTCTTTTGAAAATGTTGGATTTGTTTTTCTAGAACTCCTACACACCTCTTATGATTAGCTAAATTATGAAGGGCATCAATTAACTCTTCTCTAAAAGCATCAAATCTTTATTTAATGTCTTCATAATTTATAAGATTAGGACATGAATTAGTACAAGTAGGAATGGTATCTTCCTCTAAATCGAAAAAGGCCATTAGAGCAAATTCATTGGCCATAAGAGCAGCATTTGGTGGTGCTTCTTCTTCAACAGCCATAGAGCTCCAATCATATCCAATACCATCAATAGCCAGCATAGCCTTTGGCTCTTCCACCAGTACTTCCTTATTCCTCTCTTGTTTATACCATGTGTTCCTATTATCCTGCTTCCTTGGGCTTCTACATTCTTTAGCAAAGTGTCCCAACCTATGACAGTTGAAACACTCCACTTTCTTCTTATCAAACCCAGCAATTTCATTACCATTTATGGTAATTTGCTTTCCAGTTTTTTGCCAAAACTTCTTAGCCCTCATGCTAAGTAAAGAAACTTGCCACTTAATATCCATCTCTTCCAAATCATCACCATCTACCTGCTCAAGGTCTTCATGATTTAGAGGAGAACCACTAGATTGACTGGTTATAAAGGCATAAAATGTTGGATCTCCAAGTCCAGCAATATCCTTTTGTAAACTAGTAGAAGGACCACCATAAGTAACATTAGAAACACTTTCAACTTCATCTACCTCTTCTGAATGACTAACACTGGGAGTTGACAAAAGTGCCTCATTACCAGAACTAGTACCATAATTTCCACCCCTCTTTAGACTTTGTTCAACAATTTTAAAGTTGTTGAACAAATCATTAAGTTTCATTGTTTCAATTTCTGGTTTGTTCATCCAGACAATAACATGAGTATGGAATTCATCAGGTAGACTTTTCAAGAACTTCATGTTGAGATCTTCCTTTTCTGTCTCAACACCCAACACAGCTAACTGACTAACAAGCTTGTGTAGTCTTGAAAATAGCTTATCAAGAGACTCATTACTAAAAGCAGTAAAGTTTTCAAATTGGTGCTTCAGTAATGTCTTCTGTATCTTTTTGGTAGTTTCATTACCACCAAACCATGCACAAATCTCTTCAAAAAGAGTTTTTGCATCAAGATATTTGCTAAAAGATAGCATCTGCTCACCAGGAATGGTCATAAGCAACAAGTTTCTTGCTTTCTGATCATTTCTCTTTTGTATCTTTTCTTCATTTGAAACTGGTCCAGTATTTATTTTTCTAATTGTTTTCCCTTCAACAAGAACATCTGAATAGCCTAGAGTGAAGGAATCACCATACTGAATTATATCCCAAAGAGCATAATCTTGAACCATAAAATATTGCTCAACTCTCATCCTCCATAACTCAAACTCATTGGGTTTGATCATGGGCAACTTTGCAGCAACATTGGTTTGAACATCTTGTACATCCATTTCTGTTTCTTCTAAAAACAACTATATCAACCTGCTCTGATACCACTTGTTAGGACCGGACACACGGTTAAGGTGGTTAAACCTTTTATTCTTTGTGTGTAATGATATGTTGTGTTAATATGATTAAGTGCGCGGAATTTACTCAATCACACTTAGAAGGTTGTGTATGTTATGGAAATGGAATTGTTATGTTTGTTAGTTAGCAATGAACACATAAAGATTATCACCAAACGATTCAATATTATTAATGATAATAATACGAGTGATCTTGAAATATCACTAGGGTTACAAAGACCTTGAATCTTATGTTTTTATCAACTTGTGATATATTTGTGTTTGTTCTTATCTAACAGTTATGAGTTCTTGCAAAAATAACATATGCATGGACACTTAAATCACTTGACTAAGATCTCTTTTATAGTCTAAGAGATCTTTACATATTGCTAAAAGTCTAGCCGACTTACTTTGTTAACTTATCTCTTGAGTGTGTCAGTACATAAGATACAACATGTATCTGTGTACACAACTTTTTAACTAAGCACATGGGGTAAGATATTATCTACCGTATATTGTTGACCAAAATACAAATAATATCTTTTCAATCTTATCCACTCAGCAGCAGAATGTTCATTAGCAGCAGCAATGAGTTATCGCTATCAGCAGGAACAAGTATCATTAGCAGCAGGATCAACAGCAGCAGAATGCTAAGCCTAGAAGCAGAATCATTTATCACTAGCAGCAGGATCAAATGTTCTAGCAGCAGGAACAACATTAACAGCAGGAACCATAATACACTAGTAGCAGAATTACACTTAGAGTATTTCTTTGAATAGAACCCGATATTAACCATCTTGAATATTTAATTCCCAACAGAATTTTCCTCGTCTCCTAAAGAACTTCTTGAAATCTCTTACGGCCATGGCATATTCTTCATCTTCGCTACCCGAACTAGACTCTTCATCATCACTTGAGTCTACTCTAGCTTTTAAGGAAATGGATTTGACTTTTTCCTTTTTAGCCTTAACTATTTCCGAATCTTTTTCCATTACCATTTCATGAACTTTGAGATTTTCGACTCGTCAAGTGACATGCTTGAAAGATCTTTGGATTCTTCAATGGCCGTCACTTTTGCTCTCCACTTCGGATGGAGTGCTCTAAGGAATTTCCTGACAAAGTTCTTACTACAAAAAGATTCATCAAGTGCTTTAAGAGAAGTAATGATTGTATTAAACCTAGCAAATGCACTATCAATGGTCTCATCTTCAGGGATAACAAATTGTTCATATTGTTGAACAAGAAGATCAATTTTGTTATCCTTGACTTGTGAGTTTCCTTGATGAGTGATTATTAAAGATTGCCAAATTTCTTTTGCGGGTTTGCGCATAAAGACTCTTTCATACTCTTTTCTAGGTAGAGCATTGTAAAGCATCATTTTTACCATAGATCTATGTCTTTTGATTTCACATAAGTTTCAAAGCGGTTTTTCCAATATATAAAACCATTTGGTTCAAATAGTGGTGGTCTTTGCATAGATTGCCCTTCTTTGAAGTTTTCAAAATCCATGGATCGTTCCAAGTTTTAAAATACAATATATTTTAAAAATCTTGAGTAACGTAGCTCTTGATGCCAATTGTGGAAAACTAGAAGGGGGGTTGAATAGTTTTACCGTTTTTAAAATTTATTTGCTTTGAATACTTAGTGTGATTTCAACTAATGCAAATAATAAACAATAAATAGCATGCATGTAAAGAAAGAAATGATCAAACCACAACACGATTGTTTATAGTGGTTCGGTCTACAAGGACTCTCTTCCTTGCCCTACTTCACTCCCCGATCTTCTAACTCGAGAGTTTTTCTTCACTAAGAAACAAGCTCCCTTCTCGGCGGAGAAAACCTTTACAAATGTCGCTTACACTTTTTCCGGTACAAAGCTAAATACCGAGTTCTTTTACAAGGGCACAACCACTCCCGTTACTCTATGTATTTTGAGGACTAAAATACTAACCGATCACTACGGAGGTATTATGATTGTTTGGTATAAACAATGATGTGTGAAAAACAACTAATTCACACAGTGACTAACTAACAAGTCTTGCAACGCTTTGTTGAAGCTTTTGATGCTTTGATCTTCTTGCTACAAAGAAAGATCACTTAAAATGAAATATGAAATATGAATGGGTTAGATATGAATGAAAGAATGTATGATGTTGTTTATGCTTATGAGTGATGAGAAAACATGAATGTGTGGCTTGCTATTTATAGGCCAACTGCCTCAACAAGCAACGGATGGGACGGATCCAAAATGAGGGATCCGTCCTTGTATTAATTTTGTTCCGTGGGAACCTGACAGCATTGAGTAAGGATCTAAACAAGATATTCATATGATCTTCAAATGATCTTCAAAATCTCTAAAAGATTTCAATGTGATGCATGCCATAATGTCATAATACATTTTCAATTTAAGATTAAAATGTATATGAATGTAACTTGTAAAATGTATATGAAAGTGAATATGTAACATGTATATACTAGTTAATTGATGTTATGTGTTTATGAAAGACTTGTGACTATATATGTAAAAGACTTAACTATATTTATTGTTGGGAATTATCACAAGAGAAGACTTATATATGAAGAACAGACTTAAGTCTGCTGAAGTACTTAGTTAAGTCTGTTAGTTATGATCATGTCATAGTTAAGTCTGCCAGTACAATGTTAAGTCTGGTAGACAGTTTACATAGTTAAGTCTGGTCGACAGTGTTTAGTTAAGTCTATTTATGATTTATAGTAAAGTTAGTTAGCTATAAGTTAGGAAATGATACGTATGAATTAGTTATCTTATTAGAAGATACGTTTATCCTTTTACACGTTTTGTATCTAGGGTTTTCCTTAGTGTATAAAAGGAACCCTAAGGCATTGTGTTTTGTATGCACCTTACACAAGAATTACGAAGTTAGAAAAGATTAATAGAAATACGAAGTTAGTATATTGTGTTCTTCATTGTTATTGTTAAGATTCCGCATTAGCAATTAACAACCTGTTAGAGTTTCTCACTTAGATCAATTTGGATTTATTCAAGTTGTCTAATAAGTAACAAAGGCTACTTGGATCCATTAATTCGTGTGGACGTACAAGTGGTATCAGAGACTATAGAGGGACTCTGAGTACGAAGAAACACAAAAACCTTAAACACTCATTCACTCTCAATCCTGCATAATGTCTGTAAAGAATGGTGATGAATACTCAAACCACATCAGTGATGATGAAACTTCAAATCATAAAGATACTGCATCAGAAACCAATACAACTAAACAACAACAACAAAGTATCCCTGCTGCAACCACTATCTCCAATATTAAACTCCCACTTTTGAAAATTGAGGAGTATGACATCTGGGCAATGGAGATGGAACATTATCTGGAGTATATTGATAATGAAGTCTGGAAGGTAATCCAGAATGGAAATTCGAAGAAAAGGATCTCTGTGGGCAAAGATGGTGTTGTTAGGGTGCTTCCACCAGTCTCTGCTGCAGAGATTCAGGCTGTGGAGAAAGAGAGGAATGCCAAAACCATTCTATTGATGGCTCTTCCTAAGGAGCACTTAAGAAGATTCCATGGTATGGACGATGCTAAGGAGATCTGGGAGGCTATCAGAACAAGGTTTGGAGGGAATGCTAACTCCAAGAAGATGCAGAAAGCTGTCCTTAAACAAGAGTTTGAAGCTTTCATAGTGACTAGTTCTGAAGGTTTGGAGAAAGGCTATGATAGATTTCAACACCTCCTCTCTCAATTGGAAGCCCATGGTGCTGCTGTATCCAATGAAGATGCTAATCATAAATTTCTCATATCATTGCCAAAAGAGTGGTCAAGTGTGGCAATGACCATGAGGATGAAAGATGATGTTGACACTTTGTCAATTGATGACTTGTACAACAATCTCCGGGTGTTTGAACATGAGATCAAAGGGGTCTCAAAGGCATCTTCCAGTGCTGCCAATGTTGCTTTTGTCTCACAAAGCAAGAGCAGTACTAACAAAGTTAAATCTGGTGGCTATACTTCTGGTGCTTCTTCAAGTAATACAAGAGAAAGAGAAGTCCCAGCTGGCTTTGTTGATGAAGTTGTTTATTCTCTCTTTGCAAAGAATTCAGAAGAACCAGATCTTATCAATGATGACCTTGAGCAGATTAATGATGTTGATATTGAGGAGATGGATATAAAGTGGCAGATAGCCATGATTGCTCTCAGGGTGAAAAAGTTCTATAAGCAGACTGGGAGAAATATAAGATTTGATAGAAAGACAGCAGTTGGCTTCAATAAGAAGAATGTTGAGTGCTACAGATGTCACAAAAATGGTCACTTTGCTAGGGAGTGCACAGCTAAAGTGACTACTGATGGGAAAAGGCAGAAAGATTCTAAAGCAGATAAGGAAGAGAATAGTGAGATGGGGATGATGACTTTGGAAGCTGGTGCTATCAACTGGGGTGAACACACAGAGGAAGAAGAAGACACAAATCACGCATTTATGGCCATTGGTTCTAGTTCTGAGGTATCCTTGTGCTCCAAAACTTGCATTAAATCATATAATAGTCTTAAGTCATTGTGTGATGAACAATTGAAACAAATAGGTGACCAAGAAGCTCAAATACTTGCCTATACCAATGCTGTTAAGACCCTAGAAGCACAAATAGTCACCTATCAAAAATAGCAATCGGCCTTAAATGAAAAACTTACTTTTCAAGCTAATGAAATATATGAAAAAGATGAAAAGTTGAAAAGATATAGGAGAATAGGCATGAAAGCTGTAAAAGATAGGGATGCATTGCAGAAAACACTAGACTCATGGAAAGCTTCATCTAAAAATCTGTTTAGACTTGTAGATTCTGGTATGAGTTCTACGTGTAAATTTGGCTTAGGATATGAGATAAAATCTGATAAGGAGATTCTAAGCTGTGAGGAAGAAATGGAGAGAACCCTCTTCGTTGGTAGAGATGATGACTTTGTTGGTAAACCTACATACAATAGGTTCATAAAAATTGATGATTTTAAAGCGGTTCCACCTCCATTAAATGGAGATTACACTCCTCAACAAAAGGAAGAACTTGATGATTCTTTGTTTATGTATGGTAAAAAGGGTCCTCAATTTCCTGAAACAGGAAACTCAGATGATAAATCCAATGAATATTCTACCTGTCAATCTAATGACAGTGAAGGATCCAATGGAAATGTCTCTAAGCAGTCTGAATCAGAATCTGAAAGTAAACCAAAAGAGGTTTCTGAGTCAAAATCTGTTAAGGATAGTGAACCTGTTGTGACTGCATCTAAACCTCAAACAGTTAAACCTAGTTGTGTCAAACACATAAAATCTCATAGGGAATCTGTCAAAATCCAAGAGTCACCAAAGAGTGATAGAGTAAAAAGAGAATTTAGGAAAAGTTACACTTTCACTCCAAAAAGATGCTTTGTGTGTGGTAGTTTAAGTCATTTAATCAAAGACTGTGACTTTCATGAAAAGAGGATGCTTAAAGAGGCTGAACTTAAGAAACAGAGAGGTGTTAATACTGGTCATGTGAATGCTAAACCAGTTTGGAATAATGCAAACAGAATTAATCATGCTAACCAATTTGTTACTAGACCAGCACAATTTAATTCTGGTAGATCTAATGTTAATTCTGGTTGGTCATTTGTTAATTCTGTTAGGCCAAATATTAATACTGGTAGGCCAAATGTTAATTCTGGGCAAAATGTTAATTCTGTTAGGCCTAAAGTTAATTCTGGGTATGTTAATGCTGTTAGACCCAGACAACCAGTTGTAAATAGACCACAGGTGAACCAATCTAATCATAGAAACAATTTTTCTAAATCACATTCACCTGTAAGGAGACCCATTGTTCAGAATGCAGCAAAAATTTCAAACTCTAATGCTGTAAAGGGAAATGAGGGGTCTGCTGTTAAGGCCTCAGCATGTTGGTCTTGGGATCCATTTAAGAATGAACTTACCTATAAATCCCAAAACAACAGTGGATCATGTTCATATAAGACTTACAAATATGCTGATCCATAAGGCAGACCCAAGCCTGCAGAGGCCTGGGTCCTTAAGAGAAACTAATTTCTCTTCTTTATGTGCAGGAACATCCATTCAAGAACATGGGAGATAGAGGAATATTTGATAGTGGGTGCTCTGGGCACATGTCTGGTAACAAGGATCACCTGAAGGATTTTGAAGAATTCAAAGGAGGTTCTGTTACATTTGGAGGAAGCAAAAGGTATATCACTGGTAAAGGTAGAATTGTTGTGGGCAATTTAGAATTTGATAATGTGTCTTTTGTAAAAGAACTTGGGCAATTTAACCTTTTCTCCATATCACAAATTTGTGATAAGCAGCATAAGGTGCTTTTTACTGAAACTGAATGTTTTGTGTTGACTTCTGACTTTAAGATGCCTGATGAAAATCAAATACTCCTAAAAGTCCCAAGACAACACAATATGTACAGCTTTGATATGAAGACACCTGATCCTGCAAAAGGTTTTGCCTGTTTGCTTGCAAAAGCCACTATTGATGAATCTAAATTGTGGCACAGAAGGTTAGGTCATATAAATTTCAAGAATATGAAAAAACTTGTGAAGAATAATCTAGTTAGAGGATTACCTTCCAAGGTTTTCAAAATGACCATACTTGTTTAGCATGTCATAAGGGTAAACAGCATAGGGCTTCATGTAAGGCTAAGTTAGAAAGGACCATTACTAAGCCTTTACACACCTTACATATGGATCTGTTTGGCCCTACATCTGTGAGGAGTATCAATCATGCTAGTTACTGCCTTGTCATTACTGATGATTGCACTAGGTTTTGTTGGGTTTTCTTTATGTCTAACAAGGATGAAACCACTGATCTACTTCAAAGGTTCATTAAGCAGATAGAAAACCAGCTTAATCATAAGGTTAAGATCATTAGGTCAGATAATGGCACAGAATTTAAGAATAGGAGTATGCTTGAATTTTGTGGGAACAAGAGGATAAAACAAGAGTATAGTAGTGCTAGAACTCCACAACAAAACGGAGTTGCTGAGAGAATGAACAAGACCCTAATTGAGGCAGCTAGGACTATGCTAGCAGACTCACTTTTACCAACCACTTTTTGGGTTGAAGCAGTAAATACTGCTTGCTACATATTTAATAGGGTAAGAGTGACTAAACCTTAAAACAAAACTCCTTATGAGCTTTTGTTTGGCCATAAACCAATCATTAGTTACATAAGACCTTTTGGGTGCCATGTTACCATTCTAGATACTCTTAGTGTGCTTGGCAAGTTTGAAGGAAAGTCTGATGAGGGATTTTTAGTAGGATGTTCACTAAGTAGTAAGGCCTTTAGGGTATACAACTTAGTGACAAAAAGGATGATAGAGACTCTTCACGTTGACTTTCTTGAGGAGAAACCTAATGTGAAAGGAATAGGTTATAGATGGATGTTTGATATTGATTATTTGACTGATTCTATGAACTATATTCTTGTTTCTATGGAGAATCAAGCTAACCCTGATGCAGGTTCCCAAGAAGTAACTAACAATGCAGGTACTCATGTTGATTCTGATGCAAAAGCTTCTGAGCAAGAAGAGGAAACTGAGGAACTCATTGTTGTTCCTACAACAACAATCAAGTCTGATGTAGCTCAAGATGGCACAAAGAAATCTTCTGTACTTTCAAAGAAGAAGGAGTCTGTTACCAAAACTCAAGAACAAGGGAAAGAGGCTTCTCCTACAAATATTTCAGAAGATGTTCTATCTTTCAGAGATGAATTGAATGCATTGGCTGATAAGTATATTGGAAAGAAGGCTACCAACACTAAATCAGTTAAGTCTGGTAGTGATTTAGTTGACAAAAAGGCTACCAGTACTAACTTAGTTAATTCTGGTAGTGATTCAGTTAATTCTGCTGATTCTAATCCAACTCAAGTTGATGTTTTTGATGATTCTGATATGCCTGAGCTTGAAATCTTTGAGAAGCCAAGTGAAGGGATCTTTGATGAAGCTTCTTATGATGAAGAAGGAGTGATTACTGATTTCAACAACTTACCAACAGAAGTGAATGTCAGTCCAACTCCTACACTTAGGATTCACAATATTCATCCTAAAATTCAAATACTTGGTGATCCTAAGTCAGCTGTTCAAACAAGAAGCAAAGTGCAGAAACAATCAGAAGCTCATGCACTTTTCAGTTTTGTCAAGAAGCATCAAAGGAACAATCACAAAGATCAGCAACACTGCTTGTTTGCATGTTTCCTTTCTCAAAATGAACCAACCAAGGTTTTTGAAGCTTTAGAAGATGAGAGTTGGGTAGAAGCAATGCAAGAAGATCTCTTGCAGTTTAAGTTGCAAAAGGTATGGGTTCTTGTAGATCTACCAAGTGGCACAAAGGTTATTGGCACAAAGTGGGCCTTCAGGAACAAAAAGGATGTAAGAGGGGTGGTAGTTAGATACAAGGTCAGATTGGTGGCCCAAGGGTATAGACAAGATGAAGGAATAGATTATGATGAGGTTTTTGCTCCTGTAGCTAGGATTGAAGCTATCAGGTTATTTTTGGCCTTTGCATCATACATGGGGTTTATTGTCTATCAAATGGATGTAAAAAGTGCTTTTCTGTATGACACTATTGAGGAAGAAGTATATGTTCACCAACCTCCTGGTTTTGTTGATCCTGCTCATCCAAAGAAGGTTTACGAAGTCATCAAAGCTTTGTATGGATTACATCAAGCTCCCAGAGCATGGTATGCTACTCTCTCAAATTTTCTTGAAGAACATGGATACAAGAGGGGTTTGATTGACAAGACCTTGTTCATTAAAAGGAATAAGAAGGATATCATTCTAGTGCAAGTATATGTAGATGATATCATTTTTGGCTCCACAAAAAGGTCTTGGTGTGAAGAATTTGAGGCTTTGATGAAGGGCAGATTTCAGATGAGCTCTATGGGTGAGCTCACATTTTTTCTTGGACTGCAAGTGAAGCAAAAGGAAGATGGACTTTTCATTTCTCAAGACAAGTATGTTGCAGAGATATTGAAGAAGTTTGATCTTGCAAATGTGAAGACAGCAGTCACTCCAATAGAGAACAAGGTGCCATTGACAAAAGATGAGGATGCTGATGATGTGGATGTGCACCTATACAGATCCATGATAGGTTCTCTAATGTATCTAACTGCCTCTAGGCCTGATATTATGTATGCTGTGTGTGCTTGTTCTCGTTTTCAGGTTACTCCCAAGACTTCACATCTTTATGCTGTGAAGAGGATCTTTAGGTATCTAAAGGGCAAACCCAATTTGGGCCTTTGGTATCCTAAAGAGTCATCATTCGACCTGGAAGCCTATTCAGATAGTGACTATGCTGGAGTAAGTCTTGATAGGAAATCCACAATTGGAGGTTGTCAATTTCTTGGAAGAGGGTTGATTTCCTGGCAATGCAAGAAGCAGGCCATTGTGGCTACATCAACAACAGAAGCTGAGTATGTAGCAGCTGCCAATTGTTGTGGACAAGTCTTGTGGATTCAGAATCGGATGCTGGATTATGGTTTGAACTTTATGAATACTATAATTCACATTGATAATGAAAGTACTATGTGTATAGTTAAGAACCCAGTGTATCACTCTAAGACTAAACACATAGAAATAATGCATCACTTTATAAGGGATAGCTTTGAAAAGAAGTTAATTAGGGTGGAAAAGATACACACAGATTTTAATGTAGCTGACCTATTAACCAAAGCTTTTAATGGACCTAGGTTCAATTACTTATTGGTTAATATTGGAATGATTAACCCATAGCTACATTTGAGGGGAGGTTACATTTAAGGGGAGGTTAAATGTATAGTTTGTAATTCTGGTAGTTGAAGATCGTTTAGCCCATCAAGGATATGTTTTATAATCGAACCAGTACTTAGTAGTTTTAAATTCTGGTAGAAGTTAATTCTGGTTATCTTAGAGTTAATTATGGTAGTTAGTGTTTTTGATTTTGGTTGCAAAAAACGTATGTTTGTGCATTTTTCTTGGTTTTTTGACTAATTTTTCCAAGAAAAGCATGGATTGGTGGTGCTAAGAAGCCTTGCTAATGATTTCTGTTTGAGTTTTTCTGATATTTTGGTTAAATCTAGTGGATTGTTGGTTAAGTCTGGTTGACCAATATTAAGTCTGGTAGTGTTAAAATGTAAATATCTTTTTTACCGTTAGGTCTGGTCGTACATTTAATGTTTTTCCTATTTAAATAATAACGTTGATATTTTTTTGGGAAAACGAAGTATATATGGATGATATTTAACTACTGTTTCATGTTTATCCATTATTTACTTCTAAGTTTAAAATCTTTATTATCGGCCAAGATTACTCTGTTTTAGCCACAAGTATAAACCCTAAGTCAACAGTCAACCAGCACTTACCAATCATCCATGGCGTAGCTAAAGTATTGTGACAAGCACAATCAGGTGGGTTTCTTGAAGAAACCAAACAAAAGTGAAGGTTTCGAACAGATAGTTGATTTTTTGAGAGGCTCTTCTCTCAGGTATGCTTTAACACATAATCCAACTATCTATGATTCCCTACTCAAACAGTTTTGGGGGACTGCTACTTCCGAAACTCTTGCTGATGGGAATCTACAATTAAGGGCAACAATAGATAACCACGAGTTCTTTATCACTGAAGTATCCATTAGGAGTTGTCTTCAATTGGATGATGCTTCAGGGGATTATATGTTGTCAAATAATATGCTTTTAGAGGGTATGAGAAATATTGGATATCCCAATGATGGTTCATTTACATTTTGGAAAAACTTTTTCTCACCTCAGTGGAAGTTTTTACTTCATCATTTGCTACATTGCCTAAGTCCCAAAAGTGGTGGATAGGATCAGTGTGGAAATAACATTGCTTCTGCATTGGTCTGTCTTTCACTTGGAAAGACTTTTAACTTTTCAAAACTCATTTTTGATGGCATGGTAGCAAATGTAAACAGCAAATGCAAGTTTTTTATGTACCCTCGTTTTCTGCAAATGGTGCTCAATTTTGAAACTGAAAACAAATTGCAGACTTACATGTGTGTGGCTTTTAAAGATAAAATCTTTGCAAACATGAAAAGGAGTTTTTATGGGGCTCATAGGCCATTATTACCTGCCATGTTGTCTGGTACTACTAACCTTGCATGTACATCCACTACTGAACAAGTGGCTCACTCCCCATCACCAACACATGAGGAGCCAACCCAGGAAGTCCCAAGATCACCCACACCACAACCAAGATCACCAACACCTCAACCTAGATCACCTACACCTCTACCACCTTCACCTGAGCAACAAACCCATGTTCCAAGTCCAACTCATGAGGAGGAATCAGCTCCAATGACTGTGGAAGTTCTCTTACAGCTGGTTCCTACCTTAGTTGAAAGGATATCTGTTTTGGAGAAATCAAATGCAACCATGGGAAAAGCTATTGTGACCTTAGTCAAAAAGGTCAAGAAGATAGAAAGAATAATGAAGGACAAAGGGGTTGATTTCAGTGAACTAGAGGGGGTTGAGGAGGAAAATTCTTCCAAACAGGGGAGGAATTTTGATGAAGAACAGAGTTTTAAGACTCCAACTCAAGCAAAAACAACTGGAGATACAGACATAAGTCCAGAAGGATTGGAAGTAGCAGAAACCTTGGCACAATCTCTTAGCAAAATTCAACAAAGGAAGAAGAAAAGGCTAAAGAGAAAGTTGGTAATTGATGAAGAGGTAAATTCTGATGAAGATATTGTTAAGTCTGCTGAGGTTGTTAATTCTGGTAAAGATAAGTCTGAGAAGGTTAAGTCTGATGTTAAGTCTGTTAGTGAAAAGGATAAGTCTAGTGATGTTGTTAAGTCTGGTGGTGATAAATCTAATCAAGTTAAGTCTGCTCAAGAAGGTAAGTCTGCTGCAACTCAAAGGGAAGGAAAGCAGATAGTTGAAGAGATTCTTCAACCTAAGAGGTCAAAGAAGCAACAAGCTGAGGAAGAAGCAAGCTTAGCTGAGATTGGAAGGATTCAAGCTGAGGAAGTAGCTAAAAGGGACAAGCTTGAAAAGTTAAAGAAAAGAGATGAACAGTTTGCTAAGAAGTTGCAAGAAGAATTCAATGATGATCCATATATGTCATTGATTGAAGATGATGATGAGCTTAAGGCTAAGATGGAAGAACTCAAAGCTGATACAAGTTTAACAGTTGATGAAAGGGCAACAAAACTTGCTGAGTTCATGAATGCAAGAATGGAGACAGATACTCTTGGAGGCTTAATGGAGAAGATAAAAAAGACACAAAAAAGAAAGAGTACAACCAAGAAGCTCACTAAGCAACAAAAGATGTCAGATATGAAAATTTATTTGAAGAATATGATGCATTCCAGTGTTGAAAAGATGAGAGGAATGTCATATGAAGAAGTTGAAAAGTTTTACCTTAGAGCTTATGAAAGAGATCACAATTGCAAGCCTATTGATTATGAGGACTCAATCAGAAGGAGCTTTAAAAGGCAAAAGGTGTCTGAAGTTGAAAATGTAAAAAAGGTAAGTGAAATTGAAAAGGAATCTGAGGCTGAGAAAGTATCTAATGTTGTAAAAGAAAAGGAAGAAGTCAAAAAGCCTATTATTAGGTGGACTAGAAGGAAGAGAGCAGCTAAGAAGGGAAAGCTAGGCTCTAAGAAGGATGTACAAGAGGAAGAAGAATCCTCATCTGAGGAATTCACCATGGGTTCAATTCCAGAAAGTGCAGCTCAGCCTGCCAAGGTTGTAAATTGGCAGATCATCAAAACAGGTAAGAAAGCAGCCTATAAGATAATCAGGGAAGATTATATAGAGGTGGTTCATGTCAATTTTCCAGGGTTGTTGAATGATCTGAGCAGAAATGATCTTAGGGAGCTTTACAAATTGATGATGATTAAGTATGGGGACAACAGACCTGAAGAAGAGTTTGAAAGAGTTCTTTGGGGAGATTTAAAAACAATGTTTGATCCACCATCAAGAGCAGACAACATTTGGAAGCTACCTTATCAACAAGAAATTGTAAGATGGAGGTATTTTGAGAGCTGTCAAATACATTGTTTAACTTTGCAAAGTGCTCATATATATATGTTGACAGAAGTTGAATATCCTCTACACCCAAGGATATGTAAGGACATGCTTGAGAAGAAGCTGTTAGGGTATAAGGATGATGAGGTATGTAATCAACTGTTGGAGTTAATTGAGATACAATCTCAAAAGGAGGCTATTTGGGGTGTTTGAAAGAATTTTCCAAATTGTTAAGTAAGATTATTGGAAGTTCTCACTTGGTGAAGGTGATTTGCACTAACACAACAAATGGTCATCACTCCACCATGTCTAATCCATATAAGGACTGGCTAATCCATTAGCAAATGGCTCTGGTAAAGATACCTCAAATCCGTTTATGGCTGACAATTTGCCAAAAATTATATGGTAATCAACTCACCATATCTGTGATTGTGAAGAGTTGGCTAGGCCACAAGAGTATGGCTTGTGGTAAAGGCTGTGGAAATCCATAATTGGTAATCAATTCACCAAGGTGAGGTGCATTCCACCAAAGAATTGGCTAGTCCAAAAGCAAACGGCTTTTGGTAAAGACAATACAAATCCATTGATAGCTGATGGTTTGCTAAAAATCATATGGTTATCAATGTACCATGGTCTTACAAACCTAAACATTGGCTACTCCAGTAGTTAATGGCTATCTGGTAAAGAGACATCAAATCCATTAAATTTCAATGATTCACCTCTCACAGGAGTTTACACACCTGGAAGTGATGAGAATAGTATGAAACTTTAAGAATTGATGTACATGTAGTCATTGTTGCTGAAAAGATCAGATGGGTTGAAGATCAGATGGTGAAAAGTTTGCTGAAATGAAAGTTGCTACACAAGTTCAGATATGCTGATATGAAGAGTTAGAGTTCAAGATAATTCCAAGAGTTTAAGAGTTCAATCCTCATAAAGCTTATCAGAAAGGAACTTGAAGTTCATGGAGCATGAAGATCAAGTTAGGGGAGAATTGTTGGGAATTATCACAAGAGAAGACTTATATATGAAGAACAGACTTAAGTCTGCTGAAGTACTTAGTTAAGTCTGTTAGTTATGATCATGTCATAGTTAAGTCTGCCAGTACAATGTTAAGTCTGGTAGACAGTTTACATAGTTAAGTCTAGTCGACAGTGTTTAGTTAAGTCTGTTTATGATTTATTGTAAAGTTAGTTAGCTATAAGTTAGGAAAGGATACGTATGAATTAGTTATCTTATTAGAAGATACATTTATACTTTTACACGTTTTGTATCTAGGGTTTTTCTTAGTGTATAAAAGGAACCCTAAGGCATTATGTTTTGTATGCACCTTACACAAGAATTACAAAGTTAGAAAAGATTAATAGAATTACGAAGTTAGTATATTGTGTTCTTCATTGTTATTGTTAAGATTCCGCATTAGCAATTAACAACCTGTTAGAGTTTCTCACTTAGATCAATTTGGATTTATTCAAGTTGTCTAATAAGTAACAAAGGCTACTTAGATCCATTAATTCGTATGAACCTACATATGTTGATACATTACACGGTCCACCTATTGAGGCCATAAATTTTAATGAAAGTTAAATTGTAAAAAATTTTGTAACAAAACATAGGCATACCTCCTGTGATATATCCAAATGGCTGTGCCTGTTTTAGAAACTTGATAAAGGCCTTAATCTTTTGCTCGAAAACTCTACATATTATATCTGCACTGTCAGCTGCGTTCAAATGCGAGAACGCTGCCATGTATCTTTGGATTTCAGGCCAATTGACATTACATGTGAACGTTATGATGAATTGTGGGTTACCAAGCATACGAAAAATTGCTAGCACATCCAAGTAGTGGTTGTACATGCATCTAGGACCTCCAGTAAATGAAGAAGGCAAAATAATTCTTGAACCGACTTTTGACCCATCACGATCACCTCTTGAAATTGCATCATACAGGCCTGACAAATATACTCCACGAATGTCATTTTGATGTGTTTTATAGAAATCCATTCTATTCTATTCTATACAGCAATAAACACCAACTACGTACTACTAGAAAAGGCGTCCTGTTTGGAAAAGTAGATTATACTGGTCATGCCTTGGGTGTAACTAGTAGGTGTAAAACGCGTTCATCAAAACTCGTCGTCCCTTGTTGTTTGGATCTGCAGATCTTAACTTTAACTTTGTATGAAATCCTGGCTGACCATAGATGAAAATAAGTGGAAACTACAACGACATGTATGATTGATGAAGCTTGTTTATCCTTTTTGGTGGTCCACTTCTCTGTTCGATGATAACATCAAAGTCTGTTTTCGTTGTTGGACCATTGTCAAACACTATGGCTCCCAGACAGTAGGATGTAGGTAGCTCATAGCTGAGTGCACCTTCAGCATTGTAAAGCCTAACCTTAAATTCAGGCACATCAGCTTATGCACATTTATCTCTTGTAGTTCTAAACAGCTGTACCAGCTCATTGTGAGTATCTAAAAACTGGATGAGGCCTTGTACCACCTATGGATCTAATGTAGCTTTGTCGGAATCTTGAAAATGTTTCATCCTGTTTTGCACTTCATTCTGTGTGTCGTAGATATATAATTGTAAAAAACATGGCGCATGATCACCAGTAGGACACAATGAACCAATCCAATGATATATTTGACCAGAAACTTTAAAGACATATGGCCCTCTTCCTTGGTTGATTGTGTTGTCAATGTTGACACCAAATGAATTCATGGCAAACATTTGATTGTAAGCCCTTATATTCTGCATAAAGCTGCTGTCTGCAAGAAGTTGCTTGATATATGCAGGTGGATCTACCTCTTGTTCCCTGGAAATTTTACCACCTCCGCAGCATAAATGATATTCAGCCTGACCATTTAGAGAATGATACCCTTTAAGGCGTTCCTCATACCAGAATGCAACTTTACAGTACCGGCAGTGCTGATTACAATCTCCTAAATCATCATACACAGGTGATGTATCTGCATTTATTGAGACACAACTCTAAATCCAAACATGGAAATTAACTTATTTAGTTAAAAGGTAAATTGTTGGTAAAGGGAACGCCAATTACCTGTCGTAGAACGTTGGCGTACATTCCTTTTGCTCGGCTTACTTTTTTTTTATGAGTTTGGTGTAAACAGGTGTTATTATTTATATGACTTGATTTAGGGGCATTATGTGGAGATCGCCCTGTTGCAAAGTTAAAATAACGCATTAATTAAGAGGTTCCTCTTAAAAGAAGCATGGGAACCAACATATTTAGTTAAGGTTCAAGTTTTTCAGAAAGAAAGTGGCTACATTTACCTGCACCTGTATGCGAAGGTGATTGTTCATGAGGAACTCACATCCCATTATCTGAAGCACCTTGTAAACCAGTCGTTGAACAACGTTGGTGCACACGCCTTGTGGTGCCTTCACTTCTTCCTCTGTTTTTTTCCCTGTTTGTATGTCATTATTTACAGAAGTTGATTCAACGTCAGCATGTGTGGGACTCCTGTTGTTGGTGAAACACATTGTGAAGAATTAATTAAATGTTTTGTGTACTTAACGTATTCTTAAAATATTAAAGAATATATTAAGCGGCCACTTTAAGTTGTGATCAGCTTTAAAGACAATTTATAGACTTACATTGAGGTATACGACACATAAATTAGTGCGGAATAGGAAAGATAGGTTGATCGAGGATATTTTGGAAAGTACCCCTAGGAGGATTTTGTTGCATTCTGCGGTGGGCAGTTTCATCTCCAAACGGATGAGTCTATTTGTTGTGGTCAACAAATATTGGGACTGCTCCTGTCAATAACAGAAAAGGATAACAATTTTAATTGTTTTTTTGTATTAAATACATTTATTGAAGGAGCTGGTTGTTACATTAATACCTAAACTTCTTTATAATAGACCGTATTACTTTACCTTGAGGTACATTGTCAACTAAATCATTTTCACTCGCAGTTTGGCAGTTTCCTGAATCACTCTGTAAATTACCGCTGGAAACAGAGCATGTGTCGGTGGTGCTCACTTCCTGGTGATCATTTTTTTGGCCATTTTCATGTTTGCATGCAGGCGTGGCTGCATTTTTTAGAACGTATATGAATACCAGGTTCTACAATTGGCGTTATGACCACAAGCATAGAAGCTTAGTTAATAAGGTAACCTTTATTGAATAAATAGAAAGCAAATTTATTAGTTAAATTACCCCGTCTCAGCCGGTGAGCACTAAAAGAATTGGCCAACGGTGTAGTTGACTGGGTTACAGCACCAGTATGGTGCATCCCAAACTGATGGTCTGTAATACGTAAATTCTCTTGATGTAAATCATCTGCAGAACAATTAATAAAAAAAATAGTAAAGTGACCTGTCCATGTGATAAAAAGCAGCAACCATAAACGTATGGAACATGTACAATGAACTAACCTTTGGATGAACAAATGTTTGATCTCAGGCGAGCACCATCACCAGCATTAAAAAAATGTGGTGTAACTGACTGACAATCAGATACGCTGTATCTAATTTGAGGTTGTATCTCGTTGTTGACACAGCCATGTATAGCGGTGGGATTGGTTACTTTTGGATTCTTAGGCACTCGGGTTTGGATATTTTTAGCATCAATTTTCAATTTATGTTTCATAATTAGAATGAGCAAGCCGAAGACCAATGAGCCAAATGAAAAAAAGTTAACCAAAGAACAACCACTAACATTTTGTAATTAGTTATTATCAGCAACAGTAGCATTTTCAAATGATGTTTTGCAAAGAGAGAGAAAAAAAGGGGGAAAAAATAGGCAACAAAAGCTAGAAGCTGATGCAAAAACAAAAACACATCTTTAAAAAATAAGCGGGAAAAAGCTCACAGCAAGCAACAATTAAGCAGTCCCATAAAGAAGTCCAATAAAGTTTCTAATCTACTAATCCTAAAATAACAACGGTAATAAAGAAGGGTTGTCAAATTAAATGAACCATAACCCTAAATCTACCAATAACAACAACAAAACCCTAAATTTGAGAAATAACAACAACAAAACCTTAAATATGACATGAGAAAATGATGAATAGATGCAACCCTAAAATAATAGCAGTTATCAATGTGTACACACCACAACAACAGTTACAACATCAACTAAATCAACAAATAGCATATATCTTAGATGAAAACATCACGAATAACAACAACAAAACACAAAAAAACATAATAAGATAGGGAAACCTACAACGTGATCTTTCACAGGGTATCTTCAGAGAATAAGGTCAACTACTTTTTTTCAAAAAAAAATGAGGATTCCAGACTTTTGGTTTTAACTACTGGGATACTGTATCAGTAACATATGGCGCAACAACAGCCACAAAATCATTAAAAAGTGCGTTCACTATTCCTAACCCTGTTCACCCCCTCACGGGCAACTGTAGCTTCCAAAGGTCGGATCGGAGAAACTTGAATAGCCATTGGGTTTTAGTCCTGGGGCAGCAGACTTCGGATCTAAAAGATATACGATGGGTGTGAGTGAGGATGAACAGGGCGGGGCACCAACTTAGTAGCCGGGTCACGGATGGAGCGGGTGGAACAAAGAAATGGGTTAAATGATCCCGCTAAATGTATAATATATGTAATTAGTGCACAATAAACAAACAATCATATAAGAGCAAACACAATTTTTCAACTTTTCAAAAAAAATTTACAAGTCTGGAAAAATAAGCTTACTCGAAGAAAGAAAGAAAAACTTCCTTACTAGAAGGATTTAATAAATTTTTTGAAAAGAACATCCCTAAATCGGAGATTGCCATTTTCCTTACTGGGAAATATTTGAAACCCTCCTAACTCGGAGAAACTGTGATAAAATCCTTACTCGAAAAATAGCATACTTACTTGAAGAAATTATGAAAAACTTCTAAGTCGAAGAAACTTTTGCATACTCAAAGATTTTAAGAAAGAATTTCTAAGTCGAAGAATGTTTTCCTTACTCGAAGGATTTTAAGAAAGAATTTCTAAGTCGAAGAATGTTTTCCTTACTCGAAGGATTTTATAAAAAATTTCTAAGTAGGAGAAGTTAATCTCTTACTCGAAGAATATCATAAAATTTTCTAAGTAATGAAAATTTTCTTCTAACTCGAAGAAATTCATCCCAAATATTACTAAGTAGAAGAAAAGTCATCCTAACTCGAAGACCTTCATGCTTACTCGAAGGATGTCATACTTAATCAAAATCAATAACAGATAGATACAAGGACCATGAAAGCATCAAATACCTTCCTAAACTCATCCTAAACAAATCCTATTTCCCAGAAATCTAAGCTAACAAACAAATTGGCCACAAAAGATCATTATGCAACACGAAATTCTTCAACTAAGAGCCTATGTTTGATTTAGGTTACAGGACTTAAGGCACATGATTTGGGGACCTATTTAAGCATATCTAACTACTAAAAACACATACACAATACTCCTAGTAGTAGCAGCAATGCATACGACTACTTAAACCCTAACACACTCAATTTCCATACACAGATGTTAATTAACACAATTAAGCAGCCATAGAGCAATCCTAGACATGAAATTAAGCTAAAGAACTACATTAATTATTCTAAAACCTAATACATGAGAAATGCCCAATTTTGCTCCTTAAAACCTAATTCTTCGATTAAGAAATCTAGCCACAGAAATGATTCAAGAAATTTGGGCGAGTGATAATCATCCATAAGTGAATAAGTATAACACTTACAATTATGAAATGGTGAAAATAAAAAAAAATAAAAAAAAAATCCTTAAACGAAAGAAAAATGGCAGCAGTTTAGAGTGTGTGTGAGTTTTTGTGTGTAAAAAGATTTTTTAAAACCTTGCATATATAGGGCAAACTTTGGAGTTTTGGCAATTTTAGTCCCTTAACCCGTTTTTCCCTTCTAGCGCAGTCCTAAAGTCACCAATTTTGACAATTGACAACAACAGTCCCTTAGGTATGTTGTTGTATCATTCTTAGCCCATACGTTTGTTAACTTTTGTAATTTATATTTCTCCCCCTTAAACTAACAAATACTTTTAATACTTTTTCCAAACTTTTAGTTCAAAAGATCACGGAAATGTTGCATGATGAAGAATTTTATTTATGATGAAGATTTTAAGAAGAGTGTGCAAAAGTCATGATAAATAAAAATTCTCCCCCTCAAAATATGTTCGTGATCAAAAATTGATTAAATGTGTATATCAAGAGCATATTTTGATTTGTTTTGAATTTTTGGACACTCAAAAAAAATAATGATTAAGAGATGAAGATAATGATTTTTTTTAATAGAAATATGTACAAAGTGTTTTGGTGTTTGACATTCTTAATTGTGTTTAAGAAAGTTTTTCAAATCTTCTGGACTCAAACACCGCATGCCAATTTGTTGAACTAATTCCACAAATCTTGCATGAGCCAAGGCTTTGGTAAATAAGTCCGCTAATTGGTATTCAGTACCCACAAAGTATAATTCAATTGTACCCTTTTCAACATGCTCTTTGATGAAATGATATCGGAGTGCGATATGTTTTGACTTTGAATGTTGAATCGTGTTGCATGAGATGACAATGGCACTCTTGGAGTCGCAGTACATGGGAATCTTATTGAAAATGTAACCGTAGCCCATCAGCTGTGATCGCATCTAAATGACTTGAGCACAGCATGCTGACATGGCTACATATTTCGATTATGTTGATGGCAATGAAGTGAAATTCTGCTTCTTTGACTGCCAAGATACAAGTTTGTCTCCTAGAAACTGCACTCCCCCAGATGTACTTTTGCGTGTGTCTAAACATCCTACATGATCAGCATCTAAAAAAGCTATTAGTTCAAAACCAGAATCCTTCGGATACCAGATCCCTAAATGGATGGTTCCCTTTATGTATCGAAGGATTCTTTTAACCTCAGAGAGGTGTCTTTCAGTTGGTCATGACTGATAACGGGAGCATAGGTATACAACAAATACAATATCTGGTCGGCTGGCTGTTAGATACATGAGTGACCCAATCATACTTCGGTATTTGGTAGGGTCAACAGGTGTACCATGTAAATCAGCATCCAGCTTTGGGGATGATGCAGTCATAGGTGTGTTATAAGTATCACAAATTGTCATGCCATGTTTCTTTAAAATCTCAAGAGCATACTTGGACTGACTTAGAAAAATTCCACAGGGTGATTGATGAATTTGGAGTCCTAAGAAGAACGTAAGTTCACCCATCATGGACATTTCAAAATTTTGTTTCATTAATCTTGCAAAAGCATTTGAATATTTTTTCTTTGTTGACGCAAAAATAATGTCATCGACATAGATTTGAACAATTA